>JBAMAX010002746.1:0-427937 GCA_037043745.1 Chymomyza amoena | reverse complement strand
CTGCAGGAAAACATTACAGTCGCAAACTGGTTTTGAACCGCCCCGTTGTGCAACTGTTTGTCCGAAACCTAGTATGTTTGCTCTGAAAATTCTAGTATGTTTAACATGGGGCTGTCATTGCAGGCAACCAGAATTTTCGGGTATGATGTTCAACTGGTTTCAAACTGGTCCGGCGCATATTGAACAAAACTAGTAGCAGCTTATTAGAATGTAACAAGTCGCTTCTAACGAATTCAAAACTAGTCCATTTGATATAGAAAATTAATAGTTCTTTGCATTTAGTTGGAGGTTGGTAAATATGGTCTTTAATTTTACTAGTAATTTTTGTTCCAGACTGGAATATACTGCCCAAAAATGAAACTACTTTAAATTTACAATTTGAACATTATTATTATTATTATACAAGTTACATTAATAAAATTAATTACTAAACAAAAATAATAACAATTTATATTAAAAACATTAAAAATTATCTTAACATATAAACATACAATTATACTTAAAATATTGAATACAATTAATTTTAAATACAAATTAAAAATATAAATTAATTAAATTACAAAATTAATACAATTATATTATATATACATAACAAATAAATTATAATAAACTTAAAATAAGAAAATTATTACTTAAAAATACTATAAGGTAGTTTTTGTTCATTAGTTGCCGTTCTGGGGAGCTGTTGTCCGAGAGATTTAATATTGCCGACTGAATTTGTATTTCTTCTGTAAAGAGAGTTTTAATTATTATTTATTTTTTTAATTTCGTAATGTATAGTATGCTTACCTTATAAAATGCCACAAAAGTTTTCGAAATGGCTTAGAGACTTTTCCCCCAAATATGTAAAGCTCCATTAAAACGTCTTTGTGCAAGATCTCACACAAATTTCGAAGCACGGAATGACGGGCCTGATTCCTCATAGCCATCAACTAATAGATGCAAGAAATGTCTCTATAGAGCACAAAAAACAATTTTTGTATAAATACGTTTATATTTATTTATGTATATTTAAACAATAAAAAAACAAATTATTGCTATTTTTACTTACCTTAGTTGACATGCGTCTGTGAGCAGAATTTAACTGCAGATAAAAAATTTTGTTAAAAATATTACTTACAACATTATTTATGCACATGCAATGCAATTATATGTAATGTATCTACTTACAGTGTGCCACAAAAGTCATAGTACAGCAGGCGATTTTACACTTAAATGCGAATTCCTCCCAAATTGTTTAAATTTTCCAAAAACTAATGATGAGGTTTTCTTAAATATGTGTATATAATGTCATAGTACACTTAGACGGTATACCGAATTTACGTTGTTGCAGCTGGTTTGTTTGGGTTTTTATAACGGGACTTTCTTGTATATGCTTTGCTTTACTTTTGTATGCGCGTGTGGGAATTTTCCGCTGCCAAAATGTGCATTATTAACTGCAAACGTTGTTTTTTTTTGTTTATTGTTTAAAAATATATATTTAAGAAAACCTCATCATTAGTTTTTGGAAAATTTAAAAAATTTGGGAGGAATTCGCATTTAAGTGTAAAATCGCCTGCTGTACTATGGCTTTTGTGGCACACTGTATGTTTGCATAAACATAAATAGCAAATATGTAACTCACCTTGTGTTTTGGCAACTTTTCTTTTATTATATTTAAATAATTGTTTTTCTATTACCGCACTGATTTGCTTTTTAAATTGTTACTTATTTTAATTATTAAAACAATTGATTTTCAATATATTTACAACCGATCGCACTGATTTGCACTTTGTACTGACGCCTAATTTTTGCAGCAGCTTCTTTTGCCTTTTATTCCTTTGTTGTTTTTATGCATACACAAAATTTGTCGCAGAAAAATAACACCAACTAAATAGCCACAACCCACCCTTAAAGAATGCTTGTTTGTTCTTGTTGCGTTAAAATAATACAAAAAACGAGAGAGCAGCTTGCTCAATTGAGCGAACACAAATTTGAGAGCGTAAGCCGTGAGCGAAGCGCGCTCTCGTTTACCGCATTTTCCTATTCCACAACAGTTCTTATTTGAACCATATAAGAACTAGTAACGTTTAGAGTAGTTGAGGCCACTTAAATGACACCGAATTCCTGCAGGGTTTACTCTCCGTTGAATTCCTTAACAAAAGAGAATAAAAAATCAGTTTTTCGAGCCTTTGACACGGTAGGTCACGCGCTGCAGTTTAATGTAAAATTAATAAGTTAACGCATTCCAAAAAAGTGTTAAAATGTGTTAAAATAATAACTAAATTAATCAGCTATATTTAGAAATAATTATTTTATACGCGGCATTGCTTTAAATAAGTAAATAAAGCAAATTAATAAAATGCGCATAAAATTTGGCAGCGAAAAGTGTAAAAAGGAAGGCAACTTGAAATTTTGCACAAAGAGCGTGGGTGTGAAAGAGTGCGCACTACAGTCGGCGAATTTTGTTTTTTTGTTTTTATTTTTTTTTAGTGCAGTGAATGTAATAAGTGCAAGCGTGTGTGTGGGTGCATATAGAAAGCAAAAATTGATCGCTTTGTTCGCTTTCGATTATTTCTCTTAAACGCAGTTTAGTCAATAAGTGTAAGCGGCATTTTTTATGTGTGTTCAATAAAAAGCAGCTTGTTCTGCTTTAGTGTGAGTGTTTTTTTTTAACTTTTTTTGAAGTGTGTGTAAGCAGTGTATTTTTTTATGGTGCCCAGTAGCCAAATTGGTTATGTGTTTTTATTTCGTTATGAGTTTGCTTTAAGAGCAAAAATAATATTAAACTTTATATGATGAATACATTATGCAGGTAAGTCAATATGATTTTTTTTATATACTTATTATATACCTAAAATCATTTTACTTTCACTTTTAATCTAAAATTTAATAAAATAGCGTCCATGTAAAAAATGCCAATGCTTAAGACTTGTGCTTTTACGATGATAATTGACATTTAGATATTTATTCAGATTAAAAATATTATTCAATTATTCATAAGAACAGCTTTTTAAATTATTTTAACCAAAGATAACTACTGTCAGTTTAGTTTTATATAATTCTACACAGATTTTTGGAGTTCTGTATAAAATGATCCACAATTTTATATATTGTAGTACCTCGTATACAATATTAATTAATTAAAATCTGTATATATAAAAGAAACTTATGTTTTACGTGTTACAGATGTTCTCATGAACTTGTCGATGAATTTCAAATCTGATTTTTGCGTGTGTTAGAGGTTTTCAATATGGAGGTTTTAAGCCTATTGCGATGCTTTTGTGTATTGGTTTGTGAGATATTTGTGAATATCGGTTTTTGTGAGTGTATTGCCATATATACAAAAACTGGTTTTGTTGTTAATCAATGTTCGAAGTCCAACATCGTTTCAATCATTGAGAACAGTGTATGACGTATTGTGTGAAACGTATCGAGAGGCAAGTCAAAAATTGAATTTATTCGGAAATGATTTGCACTGGAATCAAACTTTAGCAGATGCTGCTATTACTGCTCATCCATATCGAATACGTGTTCTATTTGCGCTTATTTTAGCAACATATTTTCTATCAAATTCACCTTAACTATGGATAAAATATCAAGATTATTTATCAGAAGATATTTTGTTTTGAGTACTTCAAGCAAAACGTAATTCTGTGAATGAATTTTCGCCGGAAGTTTATAACGAAGCTTTAATTCATATTGAAGATCTATGCTTGGCGATGGCTAATAAAGCATTAGGACAATTGGGAATGCCGTCTTCTATGGATCAATGCATGATGTATTTTAATTGGAAGAAATGCAATGAATCAAATTAAATATTAATCTAATCGTGCTGCCCAGGAACGTGAAGATCGCAATGAACGTGAAAGAATTCGGTGAAGACAGCGACCATGATTCGCGACATTTGACTAAAAACAGTGCAAGTTTGAATCGAGCTGCAAACTAATCTAAAATATTTTTCCAGATAACTAGTGAATTTTACGATATTTATTCACTTTAAAAGTATTCAACAAGTTTGGGCAGGGACAACGTCTGCTGGGCTCACTAGTATCAAAATGAAAAGCTTTCTTATAAACGTTGTACTTACATACAATGTATGTAGGTCTGTGTTTCTATATACAATAAGATACTTAGGGCAGATGTATCTTGTAGATACACAAATGGCATCAATGTGTATTGGCAATTTTCGCCTTGGCCAATCAAGTAGCTTGTTAGTATCAGCCAACAAAATTATTGGAATATACAAAAAATCTTCAAAACGAAATAAAATGTATTTGCCTGAAATGAGAATTCTGAAAAATAAAAATGTATTCTCCATTTTAAAATTAGTAAAAATACATCTTAATAAGATTATCTTATTTTTAAAATAGCAGCCTTAACAACATGTTGCAGCAACATTGTGGAACTCAAGTGCAATGTTTTGGGCACATGTTGCTGGCAACATGCTGATTTGAAGAGCTCCCTCGTCCGAGCACCGGGGACCAGCTCATAAAAAACTTTAGATTATGTGTTTATTATGCATAATACCCCACATATCGCCTTTCTATCAATGCATTGTTTTTAACAAATAATTTGGGAGTTGGCTTTTAGTTCGTTAACGAACGTCAAACATTCCAAAACGGTCCAAAAATGTTTCTTATCAGCGTTTTTTTGTGTTTTTGTATTGCCTCGGCTATAAACTATGCCAAAACGCGCAAACAACGCAAAATGGTGGCAAATCTTAAGGGACCCTTCAGTTGGCCTCTAATTGGTGCACTGCATCATTTGGTGCTGCTCTCAACGAGAAGTATATGGACTATACCAAACGGCAGATATATTAACTAAGTTGCAGATTTCTTTAAGCGCAGCGCCGTCTATTTAAACGAGTTTGGAACATTTACACGTTGTTGGATCTTTCATAGGCTGCTCATACCCGTAGCGGATTTGGAACTGACCCAGCAGCTACTCTATAGCGAAAAGCATTTGCAGACGGGTTATGAACTAATGAAGCACTGGTTGGATGATGGTGTGCTGATGTGTAAGGCGGAGCAATGGTCACAACGTCATCAGCTGATGGTATCGCTCTTCGAGCCCAAGAACATGCTGCAGCTGGAGGAGCTGTGCAGGCAGCACGCGGAGAATTTGCAACAAAATTTAAGCAAGTACAGTCTGACCAGGGAAGTGTTTAATGTCTGGAAAGAAGTGGCTCCTGCGATGTTGAAGCTTATGATAGCCACCACTTGTGGTTTGCAAACGCTGGAAAAGTGCAACATCAGTGAGGACTATGCAGCAGCAGTCACGGAGTAAGTTCGTAAATGCATCCAAAGCTGATTTATGTGCACGGATAGCTATGAAGGAGTTGCTATCCAAGAGAGCAAGAATGTAGCGTTACCTCTGAACTACAAAAGTGAACCGTCAGTCCCTTCCCTACTATGGGTTGTGCTCGAGGGATGAGTCAGTGATTGTCGGAGCTACTCCGAGAGGTTTAATTTCCTGACTTTCATTAGCATTACCTCTGAACTGCAAGATTAGGCGAATCGTCAGTCCCTACTATGGGTTGTGCTCGAGGGAAGAGTCAGTGACTGCCTGGGCTACTCAGAGAGGTTCAATTTCCCGACTTTCATTAGCATTACCTCTGAACTATAAGAGTAGGCGAATCGTCAGTCCCTTTCCTACTAAGTATTGTGCTTGAGGAAAGATTCAGTGACTGCTTGAGCTACTCAAAGAGGTTCAATTTCCTGGCTTTCATTTTGCACATGCCTGTCTAGAGGATCATTTCAGCTCGTCTCATACATATGTCTCACACTCTTTTCTTTTCCCTCTCTCAGACTTACAGAGCTCTATCGTTCGCGTTTTCTAAGCTTGAGCTCTGCGAATCGTTTGATATTCGCGCTTAACTCACCATTTAAGCGTCTACGTCAGAAACGTCTTATCAAGCGTATTAACGAGCTGAATCAACAGCTGATTGCGCAGCTGAGACACACCCATGAAAGCAATGAGCTGGTCAAAAAAGAGATCTATTTGGTGGATCGTTTTGTTAGCTGCAAATTGCACAATTCGCTGTTGGATAACTTATATAATGACAGCAATCTCAACGAGAAACAGATCTGCGCCGAGCTAAATACCTTCAACTATTTGGGTTATTTGCTAAGTGGTACGGCGCTGAGCTTTGCGCTGGTTATGATTGCGCGTCATCCCAGCGTACAAGAGAGCTGCTATAAGGAGCTCTTGGCTGCACGGAAACAAACCGGCTGGAACTTGCAGCGTTTGCCGTATCTGGAGGCGGTGCTCAAGGAGACGCTGCGTTTGTATCCACTGCAAGTGATACTGGGACGACAGCTAACTACGCCGTTTGAGTACAGTACGTACTAATGATAAGTAACGACAAATCTCTCTCTTTAACGTAACTCTTAGATCACAGCACGGCTGGAAAAGGCAGTTTACCTCAAGGCGCTGAGGTCTACATCAACCTGTATGAGCTACAACGCAATAGTTCGCTGTTTAAGGCAGCCAGTGGTTTTCAGCCGGAGCGCTATATGGAGCACTCAATAGAAGAACCACTGTACTCCTTCAGCATGGGTCCGCGAAGCTGTCCAGCACAACATTTTAGTCTAATGCTTCTAAAATCCCTGCTGGCGCCTTTGCTCGACAACTTTGAGCTACTGCCCTATGGAGATGCACTGTGCTTGGACTTGCGATTGTCCATAGGCTCCAGCAATGGCTTTCAGTTGGCGCTAAGGCCAAGACAACCCAAAGCTTAACTCCATTTATGATTAATACTTGTATTACTTTGACTTACTCAACCTCATTATATTATTTGCGTTTACGCAAACCCAATTGAAAACCATTGTCTGAACGCAATACAATGTTAGCCACGGGCTTGACTGGCTCACCCAGTGGTAGCAGCTCGTACTCCCGCACAATCTTTGCCAGCATCACTTTCATCTCAAGCAGTGCAAACTTCTGACCAATGCAGTTACGGGGTCCAGCGCTAAAGGGTATAAAGGCAAAGGGTCCAGCTTGATCCCCTTGCTCATGTCGTTCGGGTATAAATGACAAAGGATCTTTAAAATTGTTTTCATCACGCATGGTGCTCAATATGCATATCAAGACGTCTGTGCCCGCTGGTAAGATGCCCTCTCCCAATTTGGAATGTTCTAGAAAGCAAGCATAGATTAAGCTATTTCGAAATTTGATTAACATTTGGGACCTACTGTACTTGAAATCCGTTTGCAGTTTCCGTCCAATGATAGGAACTGATGGATACAAGCGTAATGACTCCTTAATGACGTTCTCCATGTACTTAAGTTCACTTAAATCCCTAAGGGTTATAGGTCGCTCGCGATCAGTGCCGAGCACGCTCATTACTTCCGATCGCAGCTTCTCCTGCACCTCTGGATGCCGCGAGAGAAGCGTTAAAGCAAACGAAATTGCTGACGTAGAAGTGTCATGACCCTCAAACATAAATGTATCCACCTTTTCTCGAATCTCCTCGTTCGTAAGAGGCATGCCGTCCACTGTGGACTGTAGCAATACATCCAATAGCGCCATGCGTCGTTTGCTGCCCACATCCAACTCATCTGTATGCTGCTTCTCCTGATCCTTCAGTTGCTCCGCCTCCAAAGTTTGCCTTCGCTGCTCTATAACCCTTGTGGTAAAATCGTGCATGGTTCGTATAAGCTGCATCTCACGCCATTTGAGATGGGGATGCGTAAGGATGAACAATATCTCGTTTGTAAAGAACAGAGACAGAATGCGCCAGGAAAACAAAGCAGTGGCCCTACAAAGAATTATCCATAAGTTCACGAAAGACCGTAAGACACTTTATAAAGACATTTACTCATTGACGGCATTAGCATAAGGCGAAGAGGACGATGTCTGAGCATGCACCTTGGTACCCATGGCGGTCTCTGCTATGATATCCAGAGCAGCCAGACAAATAAAGGGATATATGTCGAAAACGTTTTCCCCATCGGCTTTCTTTGCTAAGCGTTCCACGCATATGGTGCTCTGCTGATCAAAGACCTCGACGAACTGCTCAAGTATCTTGAAGTGGAAGGCGGGCGTTATAATTTTACGACGCTGATGCCAGGTCTTTCCAGCACTCAGAAGCAATCCATTGCCCAGCCACTTTCCTAAAATCTTATATAATGAATGCTTCACTAAGTGCTCTTGGCTGGAGAGCAATTGCTCATTGATCTCCACATCACCACTTATCACGACTAGACGATTGAAGGCCCACACTTTCTGAAGTTGGCCCAACTTTTTTATCTGCTCATCTTGTACTTTCATGAAACCTAAAAGGAGTACCGTGTTGAAAAAATTAAGAACTAATTAAAATTCTGTTTTTTACTCACTTTTGGGACTTAGCTTATGAAACATATGCACTGCACCCAAGCAGGGAAAATTAAAAGGACCGGGTAAATTTGCCACAGCTCTGCGTCGGGGCTCTTGAGCCCTATAGTGCAGCCAGGCAGCCGTCAGCACCAGCAAGAAAATTACCAGAAAAAGCATTCAGATTCTTAGGATGTGCAACGTGCTATGGTCTAGAACCTCCCGAAAATAGCTAATCTTCCCACAAACTCTCACGGATAAGATTAACATTATCGTCTCCCGATTATGTTTGTTAAAATAAAGCTACACATGCTTTAGATAATGTATGAGCATTTCTCTTTTTTGGGTACACTAAAAAATACTCCAGTTTCGGTTAGAAGTTTTCAATCATGGTGGTCCCCTTTTCAAAAATATTGTAGTACTGTACCTATGGTCGTAAAAAATTTAATCTTTGAGACTTTTAGGAATTAATGCGACCGTTCTGAGCTTGCTAACTAACTAACGAAATTTGATCTAGATGTATCTTTATTTTCTTTCAAAATGAACCAATCAAAAAATTTGGTTCCCACTTAGCAAAGTCACTTAGGCGGTTACTTCCATCACGGTATTCAGCCCATGCTGGCAGATTTTAATAACTAAATACTTATATTATCTTAAAACAACTTAATCCTTGCGTTTTTGCAATCCCAATTGGTAACCATTATCTGAACGCAATACAAGATTAACCACAGGCTTGACTGGCTCACCCAATGGCAGCAGCTCGTAGTCTCGCACAATCTTTGCCAGCATCACTTTCATCTCAAGCAGTGCAAACTTCTGACCAATGCAGTTACGGGGTCCAGCACTAAAAGGTATAAAGGCAAAGGGTCCGGCTTGTTCGCCGCGCTCATGACGTTCGGGTATAAATGACGAAGGATCTTTGAAACGGTTTTCATCACGCATGGTGCCCAATATGCCTACCAAAACCTCTGTGCCAGCTGGTAAAGTGCCTTCTCCAAATTTGGAATGTTCTAGAAAGAAAACACAAGTTAAACTATGTTGCAATTTGATAAACTTTTGTGACCTACTGTACTTGAAATCCGTTTGCAGTTTGCGTCCAATAAGAGGTACCGATGGATACATGCGTAAGGACTCCTTAATAACGCACTCAGTGTATTTGAGTTCACTTAAATCCCGCAGTGTTATGGGTCGTTCACGATCCGCGCCGAGTACGCTCATTACCTCACTGCGTAGCTTTTCTTGCACCTCCGGATGGCGGGATACAAGTGTAAGAGCGAAGGATATTGCAGACGTGGTAGTGTCATGACCCTCAAACATAAATGTATCCACCTCTTCCCGTATCTCCTCATTGGAAAGAGGTCTGCCGTCCACTGTGGACTGTAGCAATACATCCAATAACGCCATGCGTCGTTTACCGCCCACATCCATTTCATCTGTATGCTGCTTCTCCTTATCCTTCAGTTGCTCCACTTCCAAAGTTTGCCTTCGCTGCTCTATTACCTTTGTGGTAAAATCGTGCATGGTGCGAATAAGCTGCGTCTGACGCCATTTGAGATGGGGACGCGTAAGCATGAAGTATATCTCGTTTTTCAACAACAAAGACAAAAACCGCCAGGAAAACAAAGCAGTAGCTCTGTAAAGGATTTTCCATAATATCAGGAAATATCATAGACACATTATAAAGTCACTTACTCATTTACCGCATTAGCATAAGGCGATGAGGACGATGTCTGAGCATGTACCTTGGTACCCATGGAGGTCTCTGCTATAATATCCAAAGCAGCCAGACAAACAAAGGGTTGTATATCCAACGAGCTTTTTCCATCGGCTTTTTTTGCTAAGCGCTCCACGCATATGGTGCTCTGCTGATCAAAGACCTCGACAAACTGCTCGAGTATCTTGAAATGAAAGGCGGGCGTTAGAATCTTGCGACGCTGATGCCAGGTCTTGCCGTCACTTAAAAGCAATCCATTGCCCAGCCACTGTCCCAAGATCTTATACACTGAATGCTTCACTAAATGTTCTTGGCTGGAAAGAAACTGCTCATTGAACTCCACATCACCACTTATCACGACTATGCGATTAAAAGCCCAGATTTTCTGAAGTTGACCAAACTTTTTTATTTGCTCTTCTGTTACTTTCATAAAGCCTAAAAGGGTATCGTGTTGAAAAAATTAAGAACTAATTAAAATTCTGTGTTTTACTCACTTTTGGGATTAAGCTTATGGAACATATGTACTGCACCCAGGCAAGGAAAGTTAAAGGGTCCTGGCAGATTTGCCACAGCTCTGCGTCGGGGTTCTTGAGCTCTGTAGTGCAGCCAGGCAGCCGTCAGCACCAGCAAAAAAATTACCAGAAAAAACATTCTGTTTGCTTAGGAAGCCCAATGTGCAATGGTCAAGAGCCTCCCGTAAACAGCTAAACAAGGTATACATTCAATAAAGCTTTTAGAGATTAGATTTACCTTATCACCTTGTGATTATGTTTGTTGAAATTTACTTTCTTTGAAAAAAAATAAACAAATATTTCAATGGAGGTTAAGTTCATTGATAGCTTGCCAGTGCAAGCTAAACACGCAATTATAGGTAATAAATGGGCATATCTATTTTTGGAATACCCTAAAAAAATACTCTACTTTTGGTAAGAAATTTTGAATAAGGCGCGTCTGCTTTGCGCACGCCTTCGCCATTTGATGACATCTAAGGATGACAGAGCTTCAACCACTTGGACTTTATAACCCACCCGTGGTCTTCCTTTTTTCAGCTGACCGCCAATTACTTTATTGAACTCCTTAAGAGCTGGAGTTTTTGCATCCAAACGAACTTATAACCAAGACAGCGAATTCGCCAGTTCCATCGAGCAAGCTAATTATCGCCATCGCAGATCTTGCAAAGAATCTTACTCTCGAGCACCTCATTATCCTAATGTGTTACCATACAGGCCCTTGCGCCTTATAAGTGGATTGGATGGATGAGTTTTCTAAAGAGTTTCGGTTTTGTCGGACGAGAGATGTGGCTCTACTTTGAGCTGAGCCCAAAATAGCACCTGTGGGCAGGCAGTATTGGTGTTTATTACCGCGGAGCCAAGATAAACAAATTCCTTGACAAACTCAAGGCTATAGCTTCCTGCAGTCAGCAGAGCATCATGACGATGCGATTCGCTACTGGAGCACACTATATTCTAGTAGCCTTATAGTCGACAAAAAGGTGGTATGTATCGATCTGATGTTCATGGGTCTTCAACAGAATTTAGCGGAGTGTGAAGAGCTGATCGATGGTGGATTTACGAGATTGGAAAACTCACTGATAAGTCGCAAGTGCTAATGAAAGTGATTTTCATTTTTCACACAGTACGCTCGAGAGAACCTTGTAGGCGTTAGAAAGAAAACTAATACCACGATGATTGGCGCCTTTAGGATAGATCGTAGTGGGATTCCATTCTGCGGGAAACGATAACGTCAGGCTGGAACAATTCGGATGGCAGCTCGCCTGAGCCTGGAGCTATACTGTTCTTAAGTCGCTGAATTGCACCTGATTCGTCGTGGATCATATTCATTGGGTATGGATTCATGTCCATTTGCCAAAAGATTCAGAAGTGATTCCTCCATAGTCTCAGTAGATTTTAAACGTCTTTGAGCATATTCCCGGTGTCACCTTTTGCAGGCAACTGCTCCGCCTTTTCCGCTTCTGCTACATTCTACCAAAGTCTAAGAACTTTTACTAAGTACTACGATATTGAGACAAAAAATTATATATAGAGATATATGTATATTTATTCTCTTTCAAGATGAACTAAGCAAAAAATTTGATTCCAACGTAGCAAAGTCACTTAGTAGGGTGTGACTTCCGTCACGGTTTTCAGCGCACGTTTGTTTTTACTAGCTAAATAGTTTGACTATCTTGAAACAGCTTAATCATTGCGTTTTCGCAATCCTAATTGATAACCATTATCTGAACGCAATACAATATTAACCACGGGCTTGACTGGCTCACCCAGTGGCAGCAATTCGTAATCCCGCACAATCTTTGCCAGCATCACCTTCATCTCGAGTTGTGCAAACTTCTGTCCAATGCAGTTACGGGGTCCAGCGCTAAACGGTATGAGGGCATAAGGTCCTGCTTGATCGCCCTGCTCGTGACGTTCGGGTATGAAAGACATAGGATCTTTGAATATATTTTCATCGCGGTGGATACCCACTATACCCAGCAAGATCTCGGTGCCTGCTGGTAAAGTTCCATCACCAAATTTGGAATGCTCTACAAAGCAAACATAAGTTAAATTATGTTGTTAATTGATAAACTTTTGTGACCTACTGTACTTAAATTCCGTTTGTAATTTGCGGGCAACCAGTGGAACTGGTGGATACATTCGAAGCGACTCCTTAATGACGCTCTCCATGTACTTGAGCTCACTCAAATCCCGAAGGGTTATAGGTCGCTCGCGATCTGCGCCGAGCACGTTCATTACTTCCGATCGCAGCTTTTCCTGGACCTCTGGATGCCGAGAAAGAAGTGCCAGAGTGAAGGATATTGCAGATGTGGTAGTGTCATGACCCTCAAACATAAATGTATCCACCTCCTCCCGTATCTCCTCATTGGAAAGGGGTCTGCCATTCACTGTGGACTGCAACAATACATCCAACAACGCCATGCGTCTTTTGCTGCCCACATCCATCTCATCTGTATGCTGCTTTTCCTGCTCGTTCTTCTGCTCCACCTCCAAAGTGTGCCTTCGCTGCTCTATAACCTTTATTGTAAAATCATGCATGATTCGTATAAGCTTCATCTGACGCCACTTCAGGTGCGGATGCAGCAGAGTAAAGATAAGCTCGTTGTTTACAACTATAGACAAAAAGCGCCAGGAAAGCAAAGAAGTAACTCTACAAAGTATTTTATATGAGAAGAGGATTGACTGTAGACACATTATTAAGTCACTTACTCATTAACCGCTTTGGCATAAGGCGAGGAGGACGATGTCTGTGCATGCACCTTGGTACCCATGGAGGTCTCTGCTATAATATCCAGTGCAGCCAGACAAATAAAAGGTTGTATATCGAAGGAGCTTTTCCCATCAGCTTTTTTTGATAAGCGTTCCAGGCATATGGTGCTCTGCTGATCAAAGACCTCGACGAACTGCTCGAGTATCTTGAAGTGGAAGGCGGGTGTTATAATCTTGCGACGCTGATGCCAGGTCTTGCCATCACTTAAAAGCAATCCATTGCCCAGCCACTGTCCCAAAATCTTATACACTGGATGCTTCACTAAGTGATCCTGGCTGGACAGCAGTTGCTCATTAAACTCCATATCACTACTTGCCACTATTAGGCGATTAAATGCCCACGCCTTCTGAAGATGACCAAACTTTTCCACATTCTTAACGCCCACTTCGATAACAGCTTAAGAGCATTGTATAGAAAGATTAACGAATGTTTTGTGCAACTCTATTATTTACTTACTTTTAGGATTTATATTATAAAATGTTTGCAATGCACCCAGAATGGGAAAGTTATAAGGTCCTGGCAAATTTGCCACGGCTCTGCGTCGGGGCTCTTGAGCCCTATAATGCAGCCAGGCAGCCGTCAGTACCAGCAAAAAAATTACCAATAAAAACATTCTGATTGCTTAGGAAGCCCAATGTGCAATGGTCTAAAACGTCAGGTAAACAGCTTCATAAGGTATACATTCAAGAAAGCTTTTAATGATAAGGATTGTGGTTTTTAAAAATTCACTTTCTAATCGCTTTTGATAAGACAATTAGTTCAATGGGGGTTAGGTCCATTGCTAAATCGCCATGTATAGCTTATGTTATAGGAAACATATGTGCATTGCTCTTTTTGGGATACACTACAAAAAATATATCAGTTTCGGTAATTAACTTGGAATAATGCTCCAAAAGATCAATCATGTAAAGACTTTGTTTATCTTTGAGAAAAAGTTACTTTAACAATACTTGGGGAATCAGAAAGGGTATTTACATAACAATTTAATCTCGTATGCGTTTTCGCAATCCTAATTGATACCCAGTCTCTGAACGCAATACAATATTAACCACGGGCTTGACTGGCTCACCCAGAGGTAGCAACTCGTAGTCTCTCACAATCTTTGCCAGCATCACTTTCATCTCTAGTTGTGCAAATTTCTGACCAATGCAGTTACGGGGTCCAGCGCTAAAGGGTATGAAGGCAAAGGGTGCTGCTTGATCGCCCTGCTCATGACGCTCGGGTATAAAAGACAAAGGATCTTTGAATATATTTTCATCGCGATGCATACCCAATATAATCAGTAGGACCTCTGTGCCTACTGGTAAAGTGCCATCACCAAGTTTGGAATGTTCTAAAATATAAAAATAACAGTTTATATCAGCTGCAATTAAAAATTATTTTTGTTACCCACTGTACTTAAATTCCGTTTGCAATTTACGGCCAACCACTGGCACTGATGGATACATTCGGAGCGTTTCCTTAATAACGCTCTCCATGTACTTGAGTTCACTCAAATCCCGCAGTGTTATGGATTGCTTGCGATCTGCGCCAAGCACGCTCATTACCTCCGATCGCAGCTTTTCTTGCACTTGCGGATGTCGCGAGAGGAGCGCCAAAGCGAAGGATATTGCAGACGTGGTAGTGTCATGACCCTCAAACATAAATGTATCCACCTCTTCCCGTATCTCCTCATTGGAAAGAGGTCTGCCGTCCACTGTGGCCTGTAGCAATACATCCAACAACGCCATGCGTCGTTTGCTGCCCACATCCATCTCATCTGAATGCTGCTTCTCCTGATCCTTCAGTTGCTCCGCCTCCAAAGTTTGCCTTCGCTGCTCTATAACCTTTATGGTAAAATCGTGCATGGTGCGTATAAGTTGCGTCTGACGCCACTTAAGATGAGGACGCAAGAGTGTGAAAATTATCTCATTGTTGAAAACTACAGACATAAAGCGCCAGGAAAGCAAATCTGTGGCTCTACAAAAAATACGTTATCACATTAGGAAAAGTATAGACAGGAATTCGGTAGACTTACTCATTTACGGCCTTGGCATAAGTCGAAGCGGACGAAGTCTGAGCATGGACTTTGGTGCCCATGGAGGTTTCTGCTATAATATCCAAAGCAGCCAGACAAACAAAGGGTTGTATGTCGAACGACGTTTTTCCATCAGCTTTTTTTTCTAGACGTTCCAGGCATATGTTGGTCTGTTGATCAAAGACCTCGACAAACTGCTCGAGTATCTTGAAGTGGAAGGCGGGTGTTATAATCTTGCGACGCTGATGCCAGGTCTTGCCATCACTTAAAAGCAATCCATTGCCCAGCCACTGTCCCAAAATTTTATACACTGGATGCTTCACTAAGTGCTCCTGGCTAGACAGCAGCTGTTCATTAAACTCCATATCGCTACTTTGCACCAATAGGCGATTAAATATCCAGGTCTTTTGTAGATGACCAAAGTTTTGAATTTTTTCAGCGCTCATTTTGACATAACCTATGGATGATTTTATAGTTACATTCTCAAATATTAATTTAATTCTTACGCACTTTTGGGATTTATCTTGTGGAACATGTGGACTGCACCCAGACAAGGAAAGTTAAAGGGTCCTGGCAGATTTGCCACGGCTCTGCGTCGGGGCTCTTGAGCCCTATAGTGCAGCCAGGCAGCCGTGAGCACCAGCAAGAAAATTATCAGAAAAAACATTCCTATTGAGTCGGCAGCTCAATGTGCAATGTTCAAGAATTGCCAGTGGACTGGCAGTTGAGTGAATAAATTTAGAAAGCTTTTACTGATTAGGGTTATCTTATCACTTCAGCGAGTAATCTTGCCAAACATTTACATGCTTATCGCTTTGTAGAACACAGTGGGCCCTGTGGGGGTTAGATCTGTTGATACTTTGACAGTCCAGAATGTCTTATTATCGGCTACATAAATAATTGCTTCAATTTAGCCGACTAATTTGTTTGTGTGCTTCAGACTGAGTGTCTGTAATGGAAAATGGATCCGATGTGTCGATCGATTACCGAATATGCTTGAATGAATAAGCTTGAACATATTTCGGCAATGACGTTGGTAATGAAATTTTAGTACCTTGTTCTGCCGCAGCTCAACATCCCAAATGAGATGATCAGTGGGAGTCTTCTGAACAAGATACTCTTTATAAGCGGCTCCAAAGCAACATCGAATCAACGTTTGTTTTAATCCTAACCAAGTTCTTTTATTTTCTTATATGATAGCATATTTAATTTATTCTTCGCGTTTTCGCAGACCCAGCTGGAACCCAGTATCAGAACGCAATATAATGGTAACTACAATTTTGACTGGGTCACCCAGTGGTAGCAGTTCGTAATCCCGCACAATCTTTGCCAGCATCACTTTCATCTCGAGAAGTGCAAACTTTTGGCCAATGCAATTGCGAGGACCAGCGCTAAAGGGTATAAAGGCAAAGGGTGCTGCTTGATCCCCTTGCTCATGTCGTTCAGGTATAAATGACGAAGGATCTTTGAAAATCTTTGGATTATGCATAGCGCCCAATATGCCTATCAAAAACTCTGTGCCTGCAGGAATAGTACCTTCTCCATATTTGGAATGTTCTGCAAGTAAAATTCAACTCTTAAATTCTGATAAATTTAGTTAAATTTTTGTTACCTACTGTACTTGAAATCGGTTTGCAATATGCGGCCAATCATCGGCACTGGTGGAGCCATGCGTAAGGACTCCTTAATGACGTTCTCCATGTACTTAAGCTCACTTAAATCCCTAAGGGTTATATGTCGCTTGCGATCAGTGCCGAGCACGCTCATTACCTCCGAACGCAGCTTTTCCTGCACCTCCGGGTGCCGTGAGAGAAGTGCTAGAGCGAAGCATATCCCAGATGTGGTAGTGTCATGACCCTCAAACATAAATGTGTCCACCTCTTCTCGAATCTCCTCGTTGGTTAGAGGCTTGCCATCCACTGTGGACTGCAGCAATACGTCCAACAACGCCATGCGTCGTTTGCTGCCCACGTCCAACTCATCTGTATCCTGCTTATCCAGCCCCTTCTGCTTCTTCGTCTCCAGAGTAAGCCTACGCTGCTCTATAACCTTTATGGTAAAATCGTGCATGGTGCGTATAAGCTGCGTCTGACGCCACTTAAGATGAGGATATGCAAGCGTGAAGATAATCTCGTTGCTTAATAATACAGACATGAAGCGCCAGGAAAACAAGTCAGTAGCTCTACAAAGAATTTTACAGAAGATTAGGAAAGATCGTAGAGATATTATTAAGACACTTACTCATTTACCGCATTGGCATAAGGTGAATAGGCAGTTGTCTGAGCATGCACCTTGGTACCCATGGCGGTCTCTGCTATAATATCCAGAGCAGCCAGACAAATAAAGGGTTGTATATCGAACGAGCTTTTGCCATCGGCTTTTTCTGCTAAGCGTTCCACGCATATGGTGCTCTGCTGATCAAAGACCTCGACAAACTGCTCGAGTATCTTGAAGTGGAAGGCGGGCGTTATAATCTTGCGACGCTGATGCCAGGTCTTGCCATCACTTAGAAGCAATCCATTGCCCAACCATTGCCCCAAAACCTTATAAAATGGATGCTTGACTATGTTTTCTTGACTGCTAAGCAACTTCTCATTGAGCTCCATATCGCCGCTTATGACGAACAGGCGATTGAAGACCCAGATTTTCTGCACACTTCCATACTTTTCCACTAGCGCTTTTACTACTTTAATGAAACCTAAGTGGGGTTTACGGAAAAAGACATGTAATTGTTGCTTATGATTATGTTTCATACTTACTTTTAGGATTTAGTGAGCGAAACAAATGAACTGCACCCACACAAGGAATGTTGTAAGGTCCTGGCAGATTTGCCACGGCTCTGCGTCGGGGTTCTTGAGCTCTATGATGCAGCCAGGCAGCCGTTAGCACCAACAAAAAAATTACAAAAAATAACATTCCGATTCTAGAGGGGGCTCGATGTGCAATGCCAAACAATCGCCACTGCACTGACCATCCTCGATTAATATAATGGAAAGGTTTACCATACAAGCGAATTCTTATCACCTTGCGATTAGTATTATTGAACATGAGTAGTTAGATTTCTTTCCAAGCAACAAATTCAAAATACGAATAAAAACATACAATAAATGACTTGCAAAAATAAAACGGATTAGTCGGGTCGTTGTCCGACAGTGAGATACCCTGCCGCCACACTTACCATGGAAAATGATTATCTTACGACTGAGTTGAGTTTTGTAGGTGCATCGAGGTCAACTACCTTATGTGGGACGATATTATATGATAATATTTTGAGTAGGATAATTAAAGATTAGATTAGAAAAAAATTATATAGAACAAGGTTATAGGAAAGGGAACCCAAAATTTATTCCAACCGATCCTTAAAAATCGGTTTTCTAGTGTTAGTTACAGTTTATAAACAAGCAGATGGTTCTTAACTATATTATCCGACAGTTCCTAAGTGAAGCATAGTGCCGAAATTTGGTTTCGTCAATCAGGATGACGGGGGTAAATGTATCGGCATCTCTATTACACCTTTAGCTTGAATCCGACAGTACGACAGTTATTACACCGGACCGCTGAGAAAACTTCTGGCCCGGGGCAATCCTATTCTTCCCCTACCTCTCGACACGACTGATCAGGCTTTTTTACGGTCCATCGCACTGCTGGCTAAGCGACCAGATTCAGCCCGGCTCAAGGATCGACGCTGTTTGTAGGATCAGATTGACCTGACGATAGACGCTTGATTGTTGTGGATTGTTCTTAGTACCAGAGCTACCCCTCGACCATACCGGTATGGGTGGCCCAGTAGTACCAGTAGCTACGGTATCGCCGGCATTACTCTCGGGTTCCTTGCTCTTACTTAACCCCCTCATCGCGAGGAGATTGGTAGGTAGGTAGGTTAGGGCGGCATTTGGGACTTACCGTCCCAACTCACTTAGGCCAAGAAATAGGCCCGTTGTGAAAAAGATAACGGGAGGAAGTGATAAGGATAAGGCAGGGAAAATTAGGAGAATGGAAAAAGTGGAAAATAGAGGGGACAATGCTTAACGTGGGATTTGAACCCACAACCTCTGAGGAAAGGCATAAGAAAGCTCACATTAGTGGAACGTGCTAATTTTTTGTTGGTCAAATTTTGCTCTCATGGTCTCTAAACTCTTAGTTCTCATATAAACGGACATGAAGTTCCGAGTACTCGATTTCATGATAAGCCTTTAGGTGTACTTGTCCCTGTTTCATACTTTTCCTACTAGCTTCGTATACCCTTGATCCCAATGACTGCAGGGTATAAAAATACAAATCGGAGTATAATATATTTGTATAAACCCGATTACCACTAAAGAGTCGGCAGCTTTTATAATCTTTCTAATCGCCCATTATTTAATTATTCTTTAGATTAAGAAATCGATAAAAACTCGCAGTGAACGTGACTCTTGACGGTTCGTGATGAATTATTTACGAAAGTATTGATGTGCTCTAAAGTTTCGTTTTTAGCTTGGGAGCTTACAATATCTCCTAGACAGAGCCTAAGTCTATCATCTAGTTCATTCTGATTCTTAATTTGAATTGTTATTTTTATTTTAGGTTGATTGTATTTAACTTTTAACAATCTTTTTTTGCAAGTGTACTTCATATTTGTCCAGCATTGTGTTAATTATTTAAAACACTGTTAAAAAAGAGATAGAGTGGCGACAGAAACTGCAGATATTTGGAGTAACTTTTTTCCAAGTAATTTCCGTCAGAGACATTCGTGCGGAAATTAAAATATTTGCGTTCACTTTGCAAGTGTCGGAACAGGGTCATCTGCCAACTGCCCTGGATATGGATGCCAATGCCAATGTTCCCTTCAAAAAAACTAATTAACATCTGCTTCCTGTCCCGGTCCGGTCAGTTGCCACTTTGACTTTGTAATGCCATTTTATTATATTATTTTTAATAGAAGATAGCACACAGACAAGAAGCCAAATGGTATGAAACAAAAAGGAGAGAAAGGAACGTATCCACACTTACATTCAGTTCAGTTACTCACTCACTCACTCACTGACTCATTCATCCATTCGTTCACTCACTCCGATAAAAAGTGATTTTAATTGTAGAAGCAATGTGCATTTTCAATTTTCACAATGAATGTGATAAATAAAACGTCGAGATCTACGAATATACGCAGAAAAATATACTACATATGTATGTATGCTGTTATATACTGTCTGTATATATATATTTGGCAGTACAGTAAATACTCAGTTGCAGCGAACTTTGCAATTTTATTTTTAAGAATTTAATCTTATCTACCTATGTTTGGTCAAACATAGCACGTATTATAGTCTTAACACAATTTATAGATTAGTGCTTATCAAAATTTTAATAGTTCTTTGGACTGTGTACACTAATACTTAGGAGTTTATGATTATTATTAAACAAAAATTAAAAATAAAGCCCTAATCAAAAACAGCTGTTAAGAGAAGTAACAATTTCAATATACATATTTAATGGGTAACACGTGTGGAATCTATAGAAAATCGATTTTTTATCTAAATTGGTAGATAGTTATGATAGAAATGACGTCCGGAAATGATTTTTGAAAAAAAGGGTTTCCCCCACTTATAACCTCGGGGGCAGGGAATCCCGCAGCGTGGTCGGGCCACCACTAATCGAAAAACCTGGGCCAATAGAAGTATGCGAGCCTAAGTAGACAGTATGCGAGCTTAGGCATACCCTCCGGAGATCCAATGAGAACCTCGCTCGACAGGCACTTCGTAGGAGCCAACAGGGGAGAGGTCGTCGCGTTGGTGCGCTAGCAAAAATATGGGATTTTCTCCATTTTGATTATGAACTACAACACTGATTTTGATTTTGACTATGAACTACAAACTCCAGCTACTCATGGAATGATATCTGCCGTAAATCCCGTAATAGAGTTCGCTACAAGAGGATGTTCGAGGCCCTATGCTCCACTGGGAGTCGAGGATGACAGAAGAAGGAGGTCGGGCCAGTGGTAAAGCTTAAAAAGAGTTTTTTTTTAAACAATTTTTATCCGACCGTTATGAGATTTTAACACAATAATTATAATATTCTAATGAAGAACTGACGTCCCAACTCATTTAGGCCAAGAGTAGGCCTATTTTGATACCGCCACAGTGAGCCATTTCACCACTCTTCCCCACTTAAGTGGTCCCCTATATGAGGTGAGACAGCCATCCGGCAGCCTAAATAAACCTTAACAGACATTTTGGACTTTGTTCGGAGAGCTGAGATAATTCATCAAGAAAATATGACTTTAGGAACCGGAATCTTTTACTGCCCAGCCCTGGGCAATGACAAAGTGTTCCACTGTCTCCAGCTCCTCCTCATCGCCACAGCTTCTGCAAAAGTCATGGTGTTGAGCATTCAACCAGGATGCGTGATTTCCCATTAGCCAGTGGCCTGTGATAGCACGGATAACAGTTGAGCACTGGGCTTTTTTCAGAAAGCAAAGTTAGCTCTTTTACTGCAGTATATCGGCCAGGTTTGCCGCGAGATCCTACACGTGTTCGATGTCCGATTCCACATTTTGTTTGCACAGAGACCGAAAAAATTTCTTATTCTCAGTTTACAGCTGGCCTTCATGTACGAAGTCATCAAAGCTAGGGACTTTGCTTATAAGCTTCTTATTCCGTACTTGTATGTTTCCTATGTTGTCAAAGCCTCCTGGATTGCAGTGACCTCTACCTGAAAGACACTGCAGTGATTCTGGAGTTAGAAAGCAGTTCTAACGTGCGCCTCCGCCTATATGGTCGTCTAGCTTGGAACAGTCCGTGTATAACTTTATCAAGCCAGCTGGGCCTGGTACATCTATATTCCACTCCTCCCTGGTTGGAGGGCTCTGTATTTAGCTTTGAAATATTCCTTCGGTATGCAGTAGTCTGTACTCTCGGGAATAAGTGGGTTCCCCTCTTGCTCTCTTGCAAGTATATAAAGCGATTGTGGCCTTTTTTCCGCGATATTCTGTATTCAGGATCCTTGGGCTAACCCGAGGTAGCTGGTATCCATGATTTTTTTAACAAATGTTTATAATAGTAATTAAATAATTCTATCTAAAATAAACAAAAAATTCGTTGAGTCGCTCTTAACGAGCACTCACTGTATCGAAATTCACCAACACCAGCCAAAAAGATTTTCCACATTAATTTTGCATATTAAAAATGCAATTTGTAGCGTTAATTGCAGCATGTGAAATGTATCAGACAATGCAACTGATAGCCTCAGCCAGACGAGTTTCCATCCGGCAAAAGAAGCATCTAGGGAGAGGCCACATCCAAGTCACGTTGATACCCCCGGAATGGAATGCAAAAAAGCGTCGGCCTGTAAATATATAAAAGCTCAAAGTACGCGGCGTATGAGTTATTTTTATGTTAATGTGTGTGTGCGTGTTTGTGTGTGCAGCCACGTGAGCGACCAACTGTTGGTTTTGTGTGGGAATGGATTTAAAAATATTTATTTTAAGTGAGATGCAGATACAGATACTTTTTTTGAACCAACAAAAAAACAGGATAACTTGGCTTTTGCGGCTTTAAAGTCAGTGAAGTGAACTTTAACTATGCTAAAAGGATATTTCATTTTTAAATTTGGAATGGCGTCGTGGGTAATCTAATGGCATAGGAATACCCACGTTTAACAGTCTCGATCAATCTGACTACTTCCAGCCAAGGTCGTTGCCAAAATATCATTAAGATTTATTATAATTATTATTGTTATTGGGTGCTCCATTTTATTCCGTTCATGGCTCAGAGCTCTTCCAAATGTCCAATGGCCTGCATGTATTTCAGTATTATATTTGGACTTATGGTAACAACGATCTCCGGTGGGAGAACGTACATGTCCAGGAGCTTATTTCTTTTACCGGCGAGTGCCATCCTCTTCCTTCCTCTTTCTTCCTCCATCGTACAGAAGCGACATAGTCCACTATCCACTATGCCAATTTTAGTTAAGTGGCTACGGAGCCTACAGTGTCCCGTCAGAAGACCTATCAGGATTCTCACTGTGTTCTTCCCGTGAGTTATCATAACTTTGAACCGCTTACGATTGTATTTAGAGAGGAAATTTTTGACTGTTTAAGCCCTGGTATCTGTGTGCAATGGAGCAGTCGTTTGTTATTTTCCTCTATTCTCAGTAGGTCCCATACCACGTGGTTATCAATCCCACAATGTGGCCCAGTGTTGCTGCACCGTTCCTTGCAAGTTTATTAGTCAGCTCAATTCCAGGAATGTTGTTATGTCCTGGAACCAATCTAATCGTGAGCTTATTACTGGATCCTAATATATCCAGTGACGTTCTCACTTCTTTGACCCGCCTTGATGTGATCTTGGCTTTGCTTAATGCCTTTATCTTTATCGCTGCTTGACGATAGTCAAGCTGATAAGACAGGATGGACATATCCTCCCCATGGTAGTTCTTTTGCAGATTGAATTCTGCACATCTTCCAATAACACAGACTTCAGCTTGGAAAAGGCTGGTATGTCTGTCTAAGGGTTCGTTATATTTGGTCCTGGGTCCTGATACCCCCCATGCCACTTCCTTAATCAGTGAGTGATCCTCTTGTGTACCTCTTTATTGTATGGTTTCATAGGGTAAACTGTCGTAAATGAGGTCCAAGCCTCTTTTATAAAAATGCATTGACGAAGACGTTCAAGTCGATCTCTGACAGCTTTTGAATTAAATCGTGTAAATCGCTAAAAAACTTTAAAAGACATTTTCCAAATTTGGAGATCCACGGAAAATAATATTTTGATTAAACATTATTTCGAAAAATAACTCAATCTTCAGAACCATCTATTTCAAATTCTAGAATTATATTTTAAGCACATTAATTTACTTTCTCGCAGCTTTTGCCATAAAAAAAATGACTCCATTTTGCAGCTCTACTTTAGTTTTTGCTTTACTTTGTGCTCCACTTTTATCTCATTTTGCGGCTTTGCCATTTTGCGGTTTAAAAAGCCATTACAAAATGTAATTATGTTGATAAATACGTCTTACCCGCCATTTTGCATTTTTATTTTGCTAACTTCCTCTTGACGCTGACTTTGCCACTCAACTTTGGTTGGCAACACTAACAACAACCAAAACAACAACAACAACAATAATAGGAGTATCAGCAGCCGTCTTGACCAGGCTTAAAACATTTTACCAGCGTGCCTTTTTTTTTTGTTGCAGTCAAGTGGCCGGCAAGTAAAAACCCAGTAAAAACCGCTTGGACCGACCATGTCCAGGGCTTCCAAGTTACTGCCTTTAAGCGCTATTTATGGCTGCATAAAGTTTAGCAAATTGTTGCCTTTATTTTTTTTAAACTATTTTTTTGCACTTCTTTTTATTTTTGTTTTTTCAATTTACTGTCCGCACTTTGATATTAAGACGCAAAAATTGCGCTGACAGCTTGCAAATTATGTCGCGTTCGAGTGTCGTCACAAATGCACTAAAGGCCAAAAAGTCCTGCGGCTAGCCGGTAAAACTAGCATAGTAACTTTATTTTGTATTTAAAATCCAAATAGGTGACGATATTTTGTTCTAAAAATAATATTTTTTCCAAAGTAATAAAAAACAAAATGGCGTTTGTATAGAGCTACGATTACAAGACTAATTTCCAGAGATGATAATGGACTATGATAAATAAGGCAAAGCTACTGATCGTATTCAACACGGAGAATGCCAGTGCGATCCTTATGCTAACCATAGTCAAGTTGACACATGTGGAGATCATGTGGTCTCCCCTGGATCACTACAATCAATCGTGAGTAGTGAACTAATGTATGCAGCGAACAAAATCTTCCTCAACGTCCGAGGTTTTGAGTCGCGACGCTTCGGGCTGAAAACCCACCTTGTAAAATCCACTTTTCCATTAAGGAAGTCTCGGTTAAGGACTCTCAATTTTGATGTCAGCCCCCACAAACGTTTTAAGGGCAGAGGCACTCTATCCAGCTCGACTGATTGTCCTCGAGAATACATATACTATAAGGCGGACATCACCTCAATTCAAGCAAATGCGATAGATTGGGCAGATTCCAGCGATCTGCGTACAGTCCTACAATAGCATACCTGGCTGTCTCACAGATCGGTATGACCCGAAACATAAACTCGACGCATGATTTGTGACTAGACGGAAGACTGCATTCTTCAAGTATTTTAGATGTCACGCACTATTCGGGGACTCGGATCACTTCCTTGTGCATCTAATGTGTGCAGCCAACAAAATCTTCCTCAACGTCTGAGCGTTTGGCGTCGAAGTCTGAGAAAGCCGCCTGTGATCAAAGATCCACTTTTCGCATGGAAACATCAACGAAGCCTCGCGATAAGGACTCCCAATTTTGATGTCAGCCCCCACAAATCGTTTAGTCCAAGCGGCAGAGGCCTCTATCCTAGCTCGCTGCATGTCACTCGAGAATACATATTCTATAAGGCGGATCGACTTCACCGCAATTCAAGCAATCATGCGTTATCAGATTGGGCTAGATTCCAGCATCTCAACACCCACAAAGCAACCTGGCTGTATCCAGATCATTTTGTGATTGACGGAAGGCATTAGATGTACGCACTATTCGGGGACTCGGATCACTTCCTTGTGCATCTTCCCGTGCCATCTAAGGTGGTTGAAATGATTGACATCACTTAGCTGCAGTCACAAAAGACAGACTTTGCTCCTCGACTCTCGGAGCTGCTTATGCTAAACGTATCTCAACTCGGCGATATATGCGCGTAGTGGAAAATCATCTCTGACTCATTGCGTACTGCTGCGGATGACATTATTGGCCCCTTTGGTCCGATTCGGAACTCCTGGTACGATGACGAGCGTCGTGCGGCAACTACAGAGAATAACGCGGCCTACGGTTTACCATGGAACGACGAGCTGGAAAAGCTCTACCGCAACATTATCGGTATCACAAAGGGCCTGATCTTGGCCTGCGTAAGTTGGGACGAAGGAAGTTGGAAGTTCCTTAACCTACCTAATCGATTTTCTGAAGAATCTACGCAATTGCTACCCCTTATAGTCTTCTAGGGACAAGCTCGATGCTCAAAGCTTATCAGACATAGACTTACGTGTTCGTAAGAATGTTCGGACCGATGCACTATAATAAAATCATTTGGCCCATAACATCCATTTAATGGGCTTCCAAAAACACTGCAGCAATTTACTTGAACTACACTCCACAGCTTTCAGTGACGTCACTTTGCCAGTGTGAATGCTATATAAACCCTAATGCCTAGCGCCATCTTTCGTTGCTCACACTTTACTGAAAACATTTTCTTGATTGATTTTACTTGCTGGCTCTACTCCTTACTCAATTATTAAAATGATATCATCTTAGTGCATTTATTCAAATTACTACGAACTTGTGATTTTGTGCATTCAATTTGACTCTTAAAATGTCCTTTATACTTTCTTCCATCTCTTACTAACCATTTTCCGGCTTAATGATGCTGCAAAAATGTGATTTCAATTTATTGATTATGATGCTCATTGACTGAGTACGCCATTTATACTCGCATTCCTATCATTATGAATCATTTATAAGGCTTCCAATCTTATTAGCTCACAAAATGCACTATGACATTATATTCCCACTTCGTCGTAGTGTGTCCACTCCCCATACTCCTTTGGACATTGTCGTTGAATTTGGGTTTAGCCATGCCGGTCACGTAGCTCTGATGTCCAATTTTTAAGTTTGCACTGCACAAATCACGTATTCCACCCGTTGTACCCGCCGAGATTTTAACCCAGCCAATCCCCCCAATCCTTGAGCACTCCTTCTTATGGTTATTTGTACTGCACTTTGTGTGGATTTTTTACGATTTGTTTACGCAACAAGGACCAAGACGTGAGTAAAAGTAAAACATGTTGGCCATAAAGAGTGCAAAATGGCAAAAGTAAGTAAAAATTTTGGCAGTGGAAATCATTTATGGAATACTTAAAGTAAGCATGGGGTGTATGATGTAAGCCAAATAATGGTAACTAAAACAATTATGTGGTTGGTATAAGTCGGCGCCAAATATAAGAGGGCATTGAAGGAGGAACTCAGGGATCATTCATAAACTACGTGACGCTCCAGGGGGAAGGGGTTTGTCAAAGCGTCGAGAGACGCAAAAACCATATGGAAAATCTTTAAAAATATTCTGTTTCTATGTCCACGATGAGGAAGAGGTGGAATCAGTTTAACATTTCTTCTGTTCTTGCGAAGTAGACGCAAGAAAAAGTATCTGGGAAACTATTTCCTCCATAATCTAGCAGAGCTAAAAACTATATGCCGGAGGAAAATTGCAGGTTATATCGTAGCAACAGGCTGGGGCTTCTTATAAGTCTTGTCACAAGGAAAAAGGGTATAAAGCTATAGAGATAAGCGCGATAACACAACGGGCCTGTCCAGGCCTAAGTGCTCCAATCTAACTTAACCTATGTCAAAACGAGGTTGGGGGAGTCTCTTTTCACGAAAATCAGCGTCACGTAATTTATGAATGATCTTGCCTATGTGCCCATAGCCCATCTGTTTGCTCTTGTCGAATCCTCAAAATGGTTCTGCTATATGAGAGACTTAGGCGGTTAGGGATGCCCTACAGTTTTTAAACCTCCTCCACAATCCCTCCCTTTCTTTAATTCCTTGCCTGCCTCTCTTTCAATGAGGCAACGCAATGGGACCTCACGGTTTTCGGATGATCTCAGTCACCATCTGAGCTGCCTACTCAACCTTACCTAACCTGTCGCTATTCTTTGCTGCTTCCTCCTAGTTTCGGACGTTTAATTTTTCCAAATCATCTTTCACTGTATTTCTTCAGCGAGCTCGGGGTCGCTCAATTACTTTTCTGCCATCTGGTTGATTAACGCAGTTTTTTTCCAAATTGGGTTTCGCATTTGAAGTTGTAGGTGAGCCCAAATGATCAAATTAGTGGTTAACCTTGAGACAGCTATTATTAAGTAATCCGATTTTATATATTCATTGACCATAATTTGTTGACCTCAGCAATTGTCTTACTTATTGGAACTGTGGGTACTATAGTCCACCAGGTTTACCATCAAGCAGTGGTGGATCCACGGGGGCTTTTGAGTCCGGTCTTGGACTGAAAGTCTTTTGCGAGCTCTGTTCTATGTACGCCACGAAGTGAAAAACCCTTCCCTAGAACAAATCCTGCATCCGCTTTCAAGTCCATTAATTCAATCTAAAGTGAAGCGGTAGATCTCATACAGAACTGATGAAATTTTGTAAAGGTGCCTGATTATGCCGAAGCAAAGGTATTAGAGTGCGCCTACAATTCTCTTCTTGGGGTTGCCCAAATCGGTTCGTCTATTATCAAACCGTACAAGAAAAAATATAACCCAAAGATGTATGGAATAACAATTTTTATTGAATACTGATAGTAAGTAAAATATTGGAACAATAATATAACAAAACTTTAACCCTGGTAGCCCCAATGGGTGCCGAAACCGTCGAAGCTCATGTGGGAAACAGACTCAGCGGGCGAGTAGTGCACGGTTTGAGTCAGTGCGGGAGCAGGGTGAGCATAATGAGCAACGGCCGGCTGAATCTGAGGCTGATGGGTGTAGCTATGGACAGCAGCTGGCTGATGATGCTGGTAAACCGGCTCCGGTTGATGTTGGTAAACAGTCTGAGGTTGATGGCTATAGCTATGGACCGCAGCTGGCTGATGATGCTGGTAAACCGGCTCCGGTTGATGCTGGTAAACAGTCTGCGGCTGCTGATGCGAATAGTAGACGGGGCTGGCAGATGAAGGCATATGTGGAGTATAAGCTGTGGGCGCCATGTGACTGGACTCGTAGGTGGTTACAGTCTTAAGCGGCTGATAGACATTGTTGCTGATGCGTGTATCCTGTTTGTGGACGCTGGAGTACGGCGTAGCCACGGACTTGGCATAGTGCGAGACGGTGCCATCAAAGTTGCGCAGCACATTCTGTTGGGTATGAGCCACGGCGTGCTCATCGCTGAGGTAACGTATGCCCGAGTCGGCAATAAGTCCGGCTTGGGTGTAGCTTAGCAAACTGGCCAAAATCAAAGACGTAGTAAAGGTAAACATTTCGCTGGAGTTGGTAACACTGTTGTGTATTGAATGTGGCCACAACATGGGCATATATAGGCACTTTGGATGTGGTCATGATAATTGATTTGATTGGCATTTTGGTCAAAACGAGTTTCGCAGACTGCTCTGTCTTTGCGTGACTTTCCGAAATCCATTTCTATTTTATTTTTTTTTTTGCTCTGATCTCTATCTGTAGCTGGCGCATTTGTTTGAAATCAATTGCTTACATGGCTTACTTTTGTTTCACGGCCCAGTTTAAACGTGACAGCAAGTGGCTTACAATTTGAGGGCGTGTCAGACTTATTGCATAATATTGGAGCAGTAAGTAGACCAAAGTAATTGCGGATTTACCCTTCCATAAGGTCAACATTCCAGTGAAGTACTCTCTTTGAAAAAAAGAAGGCTTGCTCCATAAATGACGCTAAAGTGCCATCAAGCGAGAATGTTTCAGCCAAAAGCAAACAATTAAGTAGGGTGCAGTCGGCAGAAGGCGACTTTTAGATACCCTCAACTTGTTCTATAAGCAAAAAATTTATAATAAACTGGGTTCATGTTCCCAAAAAGAGAATCCTAGACAAAGGGAGCTCAAAACTAGTCAATAACTCCCAAAGTATCCAATTAATCAATATTAAGCGATGGGATTTCTCAATACTCATACAAATCTTTCGGATAGTTTGATACCAGGAGTCCCAAAGCAATCCCTTAAAGTTTCATCAATTAGGTATTTTTTCCAGCAGACGTCATTTTTGAAAGATAGCCTCCGAAAACTGGAGGATGGTATCCGTAAAAACTAATATAGATACATTTTTTATATTGAAGAGTTCATCCCAATTTTAGTATGAACCTGTCGAGAACCACTCTAATTTGAATTGTTTTTGTCTCAAGCTTTTTCAGTTCCCAATCAAAGGAAGATCCCAATTTTGGTATGAACCAGTCAAGAACCACTCTTAACTGATTTTTTAGTAGGGTTTCTAGGGTTTTAGGGTTTCGATTTGAATTGTTTTTGTCTCAAGCTTTTTCAGTTCCCAAAAGAAGAAAGATCGCAATTTTGGTATGAACCAGTCAAGAACTGGTCTTAACTTCTTTTTGGTAGCGCTTCTCGTCAAAAGGGTTTCAATTTGAATTATTTTTGTCTACAACTTTTCAAGTTCCCAGTCGAAGGAAGGCCTCTGTGGAGTTTCGATACTATAACTTAAGAGCCGGAAATTCAATATGGAGAAAAGGGAGACCAATTTCCAAAACGGAATAAAAGTGAATGAGTAAGTAACGTAAGATGCATATTGCTGAAAAATGTTATACTTCTACCCCTTTTGGTCTGTAAGAAAGAGGCCGGGAGAACATTCATGGATCGACTTATTTTCTCACTCTGCTCATTTTGCTTGTGGAATCTTCAACCCTTCCTTTTTGTGCACAAACCAAACATACCCTTAACCCTCTTGATAAAGGGTATGTAAAGCTGAAGCAACGCAATGGCAGTTACGTTATACGTAACAATTTATAGCTCATTGGAGATGCATTAAAGACGACTCTTCCGACCATATAATATGAAAAAATTGTTAATGCGTTTTCGCCTTTAAACGCATTGAGAGCCAGCCAACTTGATGTACTCGATTGCGCTATATCAAAATGGCGCCAACATTGACAACAATGAACCATTACAATTTGTATCCCTCTGTATACGTGTGTATACCGTGTCCTTACCTTGTGCCGAGTCCTGTTCCTTGGAAAGCCAACACTTGAACCATTCACTAGTTACATTCGTTTGGCTATAAAAATCGCTCAGCTACAATTGAGTTATAATGCAATTCACAAACGTAAAGCAAATGTTGTTAACTTTCACATCGTTGCCATCATCGTTCTCATCATCATCATCATCGACTTTGTCATTGTTGTTATTATTACACTTTCTAGAGAGTATGTAACATGGAAGATTAAGTTTGTAACATACAGGTGACGTCATAATGATAATTGTGAAATATGAATAAGGACAAGGCTAATGGCTTGTATATTGAAGAAATTAATGAATATTTAGAAAAAATCTTCCGCGATTTTTTCTTAAAAATAATATATAATAATTAATTAATCGATAATTAGATCTACATCGACACTTTCTCTAGTGCAGGTTATATTAAAATATTTCATTCAGAATTAAGAGTTGATATTGAAAAAGAACAAATATGAGTACAAATATAAAGTCCGCAATACAGGATTTCCTAAACATATTTTTATACATTGTACCGTATGGTACAAAGGGTATATTAAGTTTGTTCAAGCCTAAAATGTATGTAACATATAGAAGGAGTCGTCGGAGACACCCCAAAGTTACGTAAAACATGATCAGGGGGAGATGGTAAGAGCTTGAGTGACCAAACTTTCACGTTAGATCCCATATTATTCCATAGGAGATAAGTTTATTTTATTTTTTTATAGTTCCCAAGCACTGTACCAAATCGGTTTTCTATATCATATAGCTCACATAGGACCGATCGGCCAAAATAACTTTTTTTATACAAAATTCGCTATATTTAATTTTTTAATTAAGATATCGTAACCAGATTTGGCATTCAGATGTTTTTAGAGTACCCAAGCATTGTACCAAATTTGAACAAAATCGGTTAACTATATTATATAGCTCCCATAGGGCAGATCTTGCAAAAAATCGATTTTTGAAAAAAATTTGTTGTGTTTCGTTTATTTGTAAAGATATTGAAACCAAATTCGGTATTAGTAAGTTATTTATAGTTTTTAAACACTGTACTAAATTAAATCAATATCATGACCATATCATATAGCTCCCATAGGACCAATCGGTTAAAAAAAAACTTTTTTTAAACAAAATTTGTTGTGTTTCATTTGTTTGTAAAGATATTTGAACCAAATTTGGCATTCAGATGTTTTTTAAAGTAATTAAAGCACGGTGTCAATTTGATCAAAATCGGTTGACTATATCAAGTAGCTCCATAGAAACGATCGGTAAAAAAAAAATTGTTGCTTAAATATTCTTCTGTTTGGGTTTTTAATGAAGGAACTGGATTTTATTGCAAGCTAGTGATACAGGACCCAAAGTTTTCCGTGCCTGACTTTATGTACGCCATTTTTTAATTAAAAAATGTTTTAGATAAAAATTAAAGATAAAACTTTATTCTTAATCCGGATATTATACGTTTGCTTTCATCGAATGCACTTAATTCCAAAAATTTTATATAGTCTTAAATTTAAAAATTTCAGCTTTCAGAAATAGCTTAACCATTATTTCTTTTTAAATTTAGAGCCACCATCTTGGCTTTACCATTTTTCAAACATTCAAAAAATAGTTAAAAAAGAATATCCCCAGTTTCCCAAGTTTTATACCAGTGCATATCCCAAAATCTAACTCGATTTTTGAGTAAAAATTAAATTATCCAAAATTATCCTTTTTCCAACTATTCTTTTTTTCAGTGTACTGATTTACCAGCTAGGGATGCGCGAAACCTGATCCGATATTTTGAATATCGAGAATATCAAAGTTGATACTGAATATTCGATACCGATAGTTTAGTTCTCGATTAATCGTCCATCCGATACCAATTTGCTTAGTATCGGTATCGAGTAAAAATTTGTTTTACATTAAAATTTATTATTATTCTTCTTCGTTTTAGTGAAATTTATTATGAACATTAGTAAATTTTTGTTTCATTGTCGTTTTCCATTTTGTTTAATTCTTCTTAAAAAAAAGTAAAAACTCGTTACCGATACCGTTGATATCGATTTCTTTTTGGTAGAATCGAATCGGATCGGTATCGACTTTTTTTTGGAATACTCAATACTTCGATTTGATTTTTTTCCCGGTATCGAGCTTCCCTATTACCAGCACTCTCTTCTGCTCTTTCTGAGCACCCATATTAGAGTATTTAATTTTTACCATTTCCTTATTTATTTTTCCCTCTGCTTTTTGTTATTATTATTGTAGTTCTCGACCATTGGCCATGTGGCTCATGTAGAACAGCCGACATTGTTGCTGCTGTAAGGACTCGAATCTGGGAAGAGATGGAGCTGGAGATGGAGCTGGACTTGTCTTCCTTTGTATGGAGCAAAAGTTTTGCTCAATGAGAGAGGAGGAATGACATATAAATAGCATCAATGTGATTACGTCGTTGTCCAAGTCACCTTTGTTGTTTGTTTGTTTGTTGACGGAGTTTCTTGATTTGTTCATTGCACGTGTGTATGTGTGTGAGTGTGTGTGGTATGAGTATGTGTGAGTATCTGTGTGTGTGTATGTCCTTTATAGTTTTTATGAAATTTGGCACATAAATTGTATTATTGCATTTATGCTTGATTTTATTTCCGTTTGCCATCAGCCATTGAAGCATATACAATTGCTGTGCATGTGTATGGGTGTATGGGAGTGTGAGTGTGTGGGTGTGTCCTGGGTGTATGTATGTGCCCGCATATGTGTGTGTTAGCTGACAGTTAAATTGGCTTTCTGTGCTTTTACGTCTCGGTTAAGTGAATTTACCGTCTAGGGCTTTTAAATCGCCTTTTGTTTTTTCGTATTGCATTTTATATGCTTTTATTTGGCAACACTTTAACGTTTATTGAACTGGCCAGACTAATACATTCACATATACACGCTTAAATACTCACACAATCGCACACTCTTACACCGTGAGTACACATATGTGTCTGTGTGTGTGTCCTGCTAAGTGGTTACATTTGAACGGTTTCCTTTTCGCTAAGATGCTTAAACTTAACACCCGCCATTTGAACTTCAATTAGCTCCTTTCCCATTCATCTCTTGCCAGTTCTTGGGTTCCTTTGCCAAACTCATAAACGGCCTGTGACTTGGTCTTGACCATTTCCACGCCCCGCTTCGCCCCCGCCCTGTGGCCGTATCCAATTACAAAAGTCAATTACATTTTGCAGCTAGACGCTGGCATAAAAGTGCAGCGGATACTAATTGGAATTGAAACATAAATTAAAAGTCGCACGTAGCTCTAATACTCTCACTCAATTGGCACTGCCAAATGCACAACAAGCATTGCCTGCCAAAGGACTAAATTCGTCGTTGCAGGAACAGCTGCAATCCACGCAAGAAAGTGTCAGCGCCAAGTTTGAGTTATGCTGCGTTCACACTGCGCTTGCTGCAAGCCTTAGTGGGAGCTTGTAAGTGAAAGTAAATATGGGAAAAGGTAAAGGAATCGTTTTGTATTTGGTTGAGGAGTGTAAAAATGTTAAAGCCAGATATCCATTGTGGCATTTCCGATAACTTGAAAATCAGCATTAAAGCGTTTTTGTGATATGGTCATTAATCAAGATAATCAAAAAGAGGAATTTTCTTTGAAAAGTACATTTTGTATTAGTTTTAAATTAATTTTTAAATTGAATGACTTTTAATTTTAAAAAAGATTAAACTAATTTCATAATAAGATGCAAACCCTTAAAAAGGAATCTTTTGTATATGATGAAGCCACAGCTGAGTTTGAGTTATGCTGCGTTCACACTGCGCTTGCTGCAAGCCTTAGTGACAGCATGTAGGCGAAAATAAATATTGGATAAGGTACAATAGTGGACAAAAGTATTTTGACAATGCTGAGCGAAATGTAATACGGCTTATATCTAAAAACTGAGAGCAGTTACGAAACCTATATTACTTTTGAGAGAGAGAATCTATTATAAGATTTATGTGAGCAAAATATTTCTCAAATAACGATTTGCAATTTTTATACCCTGTACCTATGGTACCAAGGGTATATTAAGTTTGTGCAAGCCGAAAATGTATGTAACATATAGAAGGAGACGTCGGAGACACCCCAAAGTTACCTAAAATATGATCAGGGTGAATAGAGAAGTCGATATACCCATGTCCGTCTGTCCGTCCGTCCGTCTGTCCGTCTGTCTGTCCGTGTGAACGCCTAGATCTCAGAGATGGTAAGAGCTAGAGTTACCAAACTTTCACATTAGATCCCATATTATTCCATAGGAGGCAAGTTTATTTTATTTTTTGATATCGGGGATAAATTATATAGCTCCCATGGGGGTGTTTGAGACGACCTCGACAAAAAAAAAGCGTTTTAGATGAATAATTCGTTTGTTTATGAAGATATCGTAACGAAATTTGGTATTCGTATTTTATAGTTCCCAATCACTGTACCAAATTTGATCGAAATCGGTTGACTACATCATATAGCTCCCATAGGACCGATCGGCCAAAATAACTTTTTTAAAGAAAAATTCGCTATATTTCGTTTTTTAATAAAGATATCCTAACCAGATTTGGCGTTTGGAAATTTTTTAGACCACTTAAGCAATGTGCCAAATTTGAACAAAATCGGTTGACCATATCATATAGCTCCCATAGGTCCGATCTTCCAAAAAATTGATTTTTTAACAAAATTTGTTGTGTTTCGTTTGTTTGTTAAGATATTGGGACCAAATTTGACATTCGTGAGTATTTTATAGTTTCTAAGCACTGTACTAAATTTAATCCAAATCGTTTGACTAGATCATATAGCTCCCATAGGACTAATCGGTCCAAAAACACGTTTTTTATACAAAATTCGTTGTGTTTTGTTTGTTTGTAAAGATATTTGAAATAAATTTGGCATTCAGATCTTTTTAAGGTATTTAAGCACTGTGTAAAATTTTATTGAAATCGGTTGACTATATCATATAGCTCCCATAGGAACGATCGGTCAAAAAAAATTTGTTGCTTAAAAATTCTTCTGTTTTTGGTTTTTTGTGAAGAAATCGGACTTTATTACAAGCTAGTGGTACAGGGTATCCTAAAGTCGTCCGCGCCCGACTTTACGTCCGCCATTTTTTTATACATTATTTTTATTGTGAGATGATAATTTTTGGGGGTTTTCATTTATTTTAAAAATAAAAACCAATTTTCCTGCCCTTTGGATTTTTTATAATCGGCGAAAATCCTGAATTCGGTCAACTTGTTCGTAATAAAAAAGTCACAATATATAATGCCGGTTTTCCAACGGAATATCATATCGCACTTAGCAAAATGCCTAGATAAACCATTTACTAGCTAATTCTGTAGATAACATGGAGAACACGCAAAAGGACTCTATAAAGAACGGCATTAAACTAAGAAAACTTTAGAAAAATTGTGTAATTACCAAAAGGTTTATCAATTGCACAAATAAAAACCGCATAAACCATTTATTAGTTGAACAAAATTTAGAAAACACTTAAAGGTCCCTAGTTTTACTAATTTTGTAGCTCGTTGAATCCTTAAATTTTGTAGAAAAATAAATTTAAAAGGTTAACATTTGAAAAATATTATAAAAACAATGCACGGGAAGACAAATTATGGATAAATAAAGCTCATTTGAATATCCTATTTGAATATATATAATAAAAGATTAAGTTTATTGAAGGTAATTAAAGAATAGTTTGAAAGAACCAATGCCTATACACAGGAAGCACAGAAAAAAATGGTAAAATCAATTCCTGAACTTTTGCGAAAGGTCGCTGACGTCAAAGGAGAGTTTTAGTTTTTAAAGTTACAGGTTTTTTACTTCATTTGTCATACTATTTTGTATTGTCAAAATACTTTGGTCTACTACCATTTATGGTTTATCGTTTTAATTTCCTTACCTATAATATTAAAAATAATAAACTTATGCGTTTCGAGAAGCATATTTTGTCACTATTCTCAAAAACTAATTTTAAAGCTTTATAATCAATAAATCATAAGAAATTGCCAAATAATTTTTTTTTTTTTACCTATGTCAAAATACGTTTGTCCACTATTGTACGTTTAAATTATTAAATCTACCTATTATTTATATATAGTATACCTATTTATAGTATACATTTAAGTTTACTCTATTTATTTCAACTATTTGCTCCTTATCAATACATTTTGGCAGTGTGAACTCTGCATAAAAGAAGAAGACGCTTTACGTGACGCTACATTTACGTAACGTAATGTACAGTAATTACGTGTGCAACGGTAATTGTGGCAGGTTCTTACCGTTCTAACTGTTGTTTTGTTGTGGTAGTAGTAATAGTTGTTGTTGTTGTTGTTGTTGGTGCTGCTCTCATTGACAGCTCAGATTAAGTGTGGACTATAAATTTGTTATTTAGTTTTATTTCACATACTTCAAGGCGCGCCCTGGAAACTATTTTTAGTATTTTTTTATTTTTGTAAATTGCATTGGCAATTGGCAAGTGGAAATTATTTACTGGCAATTACAAATGGCCTGGAATAATATTTCTCTCATGGAGTGTAGATGAACCCAACATACATATACCATAATAACCACATATAGAATCTCTCACATACACATACCGACACACACACACACATGCCTTTGGAGTGTTAGATTGCCAATCATTTGCCCTTATGGCCATGGTCTTATGTACTCGCTACGTTTTCTTTATGGCACAAAAGGGAGTTGGCTTCAATTTTCTTTATATTACAACTTGATTTAATTTGACAAGAGACTTGGTCAGTGCAATAAGGAGCGGAAGAAGAAGAAGAAAAGAGGAGTCAGGATTTGTAAGTAAATTATATAAAGTTGTACTCCAATGGACAGTAAAATGTGTTTGAACAATTTAAGAGCTGAGAAAAAGTTGACGAAAAAGTTTTTTTTTGATGAAAACCTTACTGGAGCGCTAAATTTTGGGTATTGTTGCCATAAAAAGAAACGTAGGAAATTAGAAGGTTATTTTTGGGAAAGTAGTGAGAAAAAATTGGGAGTTATTTTTTTGGCACGTTATGCTTAATTGCTCGAAATTTAAAAAAACAAGTAAAATACTGCTCTTTAAAGACGCAAATTTTGGAATGATATTTGCCAACACTGCATTGTTCCCCAAATCGTTTCAAATGCAATCACCACTTTTTTTGTTGTATGAACTCTGGGGATTCTAGAACTCCATTAATGCTTTTGATTATCTTGTCTTCTGTCTTTTTTTCTGGGTAAACTAAAGAAGAAACAAATCACCAAAGTCAGGATTACTCCCGTGACTTATCATGTCTTTGAACTTCTTACAGTTGTAGTTGGAGAGGAGAGCTTTTGACTATTTGATCCCTGGTATCTGTGCACAGTGAAACAGTCGTTTATTATTTTTCTCTATTCTCAGTAGGTCCTGTACCACGTGGTTACCAATCCCACAGTGTGGTTCAGGACCGATTATCGATGTTGCTGCACTGGTCATTGCAAGTTTATCTGCAGCTCATTTCCAGGAATGTTGTTATGTTCTGGAACGCATCTAATCGTGAGCTTATTCCTGGATCCTAAATTATCTAGTAACGTTCTCACTTCTTTGACCAGCCTTGATGTGATTTTGGCTTTGCTTAATGCTTTTATTGCTGCTTGACTATCAGACAGGATGGAAATATCCTTGTCATGGTAGTTCTTTTGCAGATTGAATTCTACAAATCTTCGAATAGCACAGACTTCATGTAAAAGTGTTTGTCTGTTCCTCCGTAACTTCTTAATCGTTTATCATAATATGGCAAATGAGGTATCCTTGTAATTGTCTTGCTTATCCGCTGGTTATAGTTAATGTGACGTCATATCAAATTGAAAATAGCGCCATCTAGAGGACTTACAGGCATGATATAAAAGAAATACTTCTCAATGATGCTGGTCATACGCAGTTTTCTGAATATATTTATAAATTTTAATTAAAATATATATATGAGTTACTGTATGAAGCGATGAATATTGTTTTAAACCTTTTAGAGCGTGATTTTATAACAGTCACGTTTTTAGTAACCCTATATATTTAGAATTAGAATTCTTAGAAACTGTCTGTTCTTTTCTGCTTAGCCACAAAGCATTAAAATTCGATGGCGATGGTATAGCACACATACTGCATGAAATCCTTCTGCAGATAGATTGACAAATTAATACAGTGTTGGATTGTGAATTTGGATCAACTCTTTTAGCGAATCTTCTACCGACAAATTCTTGCAAACAGTCATTGAATGCACATCCACAGGAATTGTTGGAGTAGTTGCAGTCGTGGCTAATGTGGAAGTGATTACCATGATGCAAGATGTTGAGGATGGCCCCTGAAAATTTTCTGCATAGTTGATCAAAATCCAGTTTGATGTTGATATTTTCGTACTTTTTACCGTAAACGTCGTGGATCACTCGCTGCTTAGGAGGATTATTAACAAATTCTTCAATGAACACTTGCTTAATTCTTTCTCTTTGGATACTATTACTTTCTGTGCATTTTGCAGGAATTCCATCAATGAATGTTGCATTCTTCTTGGCTTCGTATTGTTTCTGCCTTAAAGAAAGAGAGATCAAAGTCTCCAATGTTGTATTCACATGTAGAAGAAATTCCGTTGTCCATAAAAGTTGCATTAATGATAGTAGACAAATATGTGTCGAATTGTCCGGGAGAGAAGTCGCTTCCTTCATCACTGCATCCACATCTACTTTCTTCTTCTTGCAATTTTTTAAAAATTCTTGCTTCCTCTTCCTTTTTTTCTCCTCCACTGCTTGAGTGTTCAGATTCTGATGCTCTGAATCGCTTAAAATGTCCTCCTGTCGATTCGGAACTTCCACTTCGGTTTCGGATTCTACTGAAGATTCGTCGTTCACAACTACTAGATCCCGTATCGTCACTTTCTTCGGTGACATTTCTTTTTAAAGCAAAACTTTCTTTAATTCACCTTCTTTAACATTTGGTCACACTGTGCAAAACGACAATAAATGAAATCAACTTTTTTTGTAGTTAATGAAAATATTAAAATTCAAAAGTAAAAGTCATTTGCCAGCTGCCAAGCGCATTTCTAATACAACAACAACAATAATAATACACTAAAAAAATCAACAACAAATATAGCCTAGTTCCTAAGGGTGGCTGTAACTTCCGATTGATATAATTTCATTAAGAGTTACCACGAAAAAGGAAAAGCAAAAAGAAAAACTTCCCCTACCCTTACGCAGGGTCCAGCAATTATTGTTGTTTTTATGCTCTACATTTTTTTTTCTACTCAATGAATGTTGAACGCTTCACGCCCCAAAAACTCTGGGCCACTTGTGACATTGTCCAGGATAAAGTTTGTGTGGGTGGTAAACAAGAAATTACGAAAAATAATAACAAATAGCAACAGCGAGAAAAATGATAATGAAAATGAAAATGCATAAAGAGTCAGGAGTCAAGAGGCGGAGGGCAGGGGCGCGGTCAGGCAGGCAGTTTAGTCAGTTCGGGCTGCGTGGAAAACTCATTAAAACTTTTTTACAGCCCATTTGAAAGCAATTTGTAAATTGTGAAACTTGCACTTGGCCAACAGCAGCAGGTCCAAGCCAAAAATATAATAATTATTATTTATTTCCAAGCTGCAACTGGAAGAGCTGCCCCTAACCCATATTTCGAAACGATTTAGCATAGATTAAGTCAGTCAGAAGCCCCTTTCTTTCAACTCAAACAATCGCAAACATTAAATCAAATTTCCGCACATTTTTGTGCCCTCGCCTTGCCTCGTTTACCCTTCGCCTTCTTCTAGCCTTTTTTCGGAAGGGTGCAAGAAAAATTGTGTTAGCTGCGGTTTCATGCTCTGCCACTGCCACATGCCACTTGCCACTTAAATATTCAAAGCGAAAAGTTTTTCTGCACCTTTGCGTCTTTCTTTGGTCCTTTTCCCTGCGTCTTGCTTCGTCTGCTTCTCTTATTATTCATACGCTGCTTTTCATGTGCAGCTCGAAATTCCCACAGGATGCAAGTCAAAGCCGTTTCAGGGTTAGGGTTAGGCTTAGGGAGGTAATCACATACGATGGTTCATGTAGGTCCTGTATGGGAATTTATGCATTGTGGAGCTTCAAGTGATTTTATAGACTAGTGCTGGCTGCAGACATAACAAGCGCTTTTTATTTTGTACCTGGGCGATGGGACCAACAAGCTCCTGGGACATGCATGTACTTAATAATATTAGGCTAACGTCGTCGTCCTAGAATAAACTGAAAAAAAACTACTTTAATTCTTTGTTCCCAATTTTAAACTGGCTGCGTTTTGGCGCTCTTTGCAACTCACCACAGCAATAAGACTGCCACATAGTTGATTTTTAGCATGTGGCAGCCTTGTGTATTAAAATGTAGTATTTAAATACTACTTGATAAACTTCGATAACAAAAGTGCTGCCATTGCGGTTATGGCGTTTACTTCGATTTATTTTAGTATTTTTTTAATTTAAATAATTTGTTAATATGATATTTAAACTTAGCTTAGGAGATTAAAATATAAATGCCTAGTTGCTATATTAATATAATAAGAAAAATATATATTTTATGTACAGGTTTGCCTTTTAAACTGTTTATTATTGTACTTCAAATTTTTAGTTCGGAAATGGATTTGATGATATATAATGGTTTGCTGGTATCTTTTTGGCAACACTGTTTTTGACAGATTACGCGTGAATCGTGTTTTGTGTCATTGTTAAACTTGTTCAGCTTGTCTATAATTTAATCATGAATCGACTTACGAAAGAACAACGCTTGCAAATTATTGAATTTACTATCAAAATTCATGCTCGGTTAAGAAAGTGCATCGCGCACTTCTTCCAATTTATGGGCAGTTTGGTCGGCCTACTGAGGGAGCTATTCGGAAGCTTGTGACTAAATTTCGAGCCCAGTTTACATTATTGAACATTAAACCACAACACTCATACGTAGAGTGAGGACTGAAGAAAATATTGCGGCTGCATCCGCCAGTGTTAGTGATGACCGTGAAATGTCGATTCGCCGCCGTTCGCAGCAATTGGGCCTATGTTACTCCATTACGTGGAAAATTTTGCGACAGGATTTGTGTGTAAAACCTTATAAGATAAAGGTGGTGCAAGAATTGAAGCCTCCCTTTCAGACCTCCCACAACGTCTAACATTTGGTGAATTTTCGCTGGCAAAGTTGTTGGAAGATCCACATTTTTATCGAAAAATTGTGTTCAGCGACAAGGCTCATTTCTGGTTGAATGGATACGTCAACAAGCAAAATTGCCGCATCTGAAGTGAAGACCAATCAGAAGCATTGCAAGAGCTACCAATGCATTCCAAAAAAGTCTTTGTTTGCTGTGGGTTATGGGCCGGTGGCATCATCGGGCCGTACTTCTTCAAAGACGACAATGGCCGGAACGTTACTGTGAATGGCGTGCGCTACCGTCTGATGATGGACGACTTTTTTTTGCCCAAAATGAAAGAATTGGACATGCCTGACATGGTGCCACATGCTACGAGAGCCTTCGGTAAACAGTTTATCTCACGTTTTGGCCGCCTAGATCGTGTGATTTAACGCCTTTGGATTAGTAATTGTGGGGCCATGTTAAGGCTCATGTCTACAAGGATAAACCAGCAACGATTGACGCATCGTTCTATCGATTCCAATAAAGGTTTTATCAATTTTTTTAAATTTTTTGTGTTTTTTTTTTTTTAAATCAAATACTATACCTCTTAAAAAATTACTCGTTATATTTGATAGAATTTCCTCTGCTAGCATAACTTAGAAACCCGACAGCCTTGAAAACCGCACGACCTTTTGAAAACTCTTGTTCCCAAGAAAGACTCTTTACTCTATTGCGTTTTTTAATGATAAGATTTTTTTAATTAGGGAAGTATCTTTCTATAAAAAAAATCCGATGCGTCATAATACAGGACTGGACAAGGAAGCTTGAATATGGTAGACTGTTCGAAAGAGAGGAAATAATAAAGGCTATTAATAATGGAGCATAAGACACGGATAGGATAATGCTGTCAAAAACAGGCCGAGTTCCTGCATAAGCTAGGAAAGTAGGGCACCTTCATGGAATGAAGTCTGTCAGAATATGAAGACAGTCGGGTAATTGGATACCAATGTAAGAAGCGCAGAAATTGCTCTTCAACTGACTCAACCCTGTACTGATAATGGCAGGATAAGAGATATAAAGAGAAGATGACACGGTATACTTTCCTAGCTTATGCAAGAAAAAACACAGTTTTATAGAACGAAGTCTGAGAGAATATGGAAACAGCCGGATAAATAGATCCCAATAGAAAAAGAGAAGAAATTGTACTGTTAATGGCGATATTGAGATCTTAAAAGCATGAGCTGCATTCCAAAATTGCCAAGGCTAGAGAAATATAAGAAAATTTGGTTGCTTAAGTGTCTTTACAGAACAAATCTGTCAGAATATGGAGAAATTCTGATAAGTGGATCCCAAATTCAGAAGAGAAGAAATTGCTATTTAACTGACTCAATCCTGACCTGATAATGGCGGTACTGAGAGCTTTAAACGCATGATGTGCATTCCAAAATTGACAGGACGAGAGAAATAAAGACAGTTTGAATAAACAAGCATAAGCGTCTTTAAGTTCTCTGGAACAACGCCTTTTAAAAGCAAGGGCTCCACCAATATTGCAAATATGTAATGTCTTGTCAATTAAAAATCAATCAGACATTAGATTTATACATATTTTCGATTACCTAAAATATAGCTTACTTAGTTCGACAGTACAAATAAAAAATTCTGTGACCCAAGTTCAGAACACAAAATCACAATAGAAGAGACAAAAGCCAAGTAAGCCACTTTAAATAATATACGCTTCGCCTTCTTTGACATCTCTGTCCAGTGTTCAATTTCATTTGATTATTGATTAAAGTAATTTGTGTTGTGCAAGCAAAAAACAAAAGCATTTAATTTTCAAAAAGAAAAATACCAAACGCAACCGATTCGCCGCATTTTACGATATTTGCAAATGCCAAATTTTTGCAACACGCGCGTATCGATAAAAGTCTTTTTGCATTGATAAGAAACGGTCATACTGGCCGGCGCGTGGCGTAAAACAAATTGATATTAATTGCAATATTTAATGTGCAAGCTTTAGTTAAAAATAAAGATATAATCGACTAGAGCGCACAAAAAATACCGCGCTACAATAAAATCCAAGTGTGGAGTTAATAAATACAACCTTATCTGTGCACTATAAATCCGCAAAGCAGTTGCCAATTTGAGTCACTCTCACATATTGGTGTTCAATTTTTTTTTATGCAGAAATTCCAGTGAGATTTCTCTGCTTCAGCGCATAAGTGAAATAAAAAAAAAATCTAATCATATATAAAGCAGCTACATTTTGATGAGTCCTTATTCTAAATTATGCATGCAAATATTGCAATAAAAGCTTAAATTATTAAACATTTCGCAGTTGTAACAACGTTGAAAAAAAAACTACAAAAAAAAAAAAAACGTAAGAGCGCGTGTGTGTGTATGCGTGCGACCGCTAGTACATGCATACATACATATATAGCACATATATATACTAAATGTCTGCTTAGTTTTCCAGCTGACAAAATTTTAATTTTACGCCGCCACTGAGAAATCCAGACGCCGCCAAAATGTTAATAACGCTGAAGGTAAAAACTTTGGATGCACGCACACATGAGTTTAGCATAGACAATGAGGTGGGTTATGGTTTGATAATGGCCGCCATTTGTCGATTTGTCTATAACCTTCTTCCTTTCCAGATAACCATACGTCAGTTTAAGGATCTAATTGCCGAAAAGACCAACATCTTGGCTGAAAATCAGCGCATTATATATCTGGGACGTGTGCTGGCTGATGAAAAGCAAGTTAAGGAATATGGTGAGTCAATCGTAGCATTTAGTATAAACAAACATAACCTTGTATAAACATTATCCGGTTTCAGATGTCGCTGGGAAGGTCTTGCATGTCGCCGAACGTCCGCCATTCTCGCAGCGCGGCGCCAATTCGCGTAATAACGATGAGCCACGTCCCATGCGCAATATGACACGTCCGCCGACAGCCAATATGCGCAATTCACCCTTTTTCCGCGCAATTGATGGCATGCTAGTTGGCACTATGGCTATACCAGTAAACAATGGCTCTGTGGCCTCTGTAAGCATGGAGTCTCAAATTTCATATGGGCTGACTAAAAGTTTGTTTATTTTAACAGCCACGCATACCGCCTAGTCGTTTGCCCAACTCTTCGTCCTTCTGCATTAATCGCATTACCGTGGCTCTACACATGATTGAATGTGCCAATAACATTGCTGCTTACTTGGAGAATCCCGAAATTGGCCTAAACAATCAGTCGCTGGACATTTTACAACGCGGTCGCTGGACCATGGAATCAACTGTGGTCGAGGTGGGTGTTTCATCTACGGAACCGCGTAATAACAACATTATAGACATGGTACAGGATGCAGTGACTGCAGCTCTATCACGCGATACGGCCGGCCATAACTATACCGTTGTGCAGCTGCCCTCGGTGTATACCAATAATGACGATGAAGCTCAACGCGCAGCCGGCCATGAGGGCAGCAATGATGGCGCAGCTGCTGGTGGTAACAGTGAGAGCAGCGAGGAGACAACAGCTGCTGCTGTCATTATTGAGGATGTGATTGAAACCGACGATGAAGCCGGCGATGCAGATGTCAGCTCTGAGCGCTCTGCTTCGCCAGTTTTGCCTGGCAGTGCTCCGGAAATGGCTGCAACTGGCGGTACTACTACAACTGGCTCCAGCGGCGCAGGCAGCGATAATGCCACAGATGGCGAAGCCGCTGCTGACAATGCCTCCAATGTGGCATTCACGGGCATTGGACCACGTCGTCGCACGCGTCCTCAGGTCTTGGCCAATGTTATTGAAAGCTTCCGCAATGTACACACTCGTCTATCGCCTTTTATTGAGAACTATCACCAGATTTTGCGCGATGATCCCGTCTTTGAGGAAAATGTAAGTAGGGTAGACACAAAATCCAGCCAAACACTTATGTATTTCTTGCTCAAAATAGGACACCGAGGGCCGCGAAAACGCTCAGCGCATCTTTGATCGTGTCTCGGAGGCTTTTCATTACTTATCCCATGCCCAGCATGCTATTTCCGATTTGATGCTAGATCTCTCGCAGCAAGGTCCACGTGTTTTAACCTGCCGTCCCATTTTGGTTGAACAAAGCGGCTATATACGCTCCAACAACATTTTTTCACCCGGCATTGTCGCAGCCTCGCCATCTGCAGAGCTCATAGCACCTCACCAACACCCGCCGTCAACTTGGATGCAAAGACCTACAACTACAACCCAGACAGCAACCCCGCAGCGCAATGCTACAGAACAAGCAGCCGCCAGGGACAGCTCCCAAAACGGCGCTGATGCTGCACAAGTACTTCCGGAAGCTCCTGGTGCCACCACAGAGACTGCTGCTGCTGCTGCTGCAGCTACTCCAACCGATGAAAGAGTCGAGGATCCAGTAGACGAACCCATGGTGGCACCAAATCCCATTGGTACACCGAGCAATGCGTCTGCACGTGCTCAAACACCTCAGCGTCCAGATATGGGTGAGTGTTTTGGCGTAGTGTGTGTTATAAATCCCAAATGTCTAAGCAATGTTTATGCGCAAGAGATTAAGATCTCACATCTATGTATTTCTCTCGCATAAACATTTTAATAGTTTACAAGAAAAGCAATTAAGCACTTTTTTTGTTGTTTAAAATTGATCTTCTAGATGACCAAGAGCATCGTGATGATGCACCGCCCAGGCTGCGTCTTTATATGCCTATACCCCTGCCACCACCCAGTAGGTTTATTTTTTTCGCGCAGGTTTACTTTGTTTTCGTGCCTAACTGCCCTTTGAACTGCATATTAAAGCCACTTCATATGGACAGGGAATCAAACTGAACCATTTCAGACACTTCCAGTTTGATTCCCAGCTGGTTTAACGCATTTTATCGCCTGCACAGTTGTTCCTTGTTCTTGTTTTTGTCACAATAACCGCATTAGACGAATCTCACATCATCGTGCTACCCAATGCTTGGCTTACTAATGCTTATCTTCTTGATTCACAGATCCGCGTGCTCAAATGGCTCGCCTGATTCAGGCTGTAGTCAATAGCGCCACCACCGATACCGATGTGCATGTTGAGTTCAACGCACCCAACATAATGTCCATTAATTTGCCCGTGCATGTCATGACTGCTGCTGTGCATCCTCCAGCACGTGCTCCACCTCCAGCTGGAGTTCCAACGCCAGCTGCGAATACGCCAGCGGCTACTGGCACTGGTGCAACCGAAACTGGCAATGCCACCGAAACCAATGCAAATCCGGCTGCCTCGACTAGCACCGGCACACGCAGTGGCGAACAGCGTGCCAATACCTTGCCGACTACGGCCACGCAGACGCGTTCAACTGCACGTCCTCAGATACAAATTGGAGGCAATAACAATTGGACTGGTCGCATTGCTCCAACGCATACCGCTTTTGATCGTTTCCTGCCCTGCAACAGTCATCATATACGCGAACCGGAAACCGCGGCTATGCCACTAAACAATAACAACAATAATAATCGCGGCGCTAATGCCGTGCCCAATGGAGGAGCCTCTGCAGGAACTTCGACTTCTGGTGGAGCAGCAACGAATGCATTTGGTAAGTTTACACATCGTACAACTAGCATAGTTTTTCTTTCATAGAACCCTACAACCAAATGACCCAAACCCTGCCCTGGCCATTGACGGCGAGCCCGCACGCTTCCATCATCCTATCACATTTAACATGCATTCTATCCGTTGTCACCATAGTCATAAATGATCGCTTTCTACGCGGCCGGGGCGGCACGCGCGTCTCTTGGCCCTCGCGTCGACGACCGGCGACGTCACGGACCAATCGTGACTCAAGTTTGGCAGCGCAGGCGGCGCGCATTGCCTTTGTTGGTGGTGGCAGCAGCACCAACCCTGGCTTTTCACGTGTACGTCGCCAAAGTGCACCGAACCTTCATCAGAGCACTGTCCGCCTGACCAGTTTAATACCCACTATGTTAGCTAATTCTATTAGAGATTTGAGAAGTAATGCTCTAATAGCTTCGGCAGGCCGCACCACAGATGGAGCCCCCGCTGCACCAGCAGCCACACCAAACAACTCGGGTTTGGCATCCGCAGTGGCTACAGCAACGGCTACACCAAACAGCACTCCAGTGCTGCAGTCACCAGTGAACGAGGCCAATCATCTGCGTGCCCAATTGCGCAGTTTTCTGCATCAGACCGTCTTCGAGGGTGCACCCGTCAACGATGATACAATACCCAACGCTATAGGTCGTGCCTTGACCTGGTTCAACGACAGCCTGGTATACTTGCCGCAGTATGAGCTGCCGGAGTACAATTCTCGTGACTCCGTCTTCAACATAGTGCGCGTCACTTTGCGTCTTATAATAGAGCTATGTCATGCACCCGGCTTGGAAGGCAATGGCCAGCAGTTTGAGCAGCGTTTAAAGCAAATCTGTGAGCAGTTCCGTACGCGTCTGTACAGCGTGCTCTGCGTCTGCGTGGGACGCCCCAATGCAGAGCTCTTCTGGCGTCAATTGATGCGTCTATTATGTGGACCACTACGCTCCAGTAAGTACGAAGTCGACTAGGTCATGCTTGCTTTTAACCTTTTACATTACTTGCAGATTTTCGCAATGAGGCACTGCAATTTCTATGCATCTTCATTGATCCCAAAATTCCAGCTAATGCCGATACAGCCGATGCACAACAGTTCCTGGTACTACGCAGCAGCGTTGTAGACGCCGCTGCCGCAGCTGTCAATGCTGCAGATGTAAGTGTTTGGACTTATTTGTAATACCAAAGCTTATATTAAGCGTATCTAATAGCAACCTTTTGTTTCGCCCCCGCCGCTTGCCTTCAATCTACAGCAGCAGCAGCCGGTACAGACCGCTCAGACACTAGACAATGACGTGGAAATGGCTGATGTAGCCAGCAGTTCAGATGTACGCAGCAATACAAACAGCTCAGATATTGAGCTAAATGCTGTTGCTGCTGGCAGTGGCGAAACGGCCCCGGAGCAGCCAGCCTTACCGCAAGTTACTGTTGGCTCTGAGCCCTGGCATATAAGCTTTCCCGATGAATGGCTGCCTGTGATAACGCGAGACTTGCAGACTCAGACTGAGGTAGCATCTATTTTTAAGAATGTGTTCAGTTTAACTAAGATTGAATGTTTTTAGGCCCGTCAGCAGCCACCCTACTCCGACGCCTACATATCCGGCATGTCCGCCAAGCGCCGCAAGATCATACAGACCGAAAAGCCCACACCTAGTGTGGAGTGTCTCATTGCGGGCAGCGTGCAGCGTGCCATACACAACACTGGCGTTGCGGCACCTAGTGGCAATAGCGCTGCGCCCACTGTGGATGCTGTGATTAGCGCCATAGCGCATGATCCTACCGTGCAGACCTCCTATACCGAGGCCGTGCGCAGCACTGCACGTGAACGTCTCAAAAAGGATGCCGACTACAAGTCCAGCAAATATCCGCAATTAACAAAATTTGCCGAACAAAAGTAGGCCAATTGAAATGAATTAATGGCGTACATTGAGGAGCAGTGGAGATGGATGCAGTGACTGCTACGACATCACCAACATCACCCTCGTTACTGCTCAAGGAATCTGCCATTAAGTCCATGTTGTAAATTTTACGTTCTAAAACAAAAAAAATATTGTATTTAGTTTAAAATAAGAATTGTTCGCCCACAAGTAAAGGGACAGCTGTAATAACAAAAGCAACAACAATAATACATAAACATTAACACATACACATAAAAAAAGAAATGAATATAATTGTCTATAAGAAGTTGAAGTTGATAAAAGTTGATAACAAAAAGAATGGAATGAAATTTAAAAAATTGTCACAAGAGAATAAGGTAATGTTTAATATGCAAAGCAAGTTCTAAGCTTGGGATGCAATTTGCACACACACACACAGAGACACTATCATACATACACACTACACACATACACAGTCACACACATACATAGTAGATGAATATCTCTTAAACGAAATTCAAAGTTAATATATAGTTAAAAAAAGGGGCTGCAAAAACCCGATATATAAATTATATAAATATTGCAAATAAACGATGCATAATCACAAAACTAATACATATAAATGTTATGCATGTATGTATGTATAAATCAAAGGTGTATGTTTGTTTTTTTTTTTTTGTTTAAGTCTAAGAGGGTTTTTCCAAATTTGTTTTTTTATTTAGTGTATTATAATAAACAAGAATTTCTGTGTGTTTCTTTTAAATAGTTCCTATTTATTTGTAAAAATTTGTGTTTTTAATTTTAAGTTATAAAAATTGTGTTGTTTGAGTTCGAGGATTACACTCGCCTGAAAGATAGCTAGATAGTGGCCTTAAGATGTGTTGTGGCGCAGAAGCTAGAAGCAAATCAAGGCCTCAGAATGTTTTGATAGGAAACTTAGTATAGTAGGCCAGAATACGAGGTGTGTTCAAAAAGTATCGTAAATTTTCGCGCGTTACGTATATTCGAATTTAGATTTTTTTTGTGGCATTATGTTGGTACTCTCACTTATGCCGACAAGCTCGGCCATTTTGAATGTTCACTTAATTGTTGACAGCTGCTTTGCTTGCACGTGTTTTGGCTCGTCTTCGATTTTTACCTATTCAAAAAATTGGATCAAAGAACATGTATCAAATTTTGCGTGAAAAAGATGCATTCCGAACGTTGCCTGTCGCATGCAGAGAAGCTACCTTGGACCGAAGCAACGTTTATCGGTGGTAAAAAATGTTCTCGAAAGCGTGCCGGATGCCCGAGCACTTCTGCAACAGACGAAAAAGTTGATGAGGTGAAGAAAATGGTATTGGCCAATCGTCGAATCACCTTTAGAGAAGTTGCTAAGGACCTAGACATATCGATTGGCTCGTGCCACTCGATTTTTATCAATGATTTGCTCTATTTCGACCAAAAACAGCATCGCATGAACATTGCTAATGAGATGTTGGACTCTGTCCGCGACGACCCAAATTTGGTCGTGGGTTTATGGTTATGACGTGGAAACCAAAGCTCAATCATCTCAATGGAAGCTGACGCACGAGGCAAGACCGAAAAAAGCGTGCCAAGTTTGGTCGAATGTGAAAGTTTTGCTTCTTCGATTGCAGGGGCGCGGTGCATCATCCACAGGGTAGAACGCTCAATAAGGAGTATTACCTGCAAGTTATGCGCAATTTGCGCGAAGCAATACGCCAGAAACGCCCGGATTTGTGGAAGCAAAAAAAATTGGCTTTTGCACCACGATAACGCCTGCTTACACATCGTTGCTTTTGCGCGACTTTTTGGCCATAAACAACACACTAATGATGCAACAGCCAGTATTCCCCAGATCTGGCCCCCTGTAACTTTTTCTTGTTCCCTAAACTGAAGAGGCCCATGAAAGGACTACGCTACGCTACGATTGACGAAATAAAGACGACATCGAAGGAGGACTGAACAAGATAAAAAAAAATGATTATTTGAAGTGCTTCGAAGATGGGAAAAACCGTTGGCACAAGTGTATAAAATCTCATAGGGATTACTTTGAAGGGGACAAAATAGATATTCATGAATAAATAAATAATTTTTGAAAAAACGCTAAATTCGCGATACTTTTTGAACACACCTCGTATCAAGTTCTTAGAATGCTCTGAAGCTCTTTGCTCTACTGGAGTCCAGAATTCATAGTAGTAGTTTAATATTATAATAGGCAACTTAGTAGAGTAGAGAATAAGGTTGTTGGAGATAAAAGCGATAGACATCCTAACCACACTTTAGTATACTAGTCAAAAACTATTGTTGTTTGTCTTAATTTAAAAGACATTCCCCCAAGTCAATTAATGATCAATGGACACGTAAATACTACGCATATTGGTGCTCCCCCGAAAAGAACAAAAGAAAAGCCACTACATGCTTAATGTACTACTTCTCAATAGGCGCCCACCCACATGGTGAATGGAATGTGGCGTCCCCAGGTCGCATGACGCAGTTGCAGTGACGATAGCAAATTCCAGCCAAATATTTGTCCATAATTGATCCATTGACGTGTGAGCCAAAAGTCTATGGAATTTGAAGCTGTTCGAGAGTCTCGTCTTGGCTAGCTACTATCTGATTGGGGTATTTATTGCGTATGCCAGCCGGCCGGCACCAAAAGACCCAACACAAAGAATTTTGGAATTTTGTTAACTAGTTGTTATTGCAGAACGAATATGAATATGAATATGTCCATTCATTCATTCACATGACAAGAAATGCGTCAAGAAACGTCAACACAAATTTTTTTTTGCATAGATCATATTTATTGTACGAATCCCAATGGAAGATGGCAAATGGCCAGCGTGAAAACGATTAAGGAGTTCATGTGTTGTTTTTGTTGTTTTCTCAGCAATCAAATCCGAAAATATGTCACATAAAAATGTTGTTGAAAAATTAATGTGCAAAAAATAGCAAAGAAAAACATACATACAAACGTACTACATACATATTATTAATAAATTATTATGTATTATTAATAATATTTTTTGCTGCGCCGTGTTTTATAGGCGACCGACCCACCGACCGACAGAGTGTTAATATAATTCGGATGATTGGACTTTATAAATAGGTTGCTACGCAATCGTTGTATATTTTTATAATCCAACTTAAAAATCGATTAAATCTAGATAGTGTGGTGCCAACAAGAGTAAATAGATTAAATGGCATGGGGGAAATTGGCCAAAAATAGACGCACATCAACAACAACAGCAGGAGACTACACTGTACAAAATGGTCCAGTAGAAAGCGAACCTCAACGCAGAGCCTAAAGTGAGCCAACATGGGAAAAGAGAAACCATTACGGGGCCATGTGTAGTAGAGTTCTTTGAAACGAACTGAAGTAACTCTCCGATCCAAACCGGGAACAAGCTCATAAGGCGCTTAAGTGGCGGAAAATCAATCGTCAAGGATCCCTTAGAATAAACACTTCACTTGTGCTATAATCACTTCTTCTTCAATCCCCATTTGCTGTTAGGCGTCGGGGTAGCCTCGGGATATCCATCTTCTCCAATTAGGCCGGTCCGGGCTCTCTCTTCTCATCTCTGCTAGGGTTCTGCCCCTCATTCTTCCCACATCCTGGATGCGATTTTCCTCTCGGTGCATTGCCTTCCGCTCTCTTTCCAGTACCTATTTGGCTTTTCTTGACTCGTCCATCCGATGTAGATGTCCGAACCATTTTAGTTGTCTCTCCTCGATTTCTTGTATAATTGACTTCTTCTGCCCTACTTGCTTGAAATTTACTCAGATGTTTTTCTACTAGCGGCAAACACTCGGTACCGTTCAAAAATGAACATTCTGTTTTTGGCGACCATCTTGAATTTGCCATTTTGAGTAACTTCAGTACCTACTTCAACAACCTTGAAAAATTGTTGTTAACTTTCTCTTCTCTTTGAACATCTCACCCAAGACCACAAGTCCAACCCTCTTTTTCCCAGTGTAGGCTTGTCTAATTTTGGTGCATGATATTGGCGCCAATGCTTGTACATAGATGGCGCTGGCGCCTTCAAATGTGGGCGTATGTCATCATCAAACCGGGCCACAACTCTGCTCTGCTGATTACAAGAAAATTGCCACTTGCCAGGCCATGATTAATTGCAAGGCAACAAGGCAGCAGGCAACCCAAGACTTGCCACGAGCTGTTGCAGCCACTCAGCAGTCAGTCAACATCAACCATCCCTGCTGCCCCTGTTCCTTTTGCCACCACCAAGACCTCTCTGCATCTTTGGCACGCGCATTGCCTTGATACTTTGTACTGCTGGGAATGCTTGGAATTTGCTCTGCTCTGTCCAAGCGGCAGCATTTTTAAGGGGCTTTTGTTAATTATGTGCAGCCAGAACTTTAAAATAAATTAAAAATGCGGAATTTGTTGCATTTTGCCAAGTGAGTGGCGCCTCCGTCTACGTATGAATTTGAGTCCCCTTAAATTGTTGCTCCACGCATTAATCATTATATCCACATACGAAAATGTCATCCCAAATGCTAAACATTCGCAGTGCTCTTTGGGTGTGTTATAAGAAAAGGATAAGGATTGTGACCGGGAGCAACCTCTAGAGATTTTAAAGGAAAACTAGTTGCTATCAGGCATTTAGTCAGTATTTAGGAAAACATAGAATTTCGGTAGCCTTTGAAACAGTTAAAGCATAAGAGTGCTTCAAATCCGACTGCAAGATGCTCTGTTAATTAACTAGTTGTAATGTAACTAGTTGTAATACTACCCTCTCGGGGATTGCCACCTTGCTGTGGAGGGGGGCGTTCAGTAAATAATGTGATCCCAAGAGCAATGCCGGCGGTAGCTACTGGTAGGGCCTCCCAAGCCGGTATGTTCATCTCATCGACATTCCCATCGTTACCTACCCCATGACTTAGCCAATGTACTCTCACCTTCTTGCATATGCTCACTGAAGAGTATAACAAAAACAAGCAGTTATCATAACAAGCTGCCTCATTCAATTTATGCCACCAAGCATTTCGAGATCATTTTGTCAGTGGAACGTCATAATTAAAAAAAATTATATGTATACAGATCAGATGCACGTATGGGTAAAGGATAATTTATCATGTGTGCGTAGAGAGACACATGATGATGATGATGATCATGATCGGAGATGTTGGCGATGATGATGCCCCCATACATAGATAAAGCAATGAGACATGAAACCAATGCATTGGCAGATGGACAGACGGACAGTCGGTCGGTCGGTCGGTCTATCTCGCTCTCTAGGTTCCTAAGAAACCGCGTTGCATGCACCATGTGTTGCAGCCATTACTACTGATGTGTACTTGTTGTTGTTGCTATAAGTCTCGCATAGCTCAAAGGGGGCAACAAAGGCACACACAGATATGTAGCTTGTATACACTGCAAAAAAAAAAGAGTAGCAGACTGGATAAATTTAGTTCTGGGAGTTAGAGAAGTCAACAATAGAAAATAAAAATGTTTCTAACTTAAAGGATGTAGGTAATACTACAAGACATTATCATAATCTTATAGTAGCCTTCAAAGTTTACATTTAAATTTTATATTTCCTCGTGGTATCCTTACTATTGATTCTTCATTAAAGTATTGCCATCAAAATATTTAAGATCCGCTCGAGTCCCACATTCGACTACTATTCAACATAGTAGTTGACGAGTTTATAAGAGATGTATGCAGATCTAGGCGTGGTATTTCGCGGAGTCTCACCCGTCAGGAAGACCTGGATTCAGCGAACGACATATGTCTCATCTCTCATTAACTTAGTGGTATCCAAGTCAAAGTGAATGATCTCAAGATCCTTGCCAGCAAAGTTGGTCTCTCAATAAACGCATCCAAAACCAAAACGATGCGTCTCAACCACTCCAGCCAAGGTAGCATAACCATCTGCGGGAGCACTTCTGACTTTTTCGATAGCTTCTCATACCTTGGTACCGCAATTTCCACCAGTGCTGGAGTGGATGAGGACAAAGAGAATCCTCTCAGCAAAGCGCGATTAACATTTGGTCGCTTGTTCCGCATATGGAGATACCAGCAAACAAGCAGAAGAACAAAGCTGAGAATCTTCAATGCGAGCATCAAATCCATCTTATTGTCTGGCCCCGCAGAGAATGATATCAAAACTGCAGTCATTCATCAACAAGTGCCTAAGGATTATAAGCGGGATATTCTGGCCCAACAGGATATCAAACGTGGAACTATGGCACTGTACAGGTGAAGTTCCTATCTGCACGCAAGTGGCATTGGATCGGCCATGCACTTAGGAATAATCGAAGCAGCATTGTCAGGATGTCTTTGGAATGGGATCCCCAAGAAAGCAGACGAGTGGGAAGGCCAAAGGCAACCTGGCGATGTACAATATTAAAAGAATTGTCCCTACACAACATCAGCTGGGACTCAGCTAAGCAAATTGCGCCAATTAGAGTCCGGTGGAAAGTTCTTGTAGAGGCCCTAAGCTCCCTGAAGGAGTACCAAAGAGGAAAAAAAATATAGTCGCGGATGCAGGATTGGATCATAGAGGGATATTTTATTTTTTGGGTTCAGTTCGAGTTGTTTATTTCTTGGATAGATTTAGACAAAATATAAATAATAAACATATTTATCAATAATATCAATAGAATCTAAGAGAATTAAAGAATATTCCAAAAAAGATACCGGCTTAAAATTCGTCAGCTTATTCTGCCAATTCATTTTCATTCCTCTTGTAACAAAACACTCGTTTTTAAACCATATAAAAAATTCGGTTTGCTCAAATTGGGAATTGGCTTCAAAGGGAATACGAATAAAATGTTCAGAATTGTTATTCGAGGTTAGTCCTTTTTTTTCTCAGTGTTGACTTGCTTCTATTGACTCTGTTTAAATGTTGACTGCAGCTGCAGCCAATTGACGCCTGGCGCCGACGCTGCTTCCAACTGCCCCAGCTACAGCTTCCAAGTTTAGCCTGAAAGCAATGCAGTGGAGTATAGTATGTGCTGGAGCAATTATTAGGTAAGGAAATTGGTCTGGCAGCATTGGCTATTGGAAAACCCGGCAACTTGTCTACGCACAACGATAGCCAGGAGAAGCTTAACACCCAACACCACCCCAGCTGCTGGCTAAAACAAAAATCGTGCGCAAAACGCGCTCAAAAATTAAAACCGCGCCAAGTCGCTGCTGCGACAGCGGCAGAGCAACACATGATGAAGAAGCAGCGCAAAAGCAGCGACGTCAGCGTCTTGACGCAGCAGCAGAGCACCCAACACAGCAGCAGCAGCAGCAACAGCAACAATAACAACAACAAAAACAGATGGCGCCGTCGCTGCGCAGCATACGGATCCGATCCTCAGACAGCGCGCAACGTTTTCGTTTTTCCCAGTCGCAAACGGACCGTGTTGGAATAAAGACGTGAACAACGGCTAGAAAAAAAAACTTTACCAAGCGTAGTTGGAAGCTACTTACTCTATAGATAATCATAACAATCTTAACGCGCTTTTTTTTCAAAAAATAATAAAAGTAAAACCGATTTAAATAAAAATATTGATATATAAATATATAAAACGAAACAATAATATATAATAAAATATTATGAATTTTTTTTTTTAAAGAATTTCTAATAGATTAATACAAGTGATATATGCGCGTGTCAAAGGTTAACTGGCGTGAGTGAGTGTGAGTGAGCGGGCGTCGAGTGCAATACGTGATATATATATACATATATAGAGTATATATGTATTAAAGAGGAGCTACACACACACACACACGGGGCATATAAGAGCCCCCAGAGCAATCTCAAGTAATGCGTGCGTGTTTTTGAGTTCAAAAATTAAAAAAAAATTCGAGAAAAAAGTATTGAAATTTGAGCGCGGTCTTGACGCTGTACAAAAACAAAAACAACAACAGTGAGAAAAACTAAACAGGCATGTTAAGGGTTCGGGAAACTCCCGCACATATGTTCGAATAGCCCAGCCGTTTCCAGATTCTTTCTCGTTAAAATTTTAAAGTGTTTTTTCCCAAAAGCAAAACAAAACAAAAAGTACATCGGAAAAGTACTGGGACATTTAGGGACTACCTCTAGCATTCTTGTTAGTTTTCCTTTATCCTTGGACTACTTGAAAGTGTGTGCCTAGTTCGTAGCCATTCCTTTTTTGCGGCTCGTGAGTGCGGTCCAAGATGACTTCACTTATGTACGCCGTATTCAGCATTGCCTCGGTGCAATGCTCGGTGCGGCCCGAAATCTCACCGTGTACATGCGAACCGGTTAAGCCGGCGCACTATGTGGAGCTCTCCTGTGAGAAACTGGAGTCCTTTCACACCATCGTCACCAAACTGAGCAATAAATTCGACAACTACAACATTGATTTGAAGATAACGCATTCGCAATTGGAGGACCTGGAAATGAGATCGTTTACGGATATGAATTTGACTTTGGTAAAGCTACGCATGCAATGGAACGGACTAAGGTGGGTAACTTTCGGGGGGGTCATAACAATAACAAAAACAGAAAATTTCCGCTGATAGGCGTACAACAATTTAGGTTCCTTAAACTCAATCAAAAAACGAAAAACAAGCGTATATAATATTTATGTAAATGCCAAGAAATGTGCAACGTGTTTACAACCCAGTCCAGATAGAGATTCCAAGCACAAGATACTAAAACAATGCACAGAGCTCCCCTCCCAACCATCAGCTCATTATCTTTGGCAGCCAAATCAATTGAGCAAATTTACAGCCAGTTCCAAGTCTTTGGGTTAGGAGCAGCTTTCAGGGGGTACTCCCAGCAAGTCAAAGCCAAGCCGGCAACAATTTACACAAATGTAAATGATTTAATTATTTAATTAGGAAACTGTACAGATACATAGTAGATGTTTAGATACATGTGCAGATACTTAGATACTTATGTAGCTCTAGTCACATCTGTCAAGTGGCTGTCAAAACGCATTCAATTTCAAATTCATTTTTCAATTGAAACAAATTAGTTTGGTAAATTTGGCCCCTAAGTATATAGTCCATGTGTTCCGGAATTCAGTGCAAAAAATTCTGGTACACCTTTTCAAGGCCCAAAATGAATAAACATCACGGAAAATATTTCAATCAAACTATCAAAATAAAATGGTTCGAGTGCTATTAAAGATGTAGTTCTCAAGATACAATAATATCTGCAAAGTCTATGGATATATCTCATAGACGTATGTTTAGGAGTTATTTACGCATTTTCAATATGATTGATTATTGGGGAGAAGAATATTTTCATATCCATCGATTGAAATATATGGGTTTTTGGGTTTTTTTTTTCGAAGAACTTAAATGATAAATGCGAGCCCGAAGAAAATATTCTGCTCCATATCAGCACAACTGAAAGGGGTATCTAAAATTAGTCGCAGAATGGTTAAAATAATCTAATAGTTGCACTTTTGGAGATTGTGCTTAGGTCGTTCTGTATTATCTCGGAGCTCAAAATATACATACAAATACCTGAATTCCAAATCGGTATTCAGATTTATGCGGCATTAAAAAAGATGGATTCTTTTGGGGTACTCTATTCCACCACATTGCAACCAAAACATATATATTGATTATGAACTCCAAAACATTTTTTTTGGCCGATCCGGTCTATGGGAGCTTTGGTACACTCTGTTCCACCACATTGCAATCAAATCTAATAACATTGCTTATGTAACTCTATAACATTTTTTTTTTCGACTGATCCGTCCTATGGGGGCTTTCTCATATAGTCAACCGATTTTGATTGCTTACAAGCTGCAAAAAAATGCAAAATGGAAAATTTGGTACCAATATTTTTGGTTTTCTCAAGGTCCTTTGGGTGGTTTATAATATGACACTCTATGTAAAAAAAACATACTGATCTCCCGCAGAATAAAAAGGGATCAAATCCGAAAGTTTGGTTGCTCTTAGCTCTTACTTTTGTTGAGATCTGGGCGTTCATTTGGGCGGACAGATAGACATCAGCAATATCGACTTTTCTAGTCTCCCTGATCATACTTTTGATGGTCTCAAAAGTATTCTACTGAATGTTATATACGTTTTTTTGTGACCAATCTATTCTATTGGGCCTATATGGTTAATTCAACCGATTTTTATCAAATTTGATACAGTGTTGAGGAACTGCAAATAGCTACTGAATACCAACTTTGGTTACGATGTATTTATAAACAAAAAAATTCCCTTCCAATCCCAATCTGAAAGTTTCGCTTCTCTAGGTCTTCCCATCTAGGGGAAGTTACATACATTATCAGCTGGACAAACCTAATATACCCTTAGTTCCCTAATGTATAGCTAAAATCTTAAAAAATTAAATGTAAAAATTAGATACATGAGATCTTGGATATTTTCGAGGACCTTTAAAATTGGAAGAACTATTTTAGAAACGAAGGTGCTAGTGAGGTGTAGAGCTGGGCGCTCTTGTTAAGACATGAAGTTCTCTCGTGACATTTTTAAGTTAGGTCCTAGGTTCAGACTGGGAGATGTAGGAATTGATGATGATGATGAAGTTAGGTTAGGTAGGCACTTTCAGTCAGGGCGCAGATCACATAGTCTATAAGCACAAAAAGCTGGTTGCGATGGCTGGAGGATGTTAGTCTATTCTTGCTGGCTCTCAGTGCTAAACCCTGTTAACGATACGATCGGCATTCGAGCCTAATAAGGGACGAGGTCCTATGCTCCAACGTCAAGAGTCAAGGGTAGCAGATGAGTGAAGCAGCTCCAAAGCTCCAGTAGTCGTTGGGGAAAAAGGTATATCCTCTCGGCTTTTGATGCAGTTCCCCCAACTGAATGTACCCCACAGTAGGTGCTCGAATGTACCTTGGCCTGAGTGCTCGTAAAATGTAACCACCTGGAACAGTCTTCCATTGTCGTTCTACCTTGGCCCTATTTATCGCTTCTATTTCAAGCCAAGTCCGCTGGGCTTCTCTCCACCATGTAACTGGCTCCAGTAACAGAGTTTTTTGGGGTAACCTACGAACCAAAAAAGTTATAAGCTATCTAAAATAAATACTTTAATCCATCTTTCATTCCACACTTCTTCAGTTCTTGAATTGATCTGTTTTGTGTAAAAATATCTATATAGAAGTCAGGTAGGCGCGAGGGGGCGCTAAGTTTAGCTGAGCCGGACGCCTACGAATACTAAAATAAAACTATATTACATATGATGTTTGACAATTTCTTCAAAATATCGGGCGCCCCTGGAAAACTTCTGAGCGCCCCCGGAGTGACGATCCCGGCTACGGCCCTGATAGAAGTCCTGAATACCTTTAATGCTCCAAACTGTGTACTCTGTGCGATAACTAAGAGTCCGTGTTGCTTTGTGGAGCGTATTTGTTGTGTTTGTGGCAAAGGTCAAGGTGAATTTGAAAATTTCCTTTCAAAATTTCCTTAAGCCACAAACTTTTGTCTCTTGTCAAAAAAATTTTCCATCTCGCTGCTTTCGCCGAATCCTCAAAATGGTTTTGCAACATGAGAGACTTAGGCGATCCTTTCTGATCCTCGTCCACAATCCCTCCATTTCTTCAATTCCTTTCCTCCCTTCTTTTAATGAGGGAACACAATCGCCCTCAAGGTTTCTGGGTGATCTCAGTCACTATACAATCTAACCTAGCCTAATAAGGTTGCAGAAGACTAGGTTAGGGTATGTTACACTGCTTGATCCCTCAGGGGGAGTAACACATAGACTGCATAGGCCTTAGTGGAACCGGAGACAGAATACTAAAAATTCTGAATTAAAAATAAGTCAAACCAAATATTTATTTTGTTTTTATTAATAAAAATCTAAGAATAAACCTACCTTTTTAAAAGCTTGAAAACCAAATTCAAGAGCTTTTGTGCCGAGGGAAATTTATTTCATTACCCAAGATAAGGCTAATACAGGATGTATAGAATAATTACCTACAAGAATTTTGCTCGTAAACAAAACGAGCTAAAAAACACTTTCAAACCTGCTTTACTTCTTAATAAATTATAATCTCTTAGCTCTGCGACGATTTTTGGGTTTCTAGACTTGCATATAAATAGAACAAATGTACTCTATATATAACATAAGCCTACCCTAGGCTTTCTATGAATGGGGGAATTTTGGTATAAGCCGGGCTTTTTTTTTTCAAACGTACAGGGAAATTAATTTAATCAGGCAACTCGATTTTAGACTCTGAGACTTTAGTTGACACTAAATTCGTGTTTTTAATTTGTTTCACAATTCTTTCAATGGATCTTCAGAGCTTCGGTTTTGTTTATGGGGCTGCACTTGCACACACGCCTATAGAGAGATACACAATGGTTTTCCAAGATTAGCTCCCCATCTATAATAATACCAACTAAACTTTGGCTATCGCCACGACTTGAGCGGCTCGGTTCGGTTCGTTGTCAGTGACTTTTTTTTTTTGTCGATTTTTTTCGATTTTTGTTTTGTATTGATAATTAAATATGCTGCTTATCAATTTCTATGAATTATATATGTACAAGAACTCTCTATATAATATTAACTTAGTCGACTACAAGTCGACTTGAGTGGACGAAGACGACACAACGTATACTTAATAAAATAAAATAAATAAATAAAATTGATAATTGCAAGCTATTGGATTTTGTTTGAGTCGCACGTTTTGTATTTTCTATCTTTACTCTGAATGAATTTCCATTTATTATTATATTTCACATTATTATATTTATGTGTGTGTGTATGTGTTTTTTTTTTTTATTGTTTTATAAATAAATACTGCCTGTCGTGGCCTATGAAAGCTGCATTCAGGCCTATTTCATAAGCGGCTGTCAACTGTTTATACGATTTTTACGATCATTCGTCTCATATTAAAAATATTTGAATAAGAAAGGTCTATTGGGTCTACTGATAGGTACTGACTACTTCTAATATATTTGGTGCTGCTCTAGGCCAAGCAAACAGTGGGCGAAGCCCCTTTGGGAATATTCTGTAGAGTGCACTCACTCTTTAGTACAAAAGGAGGGGTTAGAATAAGTTGGAAAAGCGCATTTTCTAAAAAAGGGCTCATTTAAAAACCAGTGAACTGCAGCTACTATAGCGAATGGCAACTGTACGAAGACATCAGGTGGTGAAGCCCTTCCTATGGCACCTGTAATCTTTTCTTATCTTATACCTTACTTCTATTACCTACCTGTGCCTTTTGCATGATCATAAAGAAGCAAACCATTTTAGATAGCGAAGTCATCTTTGGGTGTATGTTCTAAAGTTCACTATACTTAAGAGTATTAACAGGAATCACATCAAGAGGGTTTCTAGAGCTTTATGTTGTAGCCTTTTTGCACAAAAGAACTTTAAACCTGGCTAAAACTCATTTCAAAAACCAGTCTGAAGTTAAGTAATTGATAGATTCGTGGAGAAAACAGATGGCGAATAACCCCTATGTTACCACTACGTATGAGCTACGGCAAAAAAAGAAGTAATCTGTTGGTGGTATTGAAAAAGTGTGTGTTTTAACAAAGTGTTCAAAGTATAATTCCGTAGTTATTTGAATTTTTTGCAAGCCTGTGATCCTAACAAACGTTTATAAATCGAACTTTGAAAACGCAAATACATTGCTAGAGTTTTTCATAAAGGACCAACCGAACTGTATAACATCACAAGTCCAACACCTGCTATGCAACTGCCCGGCGCTTCTTAGAAGACGAACCCAGTTTCTGGGTAAATATTCATTGAGGATCTGGGTAGTCTAGCCTATGTGCCTATAGCGGATCTGGCTGCTTTCGGCGAAACCTCAAAATGTCGATTAGGGATGTCCAGTTTTTGACTCTCCACCACAATCCCTTCCTTTCTTCAATTCCTTTCCTCCCCGTCTTTGAATTACGCAATCGATTCTCAATGGACCTCTGGGTGATCTCAGTCACTATTTGAACTGCCTATTCTACCTAACCTAACCTATCACAAGTTGGTCACTTTGTTTTTGTTGCTTTATGTATCCTACTCTTCGAATATTCATTCATGATGCATTGTGTTCCTTCCAAGCCGTAGCACTTTTAAGCCTGTCCAATAACCGAAACAATCTTAATATGGTTTAAGTTGATCATGGACGATCAAGAACATAAAGGGAACGTACCCATACTACGTGACCATTTCATGGTGTAGTGAGGGATATCTTCCTATCTTTCCTAAGCTAACAACGTCTTCCTTCTGCCATATAGAGCAGCACACTCTATTAGAATTTATTAGGGGTGTTCACTTCAATATCACAGCAACTACAAGTATTACAATCCGTGATGCTCATCAAGCTTAGGAGTCCCCTAAGTAGTGTAAGTAGCTGATTCCGAAGTCTTGGGAAATTTTTTAGCAATAAGGAGATTTTTTGAAACCTTTTTTTACTATGGAAACCAAGTAGATGTTTGGCCTGCCTTAAGTCAGCCAGTTAGTAATTTAAGGTGAGTCCCAAAACTCCTTTCCTATACTGCTCAAACGTTCTGGGGGCCATGTAGAGATCCTTAGCCTTACATCGCCTAAGCCAGAGTTGATCGTTTTCCAACGCATAAATCTACAATTTTAAAACATTGTTTTATCAGTGATAAATCCTGAAAGTCTGTGTAAAGGTCCTGGAAGACGAAACGCCAGAATGCCAAATGATACAAAAAGGAATTCCTATCGAGTGCTTTGACGTGAACGCGAAATAAGCTTGCACTCAAAGAGCTATCCTGACAATTCTGTTGCTCGAACTAGTCTAAGCTGAGGATTCGATTACTTTTGGGACGTATTAAGTTTAGTAAATTCTACAACACCATAATGGCTAGTCCATCTGATATGTTTGTGATAAGCAGTACCTTGCTGAAACCTTGTGGAACTCAACGTTAAGACTGCTATCCGACTCCCGGATCACTGCAGTGTCTTTCAGGCAGAGGTCGCTGCAATCCAGGTGGCTTTGCCAAAATAAGAAACCTACAAGTACGGAATAAGAACATATGTATCTACTTGGACAGCCAGGTGGCAATTAACTCCCTTGCTTCAATGATTGTCTCTGGAGGAGATGGCTGAGCAGTTTTCAATTCACCTCATATGGGTCCCAGGGCATAAGGACATCGGGGGCAACTGTCGCGATAAGGGAGAACTGGAGACAGTGGAACACTTTTTCTGTCATTGCCCAGGGCTGGGCAGGAAAAGATTCCTGTTCCTAAAGTTACACTTTCTTGATGAATTATCTCAGCTCTCCGAACAGAGTCCAAAGGTTTATTCAGGCTGTCGCACCTCATATAGGGGACGTCAGTCCCAACTGCCGCCCTAACCTACCTTGTTGAAGTTCCCTTTATATATAGCACATTTTTCGTATAGTAAATTTGTATAAGATTTATTGATTCCGAGTCACCCTAATAAATCCCCTTAATATATTAACGCCATATTGGGTAACAACCCTGACATATCTGGGATTTGTGGCACCTCTGTGGAGTTCCCTCTAAATGTCACATTTTTCTTATAGTAAACCACTTACAAAACAATTCACAGCCTAATCACTTTTTTCTCTAAGATTTATATATACCGGGTCACCCTAACAAATTCCCTTAATAGCTTATATAGAGGAGCTAGCTGAAGCTTGAAGATGGCCGTCAGTTACAATTAATTTTGCAACATTATGATTTAATTAGTACTAGATTTAATCAAATCATGAGGTTGGAGCTCGATCCAGAACCAGAGAGAATATCGTATTTTGTTTGTTTTTGTATTCAGTGCTTTGCTCACTGAACATTTTCTTACATTGATGTCAATTTATAATAATTGACCTATTGCCTTAATATCGCGCACTGATCATCAAATCATATCAGACGACAGTCAGGAAAAATACTTCGACTTCTACTGACAGTCAGTCGATGGATGCATGAACATGTCGAGAGTGTCGTCGAGAGTCTGACGATGATCGAAAAAAGGAAAAAATTGTTTTTATTATTTTTGAAATGCTATAATAAAAAATTTCATTTTCACTACTCATGCGACTAGATGTACATAGTATAGACATATGTTTATGGATGGTACTTTTTTTAGTTTCGTTTTTTTTTGTAGTTTAATAGATTGAGAAAGAGCTTCGATCGTACGCACACTGGCTGAGGATGTAGTACGCGATAGGCCTGATAAGAGCAGGTCCAAGTTTTACGATCCCCGCTCTTTGTCGCTTTTATGACTGGCGCCAAAGTTATAATGTGAATTTTATGAACATTTTTACGATCGTTTAATAGTCTGACTTTTGTCTTTTGTTTTTATGAAATTCAATCTAAATTTATGACATTTAGTAGGGGGAAATTTTCGTGCTCCAAAAGATTTTAGATGCGCGTCGCCATTGGATTTTGTATTTTAATGAACTCTTGCGGCAGGACATTGAAATTGGAGGCATATCGGTTGAGTAAATCTTTGCGGTTGCTTGGAACGCTTGGAGTGAGTCTTGACACCGGTTCAGGGGCTGTGTCATATATGAGTTACGATGATGAGTTACTTTTGTTTTTTCTCAGGCTGATAAGCCAGTCCCACCAGCCAGCCTGACTACTCTGTCAGAGTCCCCAGAGTGTGACCCCATGTATTGGGCAGCACTTATGTGTTCAATCACATCTAGATCTGTTTTCATATTGCATTATCAAAGCCCTGAGAAAGTACGGCCTGTAGAGTTAAAAAAAAAAATCAACGAGCACTCTTGACAATTAATTATGATAGCTACTCGAGCATAATTTATTGATGATTAATATGCTATGGAATATTACCATGGCATGCAGTCTGTGTAGAATGTGCTTGATAAAGCTGATCTTCACTTCTCTCAAACAAAGTAAACAGTAAACAAACACACAATAAAAAAGTATTGTTTTACAGTAGAAGCTCAAAAGGGGTAACTTGATGAATTTACTAAGAATTTTGGGAATACTCATATGAGTGAATACCTTAGAGAATACCTAGTAGAAAAACTCTTTCTTGATTCGTTGAAAAAACCTACTTTCAAATCTGTTCCTGTACATAAAGATAAATGTACGGACAAAATCATATCGACTTATCTAGAGACCCTGATAATACTTTAGGTAACTTTAGGGGATCTCGAATGTCTCCCTGTGTATGCTATTTATTATACAATAGATTTATACCATAAAGCATAGAGTAAAAAAAACTTTGAATTTAAAAGTAAGGAATTTTGAAGACAATTTTATTTTTTTAAAAAGTTTGAGAATGTTACTGCAATATTTTCCATAAAAATAATTTCCAAATTCTTTGCCAATATCGTTATTTTAAATTAGATACAAGGACCATATTAAGAACGATTGAAAATCCCTAAAAAAAACAATTTTTTTAATTTTTTTGTTAATGAAGATTTTCAAAAAGTACTTTTTCCAAAAAAAAAGAATTTTGAAAATTTACTTAGGACTAAAAAAATACTTTTCAGAATATTTCAAAATATTTTTTAGAATTTTTCAAAATATTTTATCTAAAAAATTTAATTGTTACATTATAAAATGGAAAATCTAAATTCTAGAAAAATCTATAAAATTTTTGAAATAATTCGATTCCAGAATTTAAAAAAAAATATTCGAAAAATAGAATTATGCCAGAAATCTCTCTAAAGCGAATTTAAATACATGAATAAAAATCTCGAAAAAACATTTTTATTTTATGTTAATGAATATTTTTAAAAAATACTTTATCAAAAAATAATTCTTTAAGATTAATAATTTTGAAATTTTACTTAGAACTAAAAAAATATTTTTCAGAATATTACAAAATATTTTTCCCAAAACAATTTAATTGTTAATTTACAAATTTTATACGATATAGTATTTATAATTATTTAATTAAATTTAAAAAAGATTAAAAAAAATATTGTGATTAGGGTTGTACCGAAAAGCATATACAACTGAGTTACGAAGGTTTTAAAATATTTTAATTCTAAAAAAACAAAAAAAATTAAAAAAAAAAATAGTAATGTGCTAGAAATTTTTTTTCAAGCGAATAAAAATCTCGGGAAAGTCAATTTTTTTATTGTATTTTTTGTGAATGAAGATTTTATAAATTTACCTTCTCAAAATAGATTTTTTTTTTAAAGTAGTTACTTAAATTTAATAAAATATTTATTACAAATTAATAAAATCATATGAAATTTGCATTCCCTAAATTTACAGAACATTTGTTTTAATAATTTGTTTTTGAAAAATATAAAATTTTTTATATTAAAAAAAAAAATTCAAATTATTTTAAAATATTTTTTTTTTTAAATTACATTGTTATATGTAACAAAAGAAAGTCCAAATATTTTTAAATTATATTAAAAATAAAATTTTAAAAAGTGATGGTAAGCTCAAATTCACAATTGAGTAAAAAAGTGTTTGAAATAATTTTATTTCAAAATCTAAGAAATATTTGGCAAATAATATTATGCCAGAAATCTCTTTCCAGCGAAGTTTATCCATTAATTTTATTCCGAAATCATAAAAAAATATTTTTTAAGAATTTTGTGTTACAATCTAGAGATTTCTGATACACCTCGTAAAAAGCTTAGCTTCTCTATTATAAATACATTATTTTTTAAAATTTATTTACTTACAATCTATCTTGCATGACAATCAAATGTTCTGTCTTAAAATATATTTATAATATGCCTAAAAATAATTCCAACCAATATAAAAATAAATTTCGTGAGTAATTTTAAATAATTTACTTACAATCTATTCGAAAGATCTAGAACAAGATATGATATATCTTCTATCTTCAAATAAATTTATAAGAAATTTGGGAAAAAATGCCAACCAATATAAAAATAAATTTCATGAGTAATTTAAATAATTTACCTAAAATCTATTCAAAAGATCTAGAACTAGATATCGCTAATTGAAATTTTTATTTTCTAATAAATCTATTGCTAAAAGATTATGATACCTGATGAAGTGATCAATATTTCTTGTAAAAGTATTTTTTGTGATTATCGTCAACATTTATCATTCTGTTAAGTGTGACCGTATATTAGAAATACATTATTTGACGCTAGGTGGCGCAACACATCCATTGATAGAATTTATTTTTCTGACAAGTGTGACCGTACATTAGTCTAACATTTTTTGGCGCAACGCAGCAATTGATAAATTGTTGAAGATGCGCACGGGTGGGTTTTGAACGAAAAGAGCAGTATGGAAGTCCTGAAAAGGAAAAAAATTGATCGTTTTAAATTGAAATTTATGGAAGAAGAAACAACGTGTTAATACGTACTAGGTATTAGAAATATTTAGTAAAAAAAAATTCTAACTTTCGAGCTTCCACTGTAGTTTGTTTTTTGGTCAAGACGTAGGCCATCCAACTAATGATTACTTTCAAATGGAATGTTCCGTACTTGCGTATTTTGAGTATTATTGTCAATAAGAGAGCGTGAGAGAGAGGGAGACTGAGAGACGTCCGTGAGAGAAAGAGAGAGAGTACAAGTTGCTCAATTGAATTTTATTATTACGTTCAATCAATGATCAAGAGGCCAGTTTAGGTCGTGTGACAATTATATGCTTGACGTTAAAGAAAACTCATCACACACACACACACTCACACACAGATACACTCTCACACACATCCACACAGACACACTGATACACTTCTCCATAAAGAGAGTTCAGCTCAAGTTCAAATCGCATACGCTCATTATAGATACAAAATAGCTAACTAGCTACTAGATGATATATCATCATCATCATCTTGAACAGGCATCCTTGCATCCATTTTTTCATTACATAATCAACGCTAGCTGACAGTCAATCAATGCATCAATCAATCAATCAATCAATCAATCACGGGCAATGTCTGCAATGTAGCTAAAAATAAACTGCCAGCAAACAAGTGTCCACAGTCTGCCAGAGGCGGCAGCCTCATCTATAACGGCGCCAAGGATGTTGGCCAGCCCAGTTCCCAGCACACGCTGCAGGCCAATCCCAGCCAGTCGTTTGGGGCGCCACATCAACGACTTTGCTGGCGACAACAACTTAATAAGGCAGCTGCAGAGATCAGGTTTAGTTTGCGTAGCGAGCAGCAAAAGATGCGCTGCGTCATCAGGCATACGTGTACAGTGGGCGTGGCAGGTTGTTTACCGATTAAACTGACTAATCGCTGGCGGGATAGACAAAAAAAAAAAGATATTGCCTAGTATATTGTTCGGACGATTTGTTATGAGTTTGTTATGTTCTAATTATAGATCGCTGCCTGAACTACCATTTCGTGGGTTATCGAAGGTCATGTACCTAAGTATTGGCGACAACGAACTTGAAGAGATTCCGAAGCATGCCTTGAGCCACATGCCGGCCTTGCAGACGGTGGACATAGGTCGATGTCGTATTAAAGCGGTGCAGCAGGACGATCTAAAGGGCGTGCAGAAGGTCACCAATCTGATACTGCCCAGTAATGAGATAACACGTCTGGATCGGAATGCCTTTCCGCGCAGTCTGACGACATTGCATTTGGGTCGCAATCAGATTGAGAGTCTTAATGGTTCGCTGCATGAGCTGGACAAGCTAGAGTCGCTGTTTATCAATGCGAATAGCATCAGGAATCTGGATGGCGAGCTGTCCAACTCGCTGAAGATAAAGCTCTTAATGGCGCATAACAATCAACTGGAAAAGCTGCCGGATGAAATGCATAAAATGCCCAAACTGGAGATCATGCATGTGCATTTCAATAAGCTGAAGGCGCTGGATGGCATTGTCAAGCGCGCGGAGTATCTAAACGAGCTATTTGCTTTTAATAATGAAATAGAGTATCTGGCGCAGGATGAGTTCCAGTACTGTAGACGCTTGGATACGCTGCAAATAGCCGTCAATCATATACGCTCCTTGAACTCCTCACTGCTGCCCATCGTCAAGCTGGTTAAGGCCAATTTCTCGTACAACCATATCGAAGAATTCTCCTTGGACGAAATCTATGGTCTGCGCAATTTGAAGCATCTGGATTTGTCTTTCAATCGCATACGCGTGTTGCGTCCTAGTCTGAAGGATGTGCATCAAATACCGCTTGTGGAATTGCTGCTGGACAATAATCAGATAGTTACCATGGATGCAGCGCTGGGTGGATTGAACTATTTGCGCATACTCAGCTTGTCATATAATCGTTTGGAGTATATTTTACCTGGAGATTTTGATGGCATGGAGCGTCTGGAGATGTTGGATATGACTGGCAATCAGTTAATGGAGCTGAAGCAGCTGGAAACGGTAGGTTACAGCTGATCTCAAGTATAAACCCGGTATTTACTTGGTTTTTATTTATTATAGACCATTCTGCCCAGTCTGATGATACTGAAGGTGGCCTACAACAACATTACTAAACTGGAAAGGGACTTCTTTGGATTGCCTGTGCTTTGTCAAGCCAATCTGACCAACAACCAGATAGGCTCCATCTCAAGCGAGCTCGTGTCACGCACACGCTGCACAACCCACACCGTGGCGGGAAAGCTGGAGATACAGCTAGATGGTAAGTCGGGGGACCATCTTCAAACTTTATTATTCTTTGAATTCCTCTCAAATGTCGCATATGCTAAAGAGATCCTGGCGGCAGAGGGCGTATTTGTTACTTAAGTGAATCAATTTTTCAATCTCTCAATTTATTTTCCGGCCCTCACAGATAATCCCATCATGTGCGATGTGCGTTTGAACGAGCTCTGCCGCCTGATGACGGCACAGGATGCGCGTATACGTGGACGCTCCCAATGCTTTGAGAACGATCAGGAAGTGTGCACAGTCCTACCCATGCTTTATAAGATCGATCTGCCTATAACCCTATTCGCGAAGCTGAAGGGTGGTGAAACGGAGAATGTCAAGCCGATTATTGACATGTTTGTGCCCACGCCGATTTTGATGAATAAAAAAAAGGATGAGTTGCTGCCACCGATTATAGCCACACTGGGACAACCGGTGATTAATCAGGTAATAAGAGCTTCGCCGGTGGTTACGACAACATCTGCTATACCGCCGGAGAACTCGCCGCCTGTTTTGGAGTTGTCGATAGCTGAGCCGGAGATCAATTCAACGACAACGAGCACTACAACGACGACAACCACAAGCACCACTCCCATGCCCGCAACCTTGGCAGCTTTGGAAAGCACAACAATGCAACAGCTGTCCACTGAAGAGATCACAACTATAGCGCCCACAACAACTACTATGGCTACGGCAGAGATTAGCTCCACCACAACGACAACCACAACTACGCCGAAACCGAATGAGACCTTGCCTGTTGTGCTGGACATTGATGAGATGCCCAGCGTGCTTACTGCTGCAGATGATAGCTTGGTTGTGCCCAATGCCACATACAGTAATAGCAATGTGCCAGCTGAAACGCCAGCTAACGTGGAGGAGCATCAGCCTCCCATGCCAGCAGCTGCTGAGGAACGCGAGCATATTGCTGATACGGTGGCCAAAACAGAGTACGAGACCGTAGAATTTATACCAAATCTTGTACAGCCGCCAGTGGTAGCACCCACAGCGCCCAGTAAAACTAATCTGCTGGAAGAGGACTCGCAGAGTAATTCAGTGCACGAGGAGTATCCCTCGGTGTTGCTCAGTGATCTGGAGGAGCAGGAGCATGCAGCACAGAGTCTGCAAATACCCGAAGAGCCACCCGAGGAATGAACGGCTCGGGGCGCTCGTTTTGTGAACATTTATTTAAATACATAAAGAGAGAGTGGCGGGCGAGAGCGGGTGTGGAATGTAGCGAAGCAGTGGGAGGGACAGCGGCGTGGGTGTGGGAACAGGGGGAAGCAGCATGCAACGAAAAACCCAAAACGAAATTTTATTGTATGCTTTAAGTTAATTATTTTAGTTTTTATTTAAGCGCTGCAAAAGTTTTTTTTCAAACTATAGATTTGAAATTTTTCGTCTACGCGCAAAGTGACCAAGGACCGATGGACGGACATAACAAAGACCAACTTGGACTTAAGTTCTATATAAGTTTAATGCTGGGGGCTCAAGCGAATACACACAAAGTCGTAATTGAAATGGAAATCGAAAGGCGAGTTGAAGAACGATATAACTATATATATTGTATGTTGAGAAAAAAGAAAAAAAACTAAAAGTAGGTACTTAGCATTAAAGAAACAAATCGCATCGAGTAAAAATAACGAGTAAAAAACAAACACACACACATACACAAGGCAGCACACAAAACAAAACAAAATACAAAAACAAAAACAACAACGCACATTAACAGAATATAATATTGTTATCGAATGAAAACAAATGAAATTAGTTTATAGCGCGTAATTATATTAAAATGAAAATGGTATTCTAAATAAAGTCGTAAATAAAACAAAAAAAAATTGAAGAGTTTAAATTTTGAATGAAATATTTGCAGGCCGCCATCTTTAACGTATTTGACAAATAAGCTCAGCAAAAGCTGCAAGCTACGTAAGATTGTGGGTTATGTAGCTATGAGCTTTTGAGTACTTTTTAATTTTTGTTTGATTTTCTATAGTATTGAGCTTTTTAGTGTGAATCAAATTTGAAAGTAATTTTATATATTTTATAGAAGCTAAAGAAATATTAAAGTAAATTAAAAATTAATTTAAAAATTAAAATATTAAAGTAAAATTACATATTTATTAACAAATATACTCAGAGCGTCATTTTGCAAGATTTTGACCGCATAATATCAATATTTTGTTTCAGAGTTGAGATATTTTTTTTTTTAAATTCAGAGTTCTTAACTTTTGAAAACTTACAACTTAGAATATTTTTAACGACCAAGCCGTTCGTTCTCGTTACCATATCAAAAGAGCTCTTGATTGTTCGTCTGAGAAAAGCGTCTTTAACATTATTTCTACAAAGAGGCACATTCCATATTTTAATTTCATATTATTTCTTAGTTTAAGCATTTAAGGAAAAATTGTATTTTTGACTTTACGTATTTTAACAACATCTGGATATCCGAAAGGTAAAAAAAAAATTTTGGATAAATGGTTAAACGAGTTTTCTTTAACTCGTGGCAGAAATGGTGTTAAGCGACTTCGGAATATCACGATTTTCCAACTTTTCTGGCTATAAAAAACATACTTTTCACAAATATAACTTTTTCTCATTTTTATAATTTAGCCAGACAAATCAAAAACAAATTCTTTTACAAATATAACTTTTCCTGATTTTTTTTTCAATTTTTATTTGCAAATTTTTTCACAAATATAATTTTTTTTATTTTTTTAACTTTTCTGGCTATAAAAATCTAAATTTTTCACATATATAACTTTTCCTGATTTTTTAAATATTTTCTGACTAAACTTTTTCTAATTTTTTAAATTTTTCTGGCTATAAAAAACAATTTTTTTTCACCAAAATAAATTTTCCTGATTTTTTTTTTTAAATTTTGACATGCAAATTTTTCAACAAATATAACTTTTTCTCATTTTTTTAATTTTTACAAATAGAGCCTTTTCTGATATTTTCACAAATATAAAATTTTTTCCATTAGTTGTTCTTACAAAAACTTTAGCGCATTTTTGGTCATATAAGAAGTTTCTAAGAACTACATATATAGAAAATAAATCGTTTACGTTTAATATATTCATTTATATTCAATAATTTTCTTCTTTCTGCTTAAATAAAGTAAAAAACGATCGCCATCTTTAACGTATTTAACAGCCGCAGCAAACAAAAGCTACAAGCTAGCTGCCTATTTTTGTAACTACCAGCTTTTGTAGTGCTGCCTTTGCGATAGCTGCTTGCACAACTCGATAGCTTTGACGATACCGATATTTTGCCAAACCAATTGTGATAATTCGCCGCGTTGGCAGCACCGTGAACATTGCTCGAGAAAAAAATAAAACACCTTTGTCATCAGCGCTTGCATTAGTTGAAAAACGACGGCAAAAATACAGCGAAATTAATAAAAAAGCTGTCAAAATTTATACGCCCAGCAGCAAATTGTGTAAAGTGCAAAATAATTGTTTAAAGCAGTTACACGCGTAAGCCATAAAATAAGTGTTTCGCATTGACCTCGCCCCCCTCACCGTTTGCTTGTCGTGCGCGTAAGTTTGTTGACGTCGTCGTCGCAGTCGCAGTAGTCGCCGCAGTCGTCATCATTGCCGTAGTCGCAGTCGCATTTGTCTTGTGACTATCTCTCAGCTACGCATTCAGAAAAGAAAGTCTTTCTTCTAAAAAAGAAAGAAATAACTAAAAACTAACTGGGTGGAGTTGTTGTTGGCGCAACAACAACAACACGCACACACATACACCGAACACCACACAAACACACGCATACACTGAGCATACTGCAACAGCGCAACGTAGCATAAAAAAAAAGAAAGAGCAGCGAAAAGAAAAACAGTTAGACAGTGTGTGTGGCGGAGAGCGGGATAGCAGCACACATACATAGGCACATTGCAGCAGCGCAGCAGGTAAGAGCAGCGCTGCAAATATTCAAAAGCCAGCGCCAACATTTGCCGTTATTTATTATATATTTAGTTGTTTGTGTTTTTTTTTGCTGTTTTTTTATTCTTCTATTAATTTAAATAGTTTTAGTTTGGTTATTGTTATTGTTGTTGTTGCTGCTGCTGCTGTTGCTGCGTCACGCCCCTGCTGGGGGCGGCTCATGCTTATGTGTTTACCAAAAGCACAATTTGTTTTTCTATATGTTTAGTTGAGCGTTTGTATATATACATCCTTCTGTGTTAGCTCTTAGCTTTTATTTGTTGATAAAAAATTCGTTGTTGTTTTTTCGTCTTGATAAATTGTTGCTAGTTGCGACGTTGACGTCGCTGCCAGCGGCTACCGGTCGAGCGTCGCTGCGCTGCGCTTAGTCATAGACACCTTTGAAGTGGAACTGGTTTATGCTGCCCGCCCTGCCGTACAATGAGTAATAGTTTTTCGCATATTTCTCTATTGTGTAGTTTTTTTGTTTTTTTAATGGCACAATGAAATCTAATCGCAGTTTTGACTTGTTATCACGCACGCACACAGCCATAAGCGCCCCATACACACGCACACGCTGCACTAACTCACGGATACACACGCACACTAATACACGCCTTAATGCGCCCGCATGAATATGCAATGCAGCGGCAGCGGCTATGCGGCCCCCCAACAAGCGATCGCTGTTTGCGCTCTCTTTTGCCTCTCGCCGACTGCACAGTGGGCCGCACTGCATTTGTTTGCGTTTTTGTTGGGCGCCTCTATGGGCCAGGCTTTGTTGACCTTCACGTATTATCGATTAGATTCACAGCTAGACGCTAAATGAGACACCTCACCCCGCCTTAAGCAGTTTAGGATTTCAATAATAGACTAAACCATGCGCAAAAAAAAAATTCCAAGCAGATATTTGCACGCGTACACTGTGAAAAATTGGTAAAATTGAAATTTAAATTGGAGTCACTTGGACGTGAAGCGATTTGCTTTGGAACAGTTTCGGCACAAATGGTTTTGTGTTTATTTTATTTTAGCTTAATTTTAGAAAGAAATACGTTTACTTCAAGCTCTCTTTATTTAAAGAATCTTTAAATTATGTTCAATTTGCAGTGGATCCAGTTGTTATTAGCATTTTAAGGAATTTCTTAAACCACAATTTAGCCTTTAAATGAGAATTGTAGCCGTTTCTTCATGACTGTGTCACCCCAAGTTGTAATACTGATTTAAAATATTATCTTAATCAGTCTAAAGTCTAATATTTAAAAAATTTTTTTTTTTACCGTGGAAATATTACAAAGAACTAGTGAGCCCGGCAGACGTTGTCCTGCTCAAACTTTTTGAATACTCTTAAAGTGAATAAACATCGTAAGATTCTCTAGTTAGCTTATCTGGAAAAATATAAGATTTTTAGATTTAGTTTGCAGCTCGATTGAAACTTGCACCATTATTAGTCGAATATCGCGCTTCACGGGTCTGTTTTAACCGAATTCTTTCACGTTTCTGGGCAGTACGATTAGATTGATAATTAATTTGGTTCGTTGCATTTCTTCCAATTGAAATACCTCACGCATTGATCGATTAGAAGACGGCATTCCCAATTGTCCTAATGCTTTATTAGCCATCGCAAAGCATAGATCTTCAATATGAATTAAAGCTTCATCTTCTGATAAATAATATTGATATTTTATTCACATGGAAAACATGTTGCTAAAATAATTGCAAATAGAACACGTATTTGATATGGTTGAGAAGTAATAGCAGCGTCTGCTAAAGTTTGATCACAGTGCAAATCATTTTCCAACAAATTCAATTTTTGACATGCCTCTTGATACATTGCACACAACACGCCATTCACTGTTCTCGATGATTGAAACGATGTTGGACCTCGAAAATTGATTAACAATAATACCAGCAATAGGCTTAAAACCTCCGTATGGACAACCTCTAACACACGCAATAATCAGATTTGGAATTTATCGACGCGTTCATGAGAACACCCGTAACACGTAAAACATAAGTTTCATTTATATATATAAAAGATATAAAACTATGGTATAAGTGTGATTGTAAAAAGAAGAGGCTCCAATTTTGGTTTACTCAACTTTAAAAGCTCAGCAGAAAGGTTCAAAAAGAAAATAAAAATATTAAAAGTTAAGATTCATAAAATCCATCGATCGTTTTTACTAGTTTACTAGTCTTATTATTCTAAAATTGTAATCTTAAGTTGAAGTAGACAGTTCATAGCTGATTTTTGTTGCTCACTTTGTTAGTCTGGCATTTTTGCCTTTATGCCTCGTTGTTAGGGTTGTTCATCTTCTTACATGGGTATTCTTGCATTTAAGCGTTTATGCCTGTCTGAGCGGATTTTGGAAAGTAAATACTCCAGGATAATCAAAATTTGATTAGAATATGCATCACATCACGTATGTCGATTCAAGTATACTCAACTATCTCTATAAAAAGAAGTTTTCCATACAAGCACATAAACTCATCGATGAACTCTGCCACTGCCTAAAGATCTGCCAACTTTTAAGATCGATTTCTATTTAAAGATTTCCAAGCATCACGCAAATATAATTGATTTACGAATAGCCTGATTAAAAAACCAGCTTTTTTCCTTACCTATTGTTAATAACTTGCCTCGTTAGAGCTTCACTTGTTAACCCCCCACGTATTTTTTTCCAGTGTACGTGTTTGCATTTTCACATTTGAATCAAATTCAATTCTACACGCATTTTGTGTCAGTTTCATTAATGAACTCGTGTGTGTCTGTTGTGTCTGTCCTCCTCCGTCGGTTGGCTTCCGTTGCTCAAATTACTTTTTGCCACGTTCGTTCACTCGTTCATTGAACCAGTCAGTACTTGAGCACAAGTACAACAGCCGGAGTCCAGTATGTATCTAAAATTTTTGTTCGCAGCAGTCGTCTCAAGGCTCAGTAAAACAAAGTAACAATAATACCCAAACAGTTTTGTTTTCGTTTATAAATTTTTGGCAATAAAAACGTCGCGTTCCCGTCGCCCCCGTCGCGTCGTCGTCTTCATTGTCGTCGTTGTCTGGCAAAGTCAAGTGCACCATAACAAAGAAAGTCAACTGACGTCGACGCTGGCATTTAATTTGCTCAAGTTCAGCCCCGAACCACTTGGCCCCAACCCCTTCACACGTTCACACTTTACTCTAGCTGCTTACGTATATTGACTGTGTCTCTACAGTGGGCAACATTTCAAAGAGTTTGCCGAGAAATTCTGGTTTTTTTATACAGTCGAGTTATTCGATTTGGAAACTTAAATATCTACTAAACTACATAGAGGAGGTGCTCCACTGTTTCCTCCTCCTCTACCTCCTGAAAGCTTCTACAGCCGGGAGTAACTAAAGCAGTGAACAAACTCTGCCAAAGTTAGGACTTCAGTGGCAAGCAGATAAAGTACCAAGATCTTGTGGGTATTATTTTATAGAGAGCATCTGGATACTTTCCATTATAAGCCCCAAACTGTTAGTAAGCTTTATGCCTGCATTTGAAAGGGGCATGACCTGTCTGTGGTGCTTTTTGGACAGGAACAGACACTGAACATCTTAGAGTCTTATTGTAACCAGAAAACAAACAAGATTCTATTTTAAAGGGTGTTTTTTTTTAACTTGTCGGATATGTTATGTGTCGAACTGTAACCACTTGTTTTGACGTTTTTTTCCAAATTGTGGGAACTTTAAAATCAGTGCCCTGTGCAACAAACTTAGTGAATTTCAGGATTCTTGCAATCGCACTTCTGAGCGTATAGACGAATTATTTAAATTTTTCGCACCTCTTAACATTGCAAGACGTCAAGCCATCAATAACACAAAAAAAAAAGGTATAGCAAAGATGTTATCGATAAACCCAATTTGCCAGCACGCTGCCGTTCTCAGTAACTCGGGGTTTGTCCGCTCACTATATGCAAAATTTTGTGTAAAGATCCTGATTTTTATTCGAACGATATTCGGCTTGCTCAAGATTTGATGCATAATAACTAAATTATTCAAGTATATAACCTTAAATATCTCAAAATCTTGTCGCGATGGACCAATTCTTACCCGGATTCGGATTTTATGCAGCAAATTACTTCGGAAATGATCTTTAGCTTTCCGGCAACTGGAATGACCCGGTATTTGTAGACCTGTGCTATTATATAAATGTAATAACATCTCCGATTTAAAAAACAAAAGAATAATAAAAATTTGACTGATATTTGCTCTGACTTTAATTACCTTGTTTCCTAGAATTAATTTCAAAGTTACAATAATAATAAACTTCGCTCCTAAATAAACACCCTTTATAGAAGCCCTACCACATTCAAATTCGAAGCTTTTCTTATAGTTTCCATCATTTTACGATGATTACAAGGTCTAACAAAGATCGTAATATTACCCAAGGTTCGGAAAAATTTACTGTCTTATTGGTTGAGCTACATTTGATGAATTGTTTGTTTTGTTCCGAGCATTTAAAAGTATTTACTGTATTTTTTTCTCTCTTCATTGATTGTTTGTACCGCAATTAATTGAATTAGTTTGTTGTTGTTGTTCTCTTTGCCCTATGTACAGCAAAAACAACAAACAAACATGTTGTTGTTTTCATTCAAAAGCCGGTCAAAGTATTCGACACGTCGAGAGATCTTTGAGACTCGACGCACTCTCGAGCGTAAGATGCCGCCGACTGTGTCTGGCCGTCATCTCTCTCGCGCTTGGTCGGTCAATGAATCCAAGAAATGTGGTTCGACTAGTTCTCCGTTCAGCTCGTTGTAAACTTGTAGAAACAAGCTCGAGCTGAGCTTAATATGTGTCAAGTACAAGTGCCTATATGAGTGAGTACGAGTACCTACGATAAGAAGTTTGGTATGCGCTGTTCTGTGGTATAAAAATAATTGTCTAGCTATAAACGGATCTCATGTTGAAATTCTTGGCATGGCGAGTTTTTTATTTTTTGTTGATATCTTATCAGTGGAAATTAGTGTATGGCGGGTTTTTTTTTATTTGTTTGGTTACGCTTTTGTAGAGCTAATCAAAAACTGGGTTGTTTTGTGACTGGAAATTGCTAGAGCTTAGCAGAGAGAGAGAACCACTCAAGTTCCATTGTAGATCTGTTATGGTTCTATGCACTTTTTAGCGAATATGTATAATTACTTTTACAAGCGTTTGCATATAAAAATAGCCTTCAAGTAAGATATAAAATAAAACAAAGGCAAAACGAAGAAGAAGAAGAAAAATCAATGCATTTTCTATAAAAAATTATTTCTAGGCGTTGCTTTTATTGTTGTTGCCATGTGTGGTGGCTGCATAATGCAGCTAATATACATATAAAGGTAAAGACAGGTCCGTATTTAGGCAGGCGGCGCAGGGAAAGCAGACTCAGTGATATAATATTTTAGTATAAATCTGAAAGGCCAAAGACCCTTTAAAATTTCTATTCTTAATTGTCTAATACTAGTTTAGGTTAGGGCGGCAGTTGGAACTGACGTCCCTACTCACTTAGGCCAAGAAGAGGCCCGTTGTGATAATATTCACCACTCTTCCCCACTCAAGAGGTCCCCTATATGAGCTAAGCCAGCCATCCGGCAGCCTGACTCAACTTTTTAAGGTTAGTCACCTTGTCTGAGGTGGGCCACTAGATCGAGACTCAATACATCAGTATAGGTCCGACAATGGCAATGTATAGCCAGTGAGCTATGTTTGGAGACATGCCCCATTTAAGTCCAATTTCTTTCTTACAAGTACATAATGCGATCGTTGCCTTTTTTCTTCGATCTTCTGTATTCAGGTTCCAGTCACCGGAGCTACCATTAAGCTTGGGATAGATAAGAGCAACTGGCTTCCTGGTGAAGAGCATAAGCTCTGTTTTGAATTTACTCCCCGCTAACCGTAGCCCCTTTTGAGAGCGTACGTTGGTTATGTGCTCGCAGAGAGTTTGTGGGTATTTACCCGAGAAGGCAATTGTTACGTCATCGGCGTACGCAGTTATTATGCATCCACCCTCCGGACGGGGGTACTCCTAATGCTTATATTAAAAACAAACTTCCGCTGTCAAATCGAAGTAGATAGTCTAGGTTACAGCTGATTGTTGTTGCTCACGTTGTTTTCATCACGTATGCCGATTCAATCTTACCCTAAGCCCTGTTAGGTTGGTTAGGTTGTATAGGCAGCTCAGATAGTGTCTGAGATCACCCAGAGACCATGAGGTCCATTGTGTTGCCCAATTAAAGGAAAGGAATTGAAGAAAGTAAGGGATTGTGGAAGTGGATCTAAAACTAATAACCGTAATCGCCAAAATCTCCCACGTTGCAGAACAATTTTGAGGATTCGACGTAAGCAGCCAGATCCGCTATAGGCACATAGGCTTGACTATCCATATCCTTAAAGTATGGCTTACTCAGAAACGGAGTTTGTACTCTAAGAAGCGAAGGGCAGTCGCATAGCAGGTGTTGGATGCTTTCTGTGTCTTCCTCATCTCTGCAGCTGCGGCAGAAATCGTGATGGGGAACGTTCAACCTTTCTGTCACATTGCCTATGGCACAGTGTTCCATTACAAGTCCTACCACCATCCTAGTCCTATTTTAATGGAGTTCAGATGTTCGTTTTGGATCATATCTCAGCCAGAGTACTCGGGAGATGCGACAACCGCACACCATGTCCCATTTTCTTTCCGCCAGAGCTCTAGCCGTCTCCCTGATTTGCGATACGATGTCCTGTAATGGTCTTTTTATGTCTGTAACCGCAAGGCCTCGTTGCCTGGAACATCTGAGTGACCCGGAACCCAGCGGAGGGTTATTGAGTGGTGATGGATAGCGTCGTGCACGGATCAGTATACTCTTTATGGTAGGCGATGACAGAGCTTCAATTGCATCGACAAGAATTACAATGTTTCTTGGACTTCCATCCAAGTTGCCAATAAGTCTAGCCGCTTGTCAGACTGAGTATATTTCCAACGCTGCATCAGTCGGGGAGGCGGAGTGAAAGCTTCGTCGAAAGCTCTTCAGTGAAGATGCCTGTTTCAGTGCTCTCAACCATCCTTGAACTATCAGTATATCGTAGATCGTCAGCTCGTTCCCTTTTAAGGGGGTTCTTTGCATGCAATCTTCCCTCTCTGGAAAAGCCGCTTGCGTATATCCCTGCTTGAAAAACACTACTCCCGTCGGGGAGGCGGAATGAAAGCTTCGTCGAAAGCTCTTTAGATAAGACGCCTGCTCCAGTGCCCTCACCCAGCTTTTAACCATCAGTATAGATCGTCAGCTCGTTCCCTTTTAAGGGGGTTCTTTGCATCCAATCTTTCCTTTCCGGGAAAACTGCGACAAAGTGGTCGTTCCATTTCTGTACCGAGGATCAGTAATCGCTAACCCCGGTCGGAGGCGGAACGAAAGCTCTTCAGAGAAGATGCCCTGCTTCAGTGTCCTCACTTATCTTCTAACCACCAGTATAGATCATCTGCTTGTTCCCTTTTAAGGGAGTATTTTGCATCTAAACTTGCCTCTCCAGGAAAACTACGACAAAGTTGTCATTTCATTTCTGAACCGTGGAGCAGTAATCACTATCCCCGGTCTGCACAGGTACGCCTAACTCAAGTAGGATACTGCTATGACCACAACTTGATGGCATGAGAAGATTTAAAGCCCGGAGTCTCGCTGCGCTTTTAGCCGGCGCCGACATCAGGAAAGTTCCCACTGGTAACAGGTTCAGATTAACATCCAGAGCCGCTTGAGGTGTCTCACAAAATTCCCTATGCCTCCTGACCCGTTTATCTATTGCCTTAGAAATAGTCTACAATCCCTAATATAGTAACTGAACTAGTTATCCCACTGTGGGTTAACGCCCCGAAGCTTAGATTAGATTGACGTCAAGATATACGATATTTCTGAAGAAAATATTTTTACTCACGCCAGTTTTTAATTACAGCTATAAAACCAGTGTTTAAAAGCAATAAATAATTGCCAAATCATTGACGTAGTGTTGCAAATAGCATTTATATGTAAATGGATAAGAGAGAACTTAATTTTATTCGCACTAGGCCCCTCGGGCCGGCCGCTATGTATTTAATACGGCACCGTTTATATACATATATATATATATATGTACATATATAATGACAGCATGTCCAGTCCAGCTGGCAGAAAATTGTGTTTGGAGCTCTCGTTTCTTGTCTAGTGTGTAGAGTGTCTAGACCTGGCCCTTGGCCATTGCACTGCTTTGGCTTCTGGGTTAATGTTTTTTTTTCTTTTTTCTATTGTCTTTTCTTTATAGCCAAGTTTTTTATGCATTGCAAATTGAATTATTCGCATTTCAGGCAGGGAATCGTGCCTATCGGCAGTCGTCTTAGTGCTGCCGTGAACTTGGCCGCGTTTTAATTTCAAGTTTCAAGAAACTTTTAAATATATTTTTATTATAATTTTTGAGTATTTTCAGTTTGACGCACTTTAATTTCTGTACATTTGTATACTAATCAAAATGAAAAAAAACAAAATAAAAGTCACTACTAACAATATATGAAAACCATTTAATTATAATGTATACTCTGTATATGTACTTTTATACTATGTATTTTGATTATGTATGTATTTATCTTGTATCTCATACTCTTAGCTTGCTTTGGAGCACTTAAACAGCAAAAACCGCAATTATACAAAACGAAAAACTGAAAAAGCTTAAAGAAAACCTTTGAATCTGAATCTAAGCAAAAATCTTACGCAAAAAACCCAATAAACTGTCTCTGTAGTAGAGTCTGAACTACTCCAACTACTACTCCAAATACTACTACTACTACCACTACTATCTACTACTATAAGAGCAAAGTCAAACGCAAAAACAAACAAAAAGTAAGTCTTGATGTTTTCGTCATTAAATTAAAAAACAAACAAAATAAATAAAAAACACAAAATCGTCTACAAAATTTATACGAAAAACACTAAAAACTAAACTAAAGTGTAAAGTAATTTGTATAATTAGCGTTTAATTTTTTTGTGTATAGTTGCAAATATAAATATAGAATATAATTTAAACATACGCACACTGTGCACACACACACAAACACACGAGATCCTCCAACTCCTCCACCAACACAGGCAAGTCAGTCGAAGCTTATTTCACAGGATCTGGACTTATTTTATGTTTTCGTGTTTGTTTTTGTTTTGATTTTGTAGACAAATATTTAGTTGACACAGTTTTCTTAACATTTGTTCGAATTGTTATTGGAAAATTGTTGATGCTAACCCAGAAATCAAAAAATTATTTCGATTTATTAAAACCCGAAACAAATACAGACAAAGTTTACTTATCCCAGCTCCAAATACACGCAATAGTCATGTTAAAACCTTTTCCCATCATTCTCTTCACGCAGTGAGAAAGCAAAAGGACGATATGCAGGTCAATGTGGCCGGTCTACGCAGAAACATCAAGAACCTTGCGCATAACTACTCCGATGCACAGGTAAGTGGGCTCCTCAACATCATCATCCGAATTCGCATTAATAAGTTTTCTTTCTTTCTCCTAAGGTAAAAGTTCGCGAGGCTACCTCCAACGATCCATGGGGTCCCTCCGCTACCATAATGGCTGAAATAGCCGATCTTACCCACAATGTGGTTGCCTTCTCGGAGATCATGCAAATGATCTGGAAACGTTTGAATGATCATGGCAAAAATTGGCGTCACGTTTATAAGGCACTCATTTTACTCGAGTATTTGATCAAGACAGGCTCGGATAAGGTCGCACAGCAATGCAAGGAGAATATCTTTGCCATACAAACCCTGCGAGATTTTACCTACTATGAGGAAGGCAAGGATCAGGGCACGCATGTGCGCGAGAAAGCCAAACAGCTGGTCAATTTGCTCAAGGACGATGAGCGCCTAAAGAACGAACGCGTCAAGGCTTTAAAAGCCAAAGAACGCTTTGCACAACACCCCAGTGGCTTTGGTAGCGATGGCTATATAGATGGACCCTCGCAGCGTGATATGCCGCCGGGCTGGCAAGAAGAGCCGCCTAAATCGGTTTCAGAGCTGGAAATGGTCCGACCACAGACAGCGGGCGAGGAAGAGCTGCAGCTACAGCTGGCCATGGCCATGTCGCGTGAGGAAGCCGAACAGGAGGAGGCCAAACGGCGCAGCGATGATGTGCGCCTGCAGCTGGCGCTCAGTCAGAGTGAACAGGATTTCAAGTGAGTGGGTTATGAGTTCAAGTCAAATGCCTATCTTAAAAACTGTTCTTTACAGAGATCCTAACGGCCGTTCGATACCAGCACCCAAAAAGGAGGAGCCCCAGCAAAGTCATTTACTAGATTTGCTAGACATTTCTTTGGGCGCCACCAGCATTTCCAGTCCGCCCTTGGGCGCTGCAGGCGGCGCTGGCGTCGTTGACCCTTGGGTGGGCTCTGCCGGACGCGCACCCAGTCAACTATCGGATCCCTGGTCGGGCACTTCATCACCACAAATAGATCCCTGGCATCCATCGGCAGCACCACGCACTATTATGAGCGCGGGCGTGCCTTTAGGCGCTGGCGCCATGGGCACGAACGGCTCTAACGATGCTTGGGGTCTGCGCACACAGTCACCTTCCGTGGCATCAGGTTCCTCGACTGAGGGCTGGCTTCAGTCTAACGGCAATGCTGCCAATCAGAACGGAGCTGTCGTCAGAGCTGCTGCAGCGCCTGTAGATGCTTGGCTAACCAAATCAACAGCTGGTGCAGCTTTGGCAGCTCCACCAGCGGCTGCTAGCAATGGCAGTGCGGCGGATCCTTGGTTAGTAGAGCCACAGGTAGCAGGTGCAGCGCCAGCTGCAACAAGCGCAGATCCCTGGGCGGCTTCACAAGCAGCAGCAGCTGCCGCCGGCGGTACTTTAGACGATCCCTGGAAAACGTTAGGCACGGGCGCCGTAAAGGTGAGTTTGGAAACTAGTAACGCCTAAAGAACTGCGATTCTCAACACTTATACGCCTTGTAGAAAGAATCGCCCGACTTTGATGACTTTGATTTAATAACCAATCGCAATCGAAGCGGTGAGCTTAACAATTCCAATGCCTCCAACAACAACAATGGTGAGTTAGGTTTAATTGGTTAAGAAACCTTGTTAATTTTGTTTGTTTTTAATCACAGCTTCGCTGCTTGATGAAATGGATCCGCTATCAACGAACTATGGCAATTCTATGAGCACTGTGCATCCTTCAACCGGCGCTATGACAAAGAAACCGCTCAAGACGCCACAAGCTTTTCTGGGCGAAAACTCAGCCTTGGTCAATCTGGACAATCTAATCAAGCCTATAGCGCCCCAAACACAGTCAGGGGCAGGCATTGCGCCAGCCTACAATCCTTTCAGCGATAGCGTGATGCCACCCAAAACGAATCTATTCCAGCAGCAGCAGCCAGCAGTATGTGAACATTAACTTTTCAATTGAACAAGCTCATCTAAGTTTTGGTTTATCCTACAGGTGCCGTCCATAAATCAGTTGAAACAGCAGCCGCCTTTTGCAGTCAATATGAATCAGGATCCTTGGGCGCCCGTAACTGGCGCCAATGTTGCGTCACAGGTGAGTTAGCCCGAGCGTAGGCGATATGCTAGCAAGTTTGACGTACTTTTAGGTGTCTGTGAGCGATCGACAAGTTTAAGCTTAGTCAGTTTTGGGACTTGTGAATATATTACTCTAATAATTTTGGTATCTCTTATTTTCTTTCTTAACTGCCCAACACTTTTGTATCATTTCCCTTACTCTGTTCATTTGTTGACCTTCTTGTTGCTTGCCAATCTCAATCTCTGCTTTTGCATGCGCATCTCTAATTGAAAAACGCCTTTAAAAGCAAGCGAATGGTTTGCTCCTGCAGCCTTTAAAGGCGGAGCAGCACAGAGTCGTCGCCTCTGTGGCAGCAGCGCCAGTGCGTCCAACTAGTTTAAATCTGGCTCAAATGCCAGCAGCTATGCCAAAGGATGATTTTCAATTGTTGAACCTATTCAATAATCCGCAACCAAACCAATATCATCATAACATGCAGGCTTATCAAAACAGCAATGAGGTGGTCAGAAATCAAGTCTTTGGCTATGCGCATCCTAATGCCAGCATCGATAGCATACGCAACATGGAGATTATGGGTGAGACACCACAACGTGCATATTTCAATAGTCCCATGATGTCCGCTACTGCGCCTACGACTACTCCTACTGCCTACAACAACATGACGAATGGCAACAATAACAATCAACAGCTGAACTATGAGGCGCCAGGCGGCTATTCAAGCTTCAGTAACAACTATAGCTATGCGCTGTCGGAATCTTTGGCCTCCACGCCGGGCGTAACCATAGCACCGTTGTCATATGAAGCTTCTGTGGATGTGGCAGCTCGCAACTATGGCTACGGCTTTAGTAATGCGTTGCTGGACACCACCACAAGTGCCAATCATTGCAAGCTGGAAGTGAGTAGTGGACGACATGTTGTTTGTATTGTCCCAAGAGTTGCGCTTGCCAAAAGTTGCTGCTGCTTTTGTTTAACTTTTTTTGATTGTTTGATTTGATTTTTAACGCTTTTTGGTTTGTTTTGTTTTATTAAAATCCGACACAAGATATGGGCCAGCTGCCAAAACTGGCTAGATAGATAGCTGCTAAAATACTTCCATAACTACTTGAGTTGGGTAGACGTTTTAGAGTTCTGCAGGAGTTGAGTCAAAATCAAGTCCGATTAAGGAAACATTCCTTCTATATCATCGATAAGAATATTAGATAACTTTTTAGCTGATTACAAATGATTAGAAATGAGCCTGAGCTGTGTTGCGTGTTGTTTGAATTAATGTCCCTTTAATACTGAATTCTCTTTGTTACAAATAGTGATGCTCAAGTTGTCGATAACATGTTTCTTAAAAAGTATCGATTAATGAAATTGACAAAGTAATGAGAAAAAATGAGTGGAATTCGATAATCGGTGCGCATTTGCAGCATTTAATAGGCATATTTAAGTCGGTCATCTCCGACTTTAATGTAAACCAATTTGTACGTAGATTAGATGACTCTCTGATCCTAGCAGATCTCTAAAATGTGTGTGTGTAGTTGTTAACCGAAACGCAGCTGCGAAAAAAGAGTTGATGATAATATTTTTGTATCTTGTAGCCAACAATGGAGGCTTGGACGCTTAAATAAAAATATGCAAATGGGTAAAATAATTTTTCGAATGTGCATGTCTTGCTATCCCAACTAACATCAAACCAATATATATTCCACTAAACTAACTAACTAGCTAGTAAAATAGCGCTGTAGCATGTAAACTATTCTTATTATATATATATAAATCTATTATACTTTAACTAAATGCATGAACCCCTGCCTCTTTGCTGCTAAGTAAGCTCTTAAAGAATTCTGGAGTACATAACCTAACTAATATGCATTATATACTCATTGCAGCAGAACAACAATATGCCTTGGGTGAAACCGGAAGCAGCCGCAACAAATCCATTTTTATCGTAGGCCCATCCAATAATAAGCAGAACCAATAGTAACAACGCAACGCTGGCTAAGGAAAAGGTTTTACAAACAACTAGAGAGCTCCAAAACAACAACAACAACCAACAGCAACAAAAACAACAACTAATTAAACACATAAATTATTTGTAAGAAAGTATTATTAAAATGTAAAATTATAAAATTTGTGATGTAAAAATGAACGTTGAAAATGGTGATGATGATGAGGATGATGTAGCTCAAAGTTGTTCAAAGTTCAGCCTAGTACACAACCAACAACAACAACTACAGCAACTAGCCACAACAACACACAGCAACTGAGCCATTAAAAGTTTTTAAACTAAATCTGACCACAACAACTTAATGCAATAGCTTAATGTACAACAACTGCAACTACTATATAATATAATATAATAGCATAGAGAGCACTTAATGCGTTGATAAGGCTTTGTTTTGTTTCCCCCCTCGACTGTTATTTGAGTTGTTTGTTGTAATGTAATGAAAAGATGTTGGAAATTATTAACCAAATAAGCAAATTGGCAACAAAAACGGCGCGCATTAAATTATTTAATTTTTAATACGAGAGATACAAAAACATAAATTGTTATAGCTTTAAAATTGTACATACCAGCACTCCAGACTTATAAACAGTCTCTGTGTTGTTACGAAATCGAGATCGTTGTGTAAATTCTGGAAAAAAATATTATAATGTTTTTGTATGTGTGTGTTTGTGCTTGTAAATTCTGTCACGTTTTTTTGTACGCGTTAAAGCAGAACAAATCAAAGCCTAGGCAAAAAATTTTTTAATATTTATGATATACATTTGCATATTTTTTTAAATGAAAATTTTTGTGCGTTTTTTGGGCCACTTTCAATACATGCATAACAATATATATATATATTATACATATTTATAATTTTCTGTTGAATTTTTTAATGCAACTAGTTTAAAATTTACAAGAATTATAAATCATATACAAAAAAAAAAAACAAAATATATATAATAAATTTAAAAATGAAACATGGTATAATTATAGGTTAGAATACGTAAAATTGTATAAGATTTAACTTAATGATAAAAATATACACACATAAAACAAATTGAGATTGTTTAAATTAAGTTGAGGCCTCCATTTTTTCCCCACCACTCCAGTGAGTAGAGCATTGACAATTCCGATTGTTTTCTAAATGATTTTTATCGATAAAGCGCAAAAGCGAGTGATCTTTGTAAAGGATTAAGAGACGAAGCGTTTGTAGTCAATAACAATGTCACTGGAACTGAGTTCCTTACCCTTACCATTTCAACTCCATTTGGGAATCCTCATTCCCAGCACTCCGCACTCATTTTAACAAATATGTAAACACAACAAACGAACAAATTTTTAAGGTGCATCGAGCCATGTTTGATATTTGTTAAAAATGGATTACACAATAAGCCAAAGTGCTAAGCGACGACAACGTGGCGGACACAAGTCAGACAAGAGACCAGGTCGATGTCTACATATGTATGCCAACGGCATCTGCAGCGGCTCCGACTGAGAAGAAGCTCTGGTCTGGTCTGGACCCCACTTGACAGGCAGCACCAGCATTCAACACTTTGGTTGGGGCGCAAAATGCGGCAGCACGATTATGTTAATTTTGGGGGGCAAAAGGAAATAGCTTTTGGGTCTGTCTCTAGATATGTATGAGCTGAGAGAGTGTTGGGGCAACATTAACAGAGCACGCCCACCGTATAAGGCATCATTTAATGTTTTTGTTGCAGCTAGCTGCTCAGCATCTCTGCCTGAATGATATTTGGCAAGGTATGGAGGATATGCCAGCGCGATTGCGCAAGCCAGTCACTCGCGTTTTGATATTTGACATGCGCTGGGGGCCATCAGGAAACTTCGTTTAAATGAAATCAAAATGCACAAATGCATAATTTACACAAATTTGTTATCGGCTCTTGTGGTGGCTCCAAAAGCTGTCCATGCCATATGAGCGGTATTATGTTTTTTTGACACGACGTCGAAGACGACGACATCATTGAGCTGGCCAACAGGCATTGACTCGTTGTTGGACATGATCGTTGTGATGGGTATGTGTTGTTATTCTAAGCAGGGACACTTTTTTATAAGGAAGTTGTGCAGGAAATGCCAATGAACTCAAAGAAAGAAGTATGAGTACTAGTCCCAGTTACTATCAAGTTGTCTTTAAACTGGATATCAACAATTGATTTCTTCTTCTCCAATCCTATCTGGTTGGGTTGAATATTTGAACAAACGGCTAGACATCCATGTTGATATATTTATTTTGTTGAAGTCAAAAAGGTCCTCTTGGAAATAAAACATTTTAGTGACAATTTAAGCAGTGTGTAACTATTCCAAGTCCGGGCTGACATCTTAATTTCCCAGCTATGCTGCCGGTGGAGCTGATGGGCTTGACGTCTTGGCCGCTGCTATCGCCTTTTTTAGTAAGCCTTTTCATTATGAAAAATTATAATTTTTAATTGTTGCCACGAGTCGCGGCGAATCCTGCTTAACAGTGTTTAGTTTTTTGTGCAACATTTTGTGAAAACCCAAAAAAGCTGCAACTTGATGGGCTCCACTCTTGGCTTAGGTTTACATAAATTTCTCTCTAATTTATCTAAAACGCCTGTCGTTCTGCTCAGGTTTTTGGCTAAAAGCAGATATCGGCATCCATTAAATAAATCTTTCCTGTGTGTCTACTAAATTTAAAAGCAGCTTGTTGGCGGCGGCGGCTAGTTTTTTGCTGACTGGCCTTTTTTGGTAGGGCGCTGGCTCCTCCATGCACGTTGTTGGTGGCGCTGCTGGCGCTTCCGCATGGTGAAGACAAAACAATAAAACTATTAATTTAATGTAAATTTTGCGCAATTTAATTATGTGCGAAATCACAGTGGACAATGCAACACACACATACTCACTCACACACCTTCGTAGATAAATTGGCGGCAGGAATAATTAGGCAACATACTTGTAACTTGTGTAAAAGTGAAAGGGGTGATGGCGCCCCCGGTAGCGATATGTTTGGACGAGGCCAATGATGATGTTAATGATGATGGTGTTTATGTAATGCAAGCAAATTGCAGGCTCCCATCACTTCATTAAGTGGAGTCCACATATTTATGTATGTGCTACATGCTGTGTAAAAAAGTGTTGTCGTTAAAATTATGAATAATCATAAATTTTATTGGCGATATATTTTTTGCGGACATTAATTATGGCAGGGTATCGATTACAAGTAATAGCGCTCTGCGTGCAGAATTTTTATGTTGGAGGCCAAATATTATTACTTGTGATTTAAGTTTATGGGAAAAATTTAATTTATAAGGAAATGGTTTTAATATTGATGTATAAGTTTAAAAAGCTGCAGTCTATAGTTACCAAAAAGCCTAATTGTCAAATGTCCTTTTGATAATTGCGTGCATTGTCTATCGATTATCGAGTTCAGTGACATCGGTATAAAACGCAACAGGTGTCGGTGCGTGCGTCGGCTTTTATTTTTTGTCATTTATTTAACATAAAAGCAAGCAAAAGTGTTAAAAATTTATCAAAAGTGTTAAAAATGTTACAATTTGTGTTTATTTGTTAAATATTTAATGCAAACTGCTGGCATAAGACTGTTTCTGTGTGCAAAACATTTCGCGTCCACAAAAGTCTCGCCTTTTTGCTATTACGCCATATTTGCATAAAGTCCTATTGGAATTTCCCGCGTACATTTTTTTGTAAACAAAGGAAATTTTTAAGAGCAAAACTTCGATAGCTTCAAATGTCCTTTGCTAGTCGCGTGCCTGTTCTATCGATAATCGAGTTCAATGACATCGGTACAAAAGCCAACAGGTGTCGGTGCGTGCGCCGGCTTTTATTTTTTGTCGTTTATTTAGCATAAAAGCAAGCAAAAGTGTCAAAAATTTATCGAAAGTGTTAAAAATTTTACAATTTATGTTTATTTGCTAAATATTTAATGCAAACTGTTAGCATAAGCGTGTAGCTGTGTGCAAAACATTTCGTGTCCATAAAAGTCTCGGCTTTTTGCTAATACGCCATATTGGCAAATAGTCAGTCGTATTGAAATTTCCCGCATACATTTTTTTGTAAACAAAGGAAATTTTCAAGGGCAATTAATATTGATATTGAAGTTCAAAACCTCGATAGTGTCAAATGTCCTTTTGCTAATCGCGTGCTTTTTCTATCGTTAATCGAGTTCAATGACATCGGTACAAAACGCAACAGGTGTCGGTGCGTGCGTCGGCTTATATTTCTTGTCATTTATTAACATAAAAGCAAGCAAAAGTGTTAAAAATTAGTTAAAAGTATTAAATATGTTACAATTTTTGTTTATTTGCTAAATATTTAATGCAAACTGTTGGCATAAGCGTGTAGCTGTGTGCAAAACATTTCGTGTCCACAAAAGTCTCGGTTTTTTGCTATTACGCCATATTGGCAAATAGTCGTATTGAAATTTCCCGCGTAAATTTTTTTGTAAACAAAGGAAATTTTCAAGGGCAATTAATATTGATATTGAAGTTCAAAACCTCGATAGTGTCAAATGTCCATTTGCTAATAGCGTGCTTTTTCTATAGTTAATCGAGTTCTATGACATCGGTATAAAAACGCAACAGGTGTCGGTGCGTGCGTCGGCTTTTATTTTTTGTCATTTATTTAACGTAAAAGCAAGCAAAAGTGTTAAAAATTTATTAAAAGTGTTAAAAATTTTATAATTTGTGTTTATTTGCTTAATATTTAATGCAAAGTGCTGGCAAAAAAGTGTATCTGTGTGCAAAATATTTCATGTCCCTAAAAGTCTCGGCTTTTTGCTATTACACCATATTTGCAAAAAGTCCTAATGGAATTTCCCGCGTACATTTTTTTGTAAACAAAGGAAATTTTTAAGAGCAAAACTTCGATAGCTTCAAATGTCCTTTGCTAGTCGCGTGCCTGTTCTATCGATAATCAAGTTCAATGACATTGGTACAAAAGGCAACAGGTGTCGGTGCGTGCGTCGGCTTTTGTTTTTTGACATTTATTTAGCATAAAAGCAAGCAAATGTGTTAAAAATTAGTTAAATATGTTAATATTTAAAAAATTGTTAAATATGTTACAATTTGTGTTTATTTGCTAAATATTTAATGCAAAGTGCTGGCAACAAAGTGTATCTGTGTGCAAAATATTTCATGTCCCTAAAAGTCTCGGCTTTTTGCTATTACGCCAATTGGCAAATTCCTATTGGAATATTGGAATTTCCTTCGTACTTTTTTTTTGTAAACAAAGGAAATTTTCAAGGGCAATTGGTATTAAAAGTGTGTTTTGAATAAAATAATAATATAAAAGCTTATTCGTGCTGCTTGGTTTAAAATTAATTAATCGTTTCAACAAATTAAATTTTTGGAAGACTTCAATGTGAATAATTCTGTTCTATTTGGTGAGTACATTTTGTTATATTACTGAATCATTTAATTGTGTAATAAAATAATTCGTTTCGCAATGTTATGTGTTTATGCCACATTGACCATAGTTCTTAACAAAAACAAAATTTTTTGATTTTTCTTATTATTAATTTATTACATGTTTGTTGCAAACCAAAAAAAGGCAAGAATACTCAAAAGTTAAAAGAAATGTTATTTAAATATCTCGTCGCTTTATTTCAACAAGTTGGAATTTCCCTCGATTTTCCTTTACTTCCTTTAATGGGTATAATCTGAGTGGACCACGATTTTATTAGGTAATTTTTCGGTTTTTTTAAAAGAAACATTATTTTATTATCAATATCCGCATAGGTAAAGATTTTATACATATTTTGAGCTACAAAACTCCAATTTTTTAAGGCAATAAAACACAAAATGGCGCCTGTAGAAAGCTACGAGTACATGAATAATTTTCGGATAGGCCTCCAATTAATATAAAAATAATTTCCCCTTAATCCAAGGACCAAAAGCAAGAGAGCCATGCAGGGGATTACAATATATCAACTTATTTTTTATTTTGTCGTCAAGAAAATCATTAAAAATGAGCTGTAATATAAAAAGTTGCAATTATTTTGATAAAATATCAAATTGTTTAAATCGATCCGGTTAAAATTGACTGACTTTTCGATAACAGTGGCTTCGAAAAAAAACGCGTATACAGTTTTAAAAGTGAAACAAATCGATTTTCTGAAGATTCTACACAGATGTTACCCGCCCTTTGACAAAAAAATAAGCTTAAAGAATTACATTTTTAAACTAAAAAAAGAAAAGAGTCAGCTTACCAAGTTATTAACTTATTGTCATGCAAAGTTAATGATCGAAATTTTTTCAGTCTTCGCCTCTTATAAACCTAATTTAAGCGATAAAGTTAATGAACTGATAACTCTCTATTCTTCTAAGTTTCATGAGACTGGAGTAGTGCTGCGAAGTCAAATATGTTCATTGTATTCTTATCTCATAAAAAAGGTCTACCTGAAGTTAAGTTCAAACTTTGTCTAAGATTATTGGTGCAGAAATTTCTTAGAAATCATCTATAGACTTTAAGCAGAGCTTCAAGAAAAATTTATTTCTTTATATAATTATAAAGTAGAAGTTTGTTCTAAATTATACAAGTTTTGTGGCCAGCGCAACGTTGGCCTTCAGGCTGATGTTTTGAAGCAAAATTGTATTCTATAATATTACTGGAAATAGTAGAACCAAATTTTCGTAGAAATGCTCTTGAGTATTCTTCTTTTGCCTAAATGAACTAAGTTTATATAACCTAGTAATCTTCATTAAACCACTTTTATTTTTGAAATTCCCCACCAAATTGAGAAGTCTCAAAACATTGTCATGTAAAAGTTATGAAATAGGTGGCATTTTGAAGTCAATAGCGATAGTAGCTTGTAGAGCAACATTGGATAAATCTCTGTGATTGTTCCTGGCACGATCGATCGTTGTTGGTTTCGTTCGTTCGTTCGTTTGTGACGTAGCTTGTGTAGCCTTTTGTTTGAGCTGAAACCATGAAAAATTGCAATTTGTATGGTTTAATTAAAAAATCTGTCAAATGCCAGTTTGTGCGCTCATTAATGAGTCTATATGGCAGTTAGGCGCTCAGCCTTAAACAACAAACAACAAAATCATGCTTGACATAGCGTGAACTCCATAAACACACACACTAAATATATACTATATATATAGGAATATATGACTGGATACATAGAGCTATATGTTTATATATATTTAAGATATAGTGCTTGATATGTTTAGCTCACGTTGATGTTGATGTCTGAAGGCAGGCAGATGCGGTGGGATTGCTGCCTTCCAGACAGACATACATTGGCTCTACGTTTTATGCGCCAGCCTTTCCAGGTTACCCTGCGCCTTTGACAAAACAAAAGACTTGAGCAACGAACTTTATTTCGGTTATGATACAGTGTCCAACAAAAGTTTTCGTACACTTTATTATTATTATTATTATGGTTTTTTGAAAGTAATCGTTATAAAGTCTGAAAGCCTATCGTTACCGATTATTAATTCTCTCTATTTCGATTTAATTGGGAACTCAATTGTGTTTCTTTTTGGCTTTGTCATTGGGGATGATTCTGGTCCACCTATATGGTGCTATAATTCCAATACATCATGATGAGTCTTTTTTTTTTTTTTTGGTGTTGACTTGAAATGGAAGGGACTAATCCGTTCCTTTCCCATATGACAGGCTTTGTCCCATACCAGCGCTGGGCACAGAGAATATGCCTGGTGGTTTCATCGTCTTATAGACAGAGCCTGCACTCTGAAGAGTCCGATAGGCCAATTTTCTGCAAATGATATCTAACAGTGTGGTGGACAGATAGGTAAGCTACCAGGAGCTTTAGGTTCGTTCTGCCAAGACCTTTTGTGTTGATTGCATCCAGAGGTTTGACAAGCACTTTCGCTTGACGAAGCCCCGGAAGGGAGAACCAGTATCTTCTATGTTCTCCTGTGGCCCATTTGTTTATCATGGTTTTGATCGTGGACCAAACAATACCACAAAACTGCACTGGAGATGTAGTCAGGGTGGAGGCACCCTGTCGTGCTAGATCGTCAGCGATCGCGTTACCATCCACTCCCGAGTGTCCAGGCACCCAACATAGCACGACTTTGTTCCGGGCGGATAGGGTTTGGAGCATAGCATTCTTTACCCATCCGGGAGGAGTTGCTCCAGGAAGACAATGCCCTAATGGCAGCTTGGCTATCTGAAACAATGCATATGTTTGCGCCCCTAGTTCCCTTGAGAAGGATATGAAGGACGCAGATCTCTGTGGCATGAATCTCCGCTTGAAAGACGCTGGACCATTAGTCTAACTTTTATGACACTTGAAATTATGGAAGCGGAATTATTACGTTTTAAATGATAATATGTTTCTGCCTGCTCTTTTTTTGGACTTTTGGCCTTCATTCGGAGCTTTGACGCTTCGTTTCAGGATCGTGCTGGAAACAGCACGGAAGTTTTCGTCTTTTTTATCCTCATCAATGATATCCTTGAAACATTGGATTCTGAGCCTTCAATCGGAAGGTGTGAATCTTCCGATATTCTAAATGGTCGGTCAAAATGCGATGGATCGAATCTTTATACACTCAATGAAAATGGAATTGGAAAGAACTGCTATCTAGAAACTTTTGTCAAGGGGTTCTTTAGAAGTTGGACTCTTTTCTCTAGTGTGAAGGTCTAGTTCGTACAAAGATGTTCAGTTAATATATGTTCACTTCTTTTTTCCAAATTTTTTCTTTTTTTCCTAGAGTGTTTCGTATTAATTCTTGTTCTTTTCCTTCTCGAATAGCTTATCGAACTTTTCTTTACTTTCAAAAGTACTGACTGTTCAAGTGTGCAAAAACTTTTTGCCGACAGTGTTTTTTGTTGCTTTTTGTCGGAACTATTCGCTTGCATAATATATACAAATTTTGGGTCTGACATGAGTCTTCTAAGAGCCAAATTGATTTTTAATTATAGGTTGTCCAAAAAGCGAAACCACATGATGAACGATTTGCTTGTTCTGGGAACGTAATATATGCCTGGGTATATTTGTGGGAATTTGTTATCCTGTGCTGCTCTGCAGCATTTATGTTGTACATTTTGTCCAGCTATATTTGTGACAGACCCAATCAAGCCATTTAATTGAAATATCTCAACTTTCATTTTCAACAAGCTTAACCCGCTGGTTAAAGCCGCTCTGCCGTTAGCATAATTGAAACATAATTTTCGTAGCGTAAAATCACGTCAACCAACACTCGGACACGACACCTATTTTGATTCAAGTGCCAAGTGGACGGCCATAAGAAATTTCACCCATTTTGCACGTTCCGACCATCAATGGAGGAGTCTGCTGTTGGTTTTTGCCGCCGCCCGTCGAACGTTAGTTAATCATTTCATTGCATATCGTATTTTTGTCAAGTCAGCACAAGCCGGTAAGCCGGCTAGCCGGCTCACCAGAGTCAACAACAACAACGACGCGTCGCCACCAAGATCGAACGATCACCATAGCACACTACTACGTCACCATACCACACCTCACCACATCATGATAGCAGTTAAGGCATATCAATAATTATCAGCAGAGCCATCAAGCACCAGAGAGATAGCAACAGCGCACACCTTGCCACTTGCAACCAACAGCAGATAGGTCCCCTCCACCCCTCCCCCTATCACACATGTGGGGTAAAAACTGTGACATTTAGACATAACAAATCATAGCAAGGCGTAAAGAGATAGGCTGGAAAGAGAGACAGACCGAGTGACAGACAGACTGACAGAGATCTGCAGTGCGCGGCATCATTAGGCGTCTGTCATGCGGGTCGTTGTTGCAGCAGCAAATCTTGTCCAGCCTTGGCTGCATTTTCGTTTTTGGGGCTGTGGCTGCAACGTTTTGTGTGTCAATGGGTGTATAGAAATTGAAAGTTTCACACTTGTCAATTAAGTGTACTATTTTGATGTAGCTGCATGGATTATACCCTAACTGAGGATGCAGTGAATTGTAGTGGGGGTTTGCAACATACAGACAGACAGATGGTGTAGGAAAGAGATCGTAGAGTTACACGGTACCCAACGCAGAGAAATCTTCTTGGCGCCTGAATATTCCGCCAATATTAAATGTATGCTGTCCATCTTTCTGGAATTTAGAGCCGGATATTAATCTTGCCCGCACAGAATATCCCTCGCCAGTCGGCTTCTATTGATGAGCCAAGGGCTATAAAGATCCTACATTGCCTGGTATTTCAGGTGGACGTCCGCTTGATCGACATTCTCCATGTGATTTTCGCAATCTATCAATTTGGCTTTTACAGCCGTATATTGATCTTGGCCGCGGAGAATATCCCTCACCAGCGGTTTGTGTCTTGTGCCAGCCGGCTCCTATTTATGATCCAAAGGCTTTTAAGATTCAACATTGCCAGGCCCTACCATCTTACAGGCGGACGTTTCCTTCGTCGACGTTCTCCAAGTGGTTTTCGCAATCTATCTATTTGGCCTTTATATTGATCTTGACCCCGGAGAATATCCCTCAACAGCGGTTTCTGCATTATGTAAGTTGGCTCCAATTGATGATCCAAAGGCAATAAAGATTCTGCATTGCCTGGTCTTACCAGTTTGCAGGCGGACGTTCCCTTGGTCGTCGTTCTCCAGGTCATTTTCGCAATCTACCACTTTGACCTTTACAGTCGGATATTGATTTTGACCCCGTAGAATATCCCTCACCAGCTGTTTCTGTCTTGTGGCATCCACTGCTAACTGGTGATCCCAAGGCTGCAAAGATCATACATTGCCTGGTCTTACCATCGACAACATTCAAGTGATTTTCGCTCTATTACGTTTTTAGCTGGGGTATTCTCATCCATGGTCCAAGATTAGGTCACTCCCGCAGTATAGCTCATACAGCTCTTGGTTCATTCGAATTTATAAGATACCATCCACCCGGTAATGAATGGTGGATGGCAACTTATAAACTAAGCATCGAAGTATTTTCCTTTCGAAAGCTCCAATAAGGCGACATTTATTGGTTGTTGACAATCTCCATTCTCCAGAGCCATAAAGAAGCAAGGGTATGATAAGGGATCTGAAGGCACAGTGTTGGAATTGAAGCCCAGGTATGCCTCAATCTCCTAATAAGTCACACGACGAACTTTCTTTATCATTTCGTGCACAACATCGATATTTTCTGCAATGACAGTCAATTTAAGACAACCTTTTCGAAATTCGTCGGGGAACTTTCTAAAGCAATTGCTTAAGCAATTTAAGACAAGTTGTTTGGGAAATTCTTTCAATTGGTTCTGCTGAATTAGTTTCTTTATTTTTTCTTTCTATACAATAATATTCTTAAACAAAATAATAATAATAATAATCTCAAAAAAAAAATGGAGAAGAAATCGGCTTGAGTTCTTTCTAAAGCAATTGCCTGGGAAATTTAAGACAAAACTACTTAGGGAAATTCGAGCGGAGATCACTGAAAGGTCGACGAAGACGGGGACGCCCACCTCTGCGATGGGAAGATCAGGCAACGGAGTACAAGAATAAATGACAAAAGACACCGTCTAGGGTATCCGCTCTTCTATTCCCCGTAAATTAGATTATCTTTGGCGCTGTATTTATTTTTATAGTTGTTTTCGAATACTTCATCATCTCATGGCTGGCAGTCGAAACAGTTGTTTAAGCTTCGCGTTGCGCCCAAATCTGCAGTTGAAAAGCGGCTGTCAATGAAAATGAATTTTTATTGAGATTTTTTTTCATTTCGAATTTAATTAGAAAAGTGTAAATCTCGCTGCGTATTAGAGTGTAAGTGTTTTGGTAGCTTAATTGCTTTGACGTGTGCGTCGTCGTCGGCGTCGTTGTCGTAGTTATATAAGTCGTAAAAATATGTTAAAGCCATAATAATCTGAAATGGGAAAACTACTATCACTTTTACTATCACTTGTCTAAGCCAATTTCCCTGCTACAACGAAACGCCCCCGGTACCTAGGCAAGACCATTGCATTGCCGGCGCTTCTAAGATTCTACAGGTTTGGTTACGGAGAAAGTGCCTCCAATGCATGACGCCAGTGAATGACTTGACAATGACAATAATGTTGTGCTGCATTGGACCGACTACTGGGGCACCACACACTTATGTAATCAGTCAATGACAGAGTAGTTGGAGAAGGTGACAGTCAACTTCTGGCCGACGGGATCGATCTCATTAAACGCATATAATTGTTATATTACTTACATTTTCACATCACAACAACCAACGACCCGACCGGTTACATTTCAATAACCAAACTTGGTTAAATAATGCGCGCCCACTTTTACTTACTGGAGTCGTCCACAAACGTCGTCGAAACGAAAGCGAAAGTTCTTTTGTGTTGCGCCTCCTCGTGCTGCTAGTGAACTCCTCTCTATGGATGTTGTTGTCGGTTGGTTGGTTGCTTTTTGGCCAGGCCAAGGCGATTCTTATCGTCCAAAAAAAGGCAAGCGGCAGGCAGATTTATGCACTTTTCATTTTACCTAAAAGCACCATAAAACAGTCAAAAACGGTTCGGGCCAACAAAGAGCTTCAAAAGCGTTGCAAGTGCCGCATGCAACTTTCTTCCCAAAAGCGCAACCAAATTATGCGCATAAAACACTAAATCGAAAATGTATGGGGGCGCCCCCATGCACTGCATGATGGTCGATTCTTTAAATTGCCACTTGGACCACTTGACCGACGCGACGCGACGACGACAAAACAAGAGCGTTACACTGGGAGAATGATTTAATAAAGAATTAGAGTTGCGTGGTGGAGATGGGATAGGTATGGGAAAATCGGTTTAGGAGTGGGGAAGGGTAAGATAGGGGGGGAAGATAATTGTAGTGCTGTTCTGTAATCTACAGAAAATTTTCAAAGTTAGGTTTTGTTTCCGATGTTTTCCCTATTTTTGGGGCTTTAGGGATACCAGCTCAAAATATCGATGCATTTTTTGAGGCAATCCATGAATCGATCCATTTTTTGATTTCTTTATAAGAGTGGGATTTCTGTTCAGCTAAGTGGTAGTTTTAGTAGTGTAGTTTTAGAGTACCTGCCCAAGATATCGATGAATTTTTGAGGCAATCCTCAAATCGATAAATTTTTTGATTTTGTTGTCTCTCTCTCTCGTTAATGTGGCTTGGCTCAACCGCATCAATTGTGTTCGATACCGACTCCCTGAGATGATTTCACCTGGTTTCAGGAGCTCATAGTATACTACACCGAACGGATCCCACCAAATACAAAGCAGAACCGTCGTGAAAATTCGGCCTTATCGGACATTTCATGTCTCACATTATGTAGGTTCAAGAGCTACAAAACACTGATACTTCCGATCATGAATTGGCATACAAAAATTTCCGCTATTCTTGATCCGCTCCTGTCGACTACTTCTTATTTTTTTTTGAAAGCTTGCGGTATACACGATGATGTCTCTCTTAGCGGAGTTTCGTTTCTCACATTTATAAGCGAACTTTAATCAGCCACCAGAGGGGCGGGCTCTGGAACCACTACTGAAAAATCTGATCAGAATTGGTACCAAAAAATGTACACTATTCTGGATCCGCTCCTGTCGACTGTATCTTATTTTGACAGCTTTCGGTATACACGGTAATCGCTCTTAGCAGAGTTCCGTTTCTCTCATTTATAAACGAACTTTCATCAGCCACTAGGAGCAGGTTCAGGAGCTGAAATTGGCATACAAAAATTTCCACTATTCTTGATCCTCTCCTGTTTTGAAAGCTTGCGGTATACACGGTGGCCTCTCTTGGCGGAGTTCCGTGTCTTACATTTATGGGGGTTCAGAAGCTTCAAACTACTTCTAAACAATCCGATCAGAGTTCGAGATGCAGTTTTTCGACTATTCTTGATCCGCTCCTGTCGACTGTAGATGTATCATATATTGACCGCTTGCAGTACACTAAGTGACCTTCAAGAAGAACATTTCCTTAAGTCTCTCTTTTGCTGTATCATGCTGCCATTTTTTCTCTCAGTGCAGGCCAACTTAGCTGTGCCGCCCCAGGGCGAAGTGGCCAAAATAGCCGGCCTGGCAACAAGTGCAGCCAACCAACGACAGCGATGACGACCTAGCGACCAATCGACCGAGTTTGGTTCGGCAGGCACCACTGGAGGCTGGAGTGACCACCCAGAATGTCCGAGTGACCAGAGTCCAATTAAATGTGCAGCATTTTAATCGAGTGGCATTTTCTACGCACATTGGCCAAAGAGTCGAGCCAACTGCTTTGGTTTTGACTCGGTTGCTCCCGAACTCAGGCCCGGACTGGAGCTGGAGCTGAGTTAATTTGTGAAAGTTTTGTGTAAACAATTGGTTTTTCACATTTTTTTTTTTTTGGCTTTTTGGGCAGTCAGTGGAAGTTGCTGTTGATATAAATTTAATCAAGCGTGGCCAATGCCAAAAGGTGCAGTAGTGGAGTAGTCCGGCCCAGACCCAAGCCCTTGGCGCCGTTGTCAATATATTGAGCCATATATTTTGTAGCCACCAATCGGACAGGCCTTAAGCCTTAGGCCCTACTCATCGTCGGTTGTCGTCTGTCGTCTGAGTTGACATAGCCATAAAATATTTGGAGTTAAACTGATTGATTTTTTTTTCGATCGTTCGTTGGATTGCATAATGCTGTGCAGCAATGTCAAAGGCATTAAGTTCTGCATCTGCAGATAAGCTGGGCACAAAGTACAGCAGTGCCAAGTTGTTGGCTTGGAGCTGCTTGGCACTAATTTGGCATAATTGGACAATGTGGCCAACTTGGTGTTGGCAATTGGCACGCAGTTAAATGCGTCCAACTGGCCAAAAAAAAAAACCAAAAGTAAATACGGCCAAAACAATGCAACAACAACACACTGGAGATCTCAACACATTCATGCAATATTAAGTGGGTTAGTGGCGCCTGTTTCGGGATGCCAGAGCAGCAGCGGCCATACCAGACCAGGCCAGGCCGAGCAGAGCCAGGCCAGACTAGCAGACAGTTAACCAGTTCGTGTCATGTGATTTTTATCGTTAATAGGAAACAACTGCAACAACAACAATAACAACAACAACGACAACGACAACAACGACAAGTACAAAGACAAAAGCGCCGCCAATGGCAGTTGCCAATATTGTTAAGATGTGTTGGTGTGTGCCTATGTGTGTGTGTGTGTGTGGCAGTCTAGTAAACAAATGTTGCAGCAACATGAAAAGGGTTTTTATTCAATTGCAAGCAACATGCAAGTTGCAACTGCAAAATGCACTGAGCGAAAATATGGCGAGATTGTAAATTAAAGGAGAAGGATATAGTATGATGAAAATTGTAGGATTTATTTATTTAATACTATGGCTCTAAAATTAACTTATTTAATTTATCAATTTCTTCTTCTGTCATCATCGATTCCCAGTGGAGCATAGCGAACTCTATTACGGGATTCACGGCTAATATCATTCCATGAGTAGTTTGTAGTTCATGATCAATAGATCTTCTCCATGTTTTTGCTGGCGCACCAAAGCGACGACCTCTCCCCTGAGGGTTCCAACGAAGTGCCTGTCGAGCGAGGTTCTCGTTCTCTATCGCCACTTACGCTCGCATACTTCTACTTCTTTATCGATTTGCGTAACCCTAAAAATAATTTTCAAAGACTGTATTCTCGTCTTTCTTTAGATTTCAATCTCTTCGACAAATTTTGACTTAAAAAAGATTCAAATATCCTGAAATAATAACAGATTCCATTTTAATGAAGTGTACCCAGCTGAGATTGTTGTAATTTTTGCGAGCTAAGATTTTCTGTTATTCAAAATTTCGATAAAGTATTTACTAAGTGACATTAACATTAATTTTAAAAGTTCAATTCAAAATTTGTTTCAAAACTTTCGTCTTCCATTATTGGATCTGATTGGCAGCAATCCAAATAAGTATTGAATTGCCAAAACAAAAAAATTTATAAAGAGCACGAATTCCCGCGAAGGTAAATAATTTTCGGAAAAGAAAACTTCTAAAACCCTCACCGTCGATCAAAGCTTTCAAGAAACCCTAAAAGAAATATAAATAAATCATGACGAATTAGAATACTGTATTTTGAGACATATTTACGTTTTGCAGAATTTCATATACAATTTAAATTAGATTCGAATCAATTTGATTATATTTATACCTAAGGAAAATACCAAAATTGCTAGAATCTTATTGCCAATATTTGAATTGATTAAATGGATACTCCCTTAAATCACACTGAAAGTAAATTCGATGCACCCTAAAAGAATTTTGCCAAATCTGATCAAACTTAGTCAACCGATTTTGATGAAAATTTCGAAGAATAAATTGGATTACATATAAAGAGAATTCTTTCTAAAAAAAATAGAATTAGGCCGTAGAACTTCTGGGGCTTTTTGAGGCATCTGAAAACCCATCAAACTTAGTTAACCGATTTTGATAAAACTTGATACATCATTTTGTAGAAAATTTCGAAGACAAAATTTGAATACAATAAAAAAAAAAATTCTTTCTAAAGAAAGGAATTATGGTTCTAGAATTTCTGGCCAATTTTTGATGGATCTGAAAACCAATCGAAGTTAGTCAACCGATTTTGATGAAACTTTATACAAAATTTTGGAGAAAATTTCGAAGACAAAATTTTATTACAATTAAAAATGAATTCCTTCTAAAAAATAAAAAAAAATTATTGCCAAAGAGTTTTTGGGTCTCTTTGAGGGATTTGCAAACCGAGCGAACCCAGTCAACCGATTTTTACAAAATTTTATACAATATTTTGAAGAAATATTCGAAGAAAAAATTTGATTACAATAAAAAAAGAATTATTTCTGGGTCTTTTTGAGGGATCTGAAAACCAATCGTACTTAGTAAATCGATTTTGATAAAATTTTCCATACAACATTTTGGAGAAGATTTTGAAGACAAAATTTGATTTCAATAATTTTCTTAAAAAAGAATTATGACCCTAGAATTTCTGGGTCTTTTTGGAGCAATATGAGCCCGATAGCAAAAAAGTAAAATCGATAAATTTGCTCATATGACTATAGTGATAGCCGCTTTGGGAAATATCCACAACTATAATGCATATTGCAGAGTATTATAAAAACGAAATTCTGCGTTAAATGAGAATTTTAAAATCATTCATTCAGATCCAACAAGAAACCAAAATAAAAATAAATGGGAAACTCGTAAAAAAAATAAAATTTCTCATTTCCCTCCATTTTTTCTTTTATATGGATAATGTTGATAATGTTTGATAATATTAGGATGAATACCTCTTTTGATATGCTTAAAAAAAGTTGAAGTAAAATCTCCTTTAAAGATACCTTATTCTCGTTTTAAGACTAAATCGCTCAATAGGGTTAATTAGGTGCTATGGCTGAAATCGCTAGAGGATTTTGTCTTCATGACCAGTGTGACCAACTCAATTTTGAAATCGGAACATTTTCTGAAAAAAGTGCTAAAATCCGGAACTCTTGATATCAAAATCTGAAAACAAATTAGGAAAAAAACTTTATCATTTAACTTACATTTATTAGAAGGTTATAATTAATATAAATCCATTTTTCTGTTGCTTCAACAATATTGGATGTCCTTTGAAAAATTTTTTAATTCCACGAATTCGTACTATGAAAATTCGGGTCACCCTGAGGTAGTCAGCGGGACTCGGATGTTGCTTCTTAAAACGGGCTATGTCTCGGGCTTTCCGGGCCAGTTGGTCCCACTATTCATGGCCCCTTAATCTGCAATCTATGTTCTAGAGTAGAAACCGCAAATCTTAAATTTTTCTTTTTTCTTTAGGAAACACAAAATTAGAGAAGACAGTAGAGAGAAGCGTAAAGATAGAAGAAATCAATAAACAGTCTTACAATTTACAAGAATCACTAACATTAGTCTCCTTTTGACTTATATTTATTAGTTCACATTGCCCAAGTACAAGAATAGTTCTATCTAATATAGATTTCCTAGCTTTCACCCAATTCTTTTTTTCAGTGTATTGCTTCATTTGTTTATGTGACTCAGAGACAGGGTAGAGACCCAGAAGACATAGCCCAAAACATAGACAAGCGTTTTATTTACAGTTGTTTTCTTTTTATTTTTTTTGTTGTTGTTATTATTATTATTATTGTTTTTGCGATAGTTGTTGTTGTTGTTATTGTTATCTCTTAACTTTCATAATAAAATCAACAAGGCAATAAAATGAAATAGTAAGTGGAAACATTTAAAAAAGACTTACTAAGTGAGATGAAAAATCAAAAACAAATTATGCAAAGTAAAATGTTTTCGCATGAATATCTCATATCTCCTTTTATGGCCAGCCGCCTCTCACATTCACCGGCAAGGTCTCTGTCTCAGTCCCGGTCCCAGAGACCCAAGACGTTTGCTTTCCCATTGAAATTGAAAGTTCTGCAGCGTCGTTCGTCTGCAGCGTGCGAAAATGTCAAGTAGCGAGTTGTGTTCAAGGAGCAAGGAGTAGTTGGAGCGGTGTCTGAGAAGAGGTTAGTTGGGTTACCTTAGTTGGCGCAAATATTTTTGTTTCGGTCGGTCGGTCATTGGCCGAACTCTTGGCTGACACACTTGTCAACAACAAAGTTGCGGCTCAGACCAACAGTCAATCAGACAATCCGTCATTCATTCAATCATTCAATCATTCAATCATATACGTTTACAAATCTTCGCATGAAAGTGCAATTTACTTTCGTTTTGTCGTGTGGTTGCAAATTGTTCCGCCAATTGATGGTGAGTTCTGCCGGGTGAGAGCAGTCGCTAAATATGAGGATCCATGAAAATTAATTATATTCGTGGCATAGTAAATATGCAAATGGAAAACTAGTTGCCAATCAGGCAAATCAATCAATTGAGCGATTTGTTTTTATAGTTTTCCTTAACCGCATCTTCAGCATCATCCGAATTGACCAAGTCAATAGAGCTATCATTTTTATTGCCAAATTGATAAGAGAAATTCAATTTCGCTTTGATCTCTCTCTCTGTCTCCCAGAAATCTCTGCAATTGTCGCCACTGCAGGCGGTCCATATTCAAGCTGATTTGCGTCTTGGGGGCTGTTTGGGGGGTTGCCTGGACTTGGACTTGGCCTTGGCGTCAGTTGGTCAGTCAGTCAGACGCTTGGTAGACAAACAATATTTAATACTTTGTAGTGCGTTAAGCAATGTAAAATCTCAGTTTATAGCTCAAGGCAAGAGTGCATTAAAATCAACATCAGCGACATCAACGGCAAACGACAACTTAAACGACGAATAAAGTTGTAGTTATAAAAGTGAAAAAGTAAAACAAATACAAAACCAGAAAGAAAATGAAAAACGAATTGGTGAATGTGGGATACACTTAAAAGAAATCGAATAAGGGTGATATATGTGCTGTATATGAGAATATCATGCACTTAACTGCCACATAGGAGGTTTAGTAAAACTTTCTAGAAATATTTTATCTAATTTTATAAAGAGAGCACAAAATGGGCTATAAAATTCTTTAATTTAGCTCTTAATCTGAAGAAAACGTGCTTTTTCTTGGCGAAGTAGCTTCAAAGTTGAACCAATTCTGCATTATAAAATTATTTGTTGAATAAAGAGCTAATAAAGGAGATGAGATTTTTTTGTTTTGAAGTTAAAAAAGGAAACTAAGAACCAAATTAATATATATAATTTCTTTTATCTCTTATTGGAACAAATGGCGTTTTCAATTGCCATCTTCCATCAAACTCGATTTTGGACTTCGTCCAACTTCCAAAAATGTTAAGCCAATTCTCTACATTAGGATTATCTGCTATATCTAAATATACAATTTTCGAGGTTTTCAGACATGGTTGATTTTTGTAAATATTACCATTTTTCCTCGTTAATAGGAAAATCAAAATACTGAATGTGCTTGCTTTTAAATAAAATAAAGTGTTGCAGTTTTTATGCAGGGTGAATAAAATGAATAACATTTCGGTTTATACGTTTTTGCGTGCTTTCAATATTAATCCCAAGTTGTTTTCTCTCATATTATCCCTAACTCGTTGTCAGCACAATTGCATTGGCATAAATAGAATCTAAGAATATTTTAAAAATTATTTTTGCTTAAATTAGGAGCGCTTTTGAACAAAATATTCCAATACGATTTGATTTCACTTACAACAAATTCGCCGGATTTGGTGAAATGGGGAGCACCAAACATGTAGTTTTAAAATGGACTCAAATAAATTTTCGAATTCGTCTTCCGGAGCACGGCATTTAATAAAATTCTTATCCGATCTTAAGAATTAACAATATTATTATAAAAACGATAGACTAGCCTACGTGGGAAGTGTGCAGAATTCTAATAAAATATTTAGATTCATTTAACGGAGCGTGGACGATTAAATTAATTAATTAATTGATTAATTAAATCGATTGCGGGAGTGGTTGGTCCTCATCAATCAAATTTGGATGTGGATTTGTTCATGTGGTAAAGTTTCTTATCTCTAGTTCTTATAGTCTCTGAGATCTAGGTGTTCATAGAGACGGACATGGCTGAAGGTCGGGTAGCGACCCGAGGTTATGATAAGCATTTTGGCCCTTTATACCAAAATGCTTATCTTAACCATGTCCTTCATGGGGTCTGCCACGCCTCCTTCTGATAAAATATTTTCTAAGCTGAGTTTAAAATAGTACAAAAAAAGTCTATTATTCTATTAGAGTTGAAATTCCTTAAGACACTTCATATTTCGCTCTTAAAAGTCTGTCATTACCTGAATGATATCTTTTTAAAGTTTTTGTATATTTTTTTTGGGCTATTTGAATTTTAGAATCCTTTAAAGTACCATCCTATGACATTTACAAACAGCTTCAAACATTCAATATACTCTCCCTTACCGTATAAGTATACAAAATAACATTTTATATGAACATTCATAAACATTATAGTAACTACCAAGCGCAGCTGAGCATCCGACATCCAACACCTTACACAGCTCAAGGTGAAGTGTCGTCGTCGTCGTAGTTGTTGTTTTGGTTGTTATTATTATTGTTACCAGCATCGTTGTTGTTGTTGTTTTAACTGCAGTCGTTGCAGTTGCCTCTTTCGATCTCGTCCCTGCCTCAAGAGCTGTGGCTGGTGTCATTTAATGCGTGTAACTCTCTGGGCGCTGCAGTTTTTATAGCCGTTCCTAATAGAGTAAGAGGTTATATTAGGTTCTTCGAAGTGTATGTAACAGCCTGAAGACATATAGGAACTGAATGAATGTACATAACAAGAATTTTGATTAGCATGAACAAACAAGACTGTATAGTACCTCTGTCTGTATAACCAAAGAAATTTTTGAATGCAATAATATGTCGATTTTGCCCAAGATAATCTTTATTAATTAAAGGCACCGCCGTTTGGATTCGTCTATAAACTGTAGGTCCCTGTTCCCTTCGAACACTTATTGATATAGGTTTTGAATGCTCCCCACCTTGGAGCGACTGAGAAAATAGTCAGTCTGGAAATTTATTATTTTGTAGTTCGAGACTCTTAATTACAAATCTAGCGGGTCCATATAGTACAAAAATTAGTTTTGTCTTTTTTCGAAGTCTTATGCTCCAAATAGGAGTTAAAGGAACGTATATATAAATTCGAAACTCAGGACGGGTATTGGAAGAAATCCCAACCCCACTTTTCAGGCGTTGAATGACTCTGGCGCAGGGTTGTGCTTACGACTGCAGATTGAAGATTAATTGAACAGCAATAAAGGTAATAAAGACTAAACTGAGCCTTAACACGACGCTAGCGGTCAACCGTATCCATCACCAGTCAATAACCCTCTGCTGGGTTCCAGGTCACTCGGGTGTCCCTGCTAATAAGGCGCCAGACGAGTGCGCCGGGAAAGACTAAGCGCTCGCAGCTAATCTTGTGGTTACGGACATAGAAAGACCATTACAGGACGTCGTGTCGAAAATCAGGGAGACGGCTAGAGCTCTGGCGAAAAGAGAATGGGACATGGTGTCCTGTTGTAGCATCTGTCCGGCACTCTGGCCTAGAAATGATCCAAAGTGAACATCTGAACTCCTGTGTTTCCATAAAAACAGGACTAAATGTAGCTAAGAGGTTGTATGTTCGCCATCACGATTTCTGTCGCAGCTCAGAAATGTTGCTCAAAATGGGTCCTGCAACATGAGGTACTTAGGCGATTAGGGATGTACAGTTTTTGATCCTCCTCCACAATCGTTCCCTTTTTTCAATTTCTTTCCTACCCTTCTTTTAATTAGGCAACACAATGGACCTCATGGTCTCTGGGTGATCTCAGTGACTATCAGAGTTGCCTATACAACCTAACCTAACCTATATAGTTTTGAATAATCTGTAGTTCCATATTAGCAAAAAGTTGAAATCTTGCAAAGATATCAGCTCTAGCTGTATCTGAGCGCATGTTTCAATGTCATCTAGTTTAGTTGGATCTTAGGCCCAGTTCTTCCCAACTGACCAAAAAGTATTTCAAAGTCGTCTATGCCCGTTTTTAAAGTAAGCAATTTTTTTTATTTATTAATAAAATTTTTAATAGTTGCTTCCTTTCAAAGTGGCCAAAGGTTGAGCTGCATGTACCCATAGGTGCGTGTCTGTGTGTGTGTGTGCTACAGTGGCAATTAACATTTTGTGGCCATCAGTGTGTGTGTGTGTGTGTGAGTGTTGCAACTTTTTTTGAGATGTTTGCCGTTGCGTATGCGAAATGCAACGAGTCAAGTTTGTTGCCTAAGTCTTTCGTTTTTTTTCCTCTTCGTTTTTTTTCCTTAATATTTTTCAAGTACTTAATTCAAGTTAAGTGCGTACCCCAAAGATGATCAGCTCACACACAGATGCACACACACAGATGCACACACACAGATACACATACACATATAGCACCCAAGTTATAATCTCAATCCCCACATCGCATAAAAATCTTCCGCATGTCAAGGTCAATTAGCATTTTGTTGATTGGCGCTTAAAGCGTGATAAAAATGTCAAAAGGTTTCGATTGGATTGGATTGGATTTCATCCGCGTGTGTGTGTGTGTGTGTGTCCGTGTGCGTGTGTGTGTCTGTTTTTAATGGTTTTAATGTTATTACTTTTAATTGCGTTCATTTATGGCTTAAAGTAGTATTTGGCAAGAGTGTTGGCTTATTGCATTATGATAAGCGTTGGCTTATGTCCAATACACACACACACCTTTAAATCTTTAAAGCCTTGTGTCATTGAACTGTGTATGTGTGTGTGTTAGTGTGTGTGTTAGAGTGTGTGTGCCTGCTGCGTTTCTTGGCAGTTGAGAAAGTTGCGCGATCCTGTGATCTATCTTTGTGGCCAAAAAATCGTAAGAAATCGTAAAACAACAAAAACAAAAACCAACAAACGCTGCGCTTAACAAAGTTTTCACTCCTTTCGCTTTCATTTCAATTACCAAATACGATTCTTATTTTCAATTTCAATATGATGACAACAAGCACGACGTCGCGACGGCGACAACCAGCAGCAGCAACAACAACAACCAACCAACAACATTACAATAACAACAACAACAACAGCAAAAAGCACCCGCGACAACGCAGTTTCGCACCAAATTTGGATCGAGCTCAAGGAGTCACCACAGTAGGAGCATGTATTTACACTGCCAGCCAAAAGTTTGCAAGCACTTGGGTGATTTTGGGAAATGTAACAAATTTAAAACAAGCATTTGAAACTGTTATTAGCTGTTATCTACAAAAAGAAATTTATTTTATCAAGGGTAATAATCACCTTCATCAATATTGAAAGATGAGTCGCTTAGCTTATCTAGATCCTTTAGTTTTTTATTTAATTTGGAAATATTTAGATTTTATTAATTATTCTTTATCAGTTTATTTGGACAATTTATAGAGATTAGCTTAAAAAAAGCTTAAAAACTAAGATGTGAAAATTATATCGTGTAAATTTTTGTTTATGTAAAATTCAATTTTGAAGGAAAAAAATAAATTTTTGATATATACTTGTAAATTTTATACACAGCATATAACAATAATAAATAGCATAAAAACTTAATTAAAGCAATAGAAGCTAAGTTTTAATTATAGTTTTTGAAAATTTATCATTTTACCATACATTAATGAGAATGGAATCACTTTTGGCTTAAGTGTCGATATTCTTTCCCAAGATTAAATCGAAATTCAAAGACTGTGAATGATCGGTTGATCCCAAAATCACATTTAGTATTATGGGTATTCACAAAATTTCATCAAAGTTATCGAGTAAGATCCAAGAAAGGACCAATAAATAGTTCTTAAGAGGCCAAATATACAAAATGGGGAGATTTGGCTTAGGACACTGCGTCAAATATTTTTGTCAGAGAGATTTTTATACCCTGTACCGTATGGTACTAAGGGTATATTAAGTTTGTGCAAGCCGAAAATGTATGTAACATATAGAAGGAGACGTCGGAGACACCCCAAAGTTACCTAATATATGATCAGGGTGAATAGAGAAGTCGATATACCCATGTCCGTCTGTCCGTCCGTCCGTGTGAACGCCTAGATCTCAGAGATGGTAAGAGCTAGAGTTACCAAACTTTCACATTAGATCCCATATTATTCCATAGGAGGCAAGTTTATTTTATTTTTTTGATATCGGGTATAAATTATATAGCTCCCATGGGGGTGTTTGAGACGACCTCGACAAAAAAAAAGCGTTTTAGATGAATAATTTGTTTGTTTATGAAGATATCGTAACGAAATTTGGTATTCGAAAGTTTTTTATAGTTCCCAATCACTGTACCAAATTTGATCGAAATCGGTTGACTATATCATATAGCTCCCATAGGACCGATCGGCCAAAATAACTTTTTTAAAGAAAAATTCGCTATATTTCGTTGTTTAATAAAGATATCCTAACCAGATTTGGCGTTTGGAAATTTTTTAGACCATTTAAGCAATGTGCCAAATTTGAACAAAATCGGTTGACTATATCATAAAGCTCCCATAGGTCCGATCTTCCAAAAAATCGATTTTTTAACAAAATTTGCTGTGTTTTGTTTGTTGTTAAGATATTGGGACCAAATTCGTGAGTGTTTTATAGTTCCTAAGCACTGTACCAAATTTAATCCAAATCGTTTGACTAGATCATATAGCTCCCATAGGACCAATCGGTCCAAAAACACGTTTTTTATACAAAATTCGATGTGTTTTGTTTGTTTGTAAAGATATTTGAAATAAATTTGGCATTCATATCTGTTTTAAGGTATTTAAGCACTGTGTCAAATTTTATTGAAATCGGCTGACTATATCATATAGCTCCCATAGGATCGATCGGTCAAAAAAAAATGTTTGCTTAAAAATTCTTCTGTATTTGGTTTTTTGTGAAGAAATCGGACTTTATTACAAGCTAGTGGTACAGGGTATCCTAAAGTCGTCCGCGCCCGACTTTACGTCCGCCATTTTTTTTTGATAGACTTTTTGAAGTGTTTCACTTGCCTGTCTTGTCTTATATTTTTGAGTACCTACACCTACCATGAAGGCAAATTGGTCGAAGAATTGGTCGATGCAGCCATCGTTTCCTTGGGAGCGCCTTTCTTTTTCTCCCATCGTTTTCAATACACAGGTCCCTTCTAGCTATTCTATCTGCGGACATTTTTAGCACATGACCCAGCGACCTTATGCTCTTTGCTTTAACAAATCTTACAACTGTTTCATGTCCTGCCAGAAAATCTAGTTCATAGTTGTATCTTATTCGCTAGGTGCCATCCGATAATCTGACAGGGTCATATTATATATATATTATATATATCATTGATTTCAGGGACGGATTTGGATCCACCGTGATTCATAACACTAGTTGGCAAATATATTCCCAATATGTTTCACTCGTTACCGTAGTAAATGGCACTCTAAAACCGAAAATGAAGTCAACATTTTTGAATCATGGATCGGAGATATTCGAGATATTTCGCATAAAACCACCTATCGAAATTAAAAAAAAGTGTCTTTACTTCAAAGCATATCTCTCGTTGTACTAAGCAAATTTGAATTATTTTACTACCAAACTGTAGATAATTGAATTTCCTATCGATTATACCTAGAATATATTTTGTCAAATTTATGGTTTGGTCGTTATCATATGGGATCATCGCTAAATTCCGGGACGCTGATTTTCGTCAAAATTATTATGAATAATGATAACAAAGTCGAATAACTGAATTTTTTGTAAGGGTATAGATATTATTGCTCTCTACTGTATATTATAACGTTTTATAAGCCTATAACCATTGGATGGTCAAGACGCATCTAACGATACCTCATTTGTCAATTTAAGCTAAGCGGCTTAGAAGATTGGAGGGAACAGATGAATTTAGCTACAACTCTTCTCTTTGCTACGCTGTGACCATTTAAAGGATAAGTAGCGTCTGTTAACTTTTGGCTGGCAGTGTGTTCTGACATATATATTTGTTTCTGTGTGTTTAAGGCAGCCTAACAGCCTGCACAATAACAATAACGTTGTGACCACGGTAGCCAACATTAATGTGATTGTTGTTGTTGTTGTTTTTGTTGGTGGAGAGGCCTATTACCATTTGGCTTAGTCAAATCGTTTGTTATGTTTTTATCTTGATGTCCAGTCACCTTGATTTGTTGTAGAAAATGCAATTTTTGGCATGTTTTTTCTGTTGTTGTTGTTGTGGTTGTTGCTGCTGTTGCAATCATTGTTGTTGTTGGTAGCATGTAGTATGACCGGCTACCGGCGCGTAGGGTGCATCGCTTTCTCAAAAGAAAAACAAAAAAAAACTCAACGGCCTCGGCCTATCAACATTTGACAATCGTCGTCAAGTCGACGACGTCGTCGTCGTTACCAAGACGTGGGTGACTGACTGTCTCCTCTCCGTACTCTCTCCGCTCTTCTCTCGCTGTCGGCCTGTCAATGAAAGTGAAATTAGAATTGAGTATCTCATAGTTTGTTGTTTGTGTTGTTGTTGTTGTAGCAAAAGTTATCGCTAACTGCGCCAGTTACTTAAACTGCGCACTATCCAAGATACAATAAATCAGCGTCCATTGTTAACGAAATCAATCAATTTATGGGCTTGGTTTTTGTTTTTGTTTCTACTTTTGAAGTTCAATGCACTGGAGGAGGCTTTGCCATTTGATTGAGTGCGTTCATATTTCAAGGTAGTTTCGCTCAGTGTAGACGCCGCCGCCGTCGTCAGCGCCGTCAGAGGTAACAAACTAGCCGCAGGGGTCAAAGTTTAGCGCATGTTGTGGCTTTGTTGTATTTGTAGTTGTTGTTGTTTTTTGTAGGGAAGCCACAAAACGAGCGACATACTTTGCAAATCTAGAAATGCCAGTCAAACAACAACAACAACGCCAACAACGCCAACAACAACATAAACAATGGGAGGACGACGTTGTCGTTGTCGCTGTCGACGTTGGGCTTGTTTTTTTTCCAATGCTTTTTTTAGCCAACTAACTTCAAACTAACTTGAACAACAACTAAACAACAAATACCAAACTGGCAGCCAAATGCAAATTTAAAGCCTCTAACTTCATTTGTTGTTGCCTTTTTTGTCTCCTCCGCCGGGTTGTCATTATTTATTTATACCTAAAACGTTTCGTTTTCATTTGTTTAAGGGAGTCGACGTCGAAACTGAAACCGAAACCGACCGAAATCGAAAACTTAAAAACTGGGTTACTGGCGCCTGTTTGGGGCTACAAGATCGTGTCATGAGATTTCTATCTTTGTGTGACTCTGAAAGCGACAAACGCTGTCAAACGAAGAAGAAAAACTCCAGAAACCGAACGGAGAGAAAAAAAAATCGAGTTAAATAAAATCAGAAAATGACAAAAAGAAATACTTTGGCAATACGCTGCCTGTAAATGTAACAAGGAGTTGGTTACATTTTGAGGATACTTTTGTAACGCGTACAAAAAAAAATCTTTAAAGAAGTTTTCTATAATCGGATCTATAATTTTCTCATTGGAGGTGAACTGAAACTGTTCAGAATTGAAGTAACCTCAAAAATAGCTGCATAAAACGAGTTATTTAGATGCTTCAGAAACCTGAAATTTTGGGTTGCTAAAGAGCTCGGATAAGGATGCAGAGCAGCGGAGATCCAGACTAGGTTAGAAAAAATGTTTTACATAAACCGAGCTATTTTGGTGGTTATCGCACCCCTGAACTTCTGGGTTGTTATAGACCGCCGATTCGGATGCATCATCATTAATTGGCCATTACAACCTTGGATCGGTCTTGGCCGCATCCACAAGCCTTCACCAGTTGATTTTGTTTTGCCAGTGGAAATATCAAGCCGAGCCAGGGTCTATTGACTTGATCTTTCCATCTCAGAGGAGGTCTCCTTCTTCCGCGCCTACCACATGTGGGCACCGTTTCGAAGTCTTTTTTTCGCTAGAGCACCATCATCTATTCTTGCCACATGATCTAGCCAAAGATCTTTCGTAAAATTTTTTTCTCGAAAACTCTTAAGACTCGCATATCTTTGTTCGTCATCCTCCATGATTTCGCGCCATATATAAGGACGGGTATAATGAGTGTTATATAAAGAGTTATCTTCGTCCTGCAAGAGAGTGCTTGATTTCTCAATTGCCTACTTTAGTTGCATATCTTCGGAAATCTGGACTCGAAAAATGTCTCATATATATATGATATCTCAGAACCCTGAACTTCTGGATAGTTATAGACCTCGGATTCGGATGCATATCTTCGACGATCCGGACTTGGAAATTAGGTTGATTAAAATAATTTTCTTTAATATTTGAAACGTGCTAAAAATAAGGAAATTGTGTAAAAAATGTACTTTCTAGATCTTGTTATTTCGAAACCTTGTAAAATAAGATCGTTTAAAAACAGTATTTGGTGTATATGTTTTTAGGGCTACGGAATCCTAATCAGTGAACCAAGAACTCATCAAATAGAATATTTTGGAGTATCAGACACCTAAAGGGCTGATGTTTTTTTTCGATCTCTGACTCGTATTCAGCGATTTCAAAATACAAAAAAACCGCCTTGGACAAGCGGTCTAGAAAAAAAAATTATTTTATGTTTTTTGAGGTTATTTCAGAATGCTGATATGCTGGAATTTTTTGAAAAAATTCACAAAAGGAATGTAACCTCTTGAAGTCGTAAGAATCTTGCTTTTGTGACTATATTTATATATCAGTTGTTACCGAAATTAATTTTCGTGTTATGCTTCTGAAAATTTTGAAATATTATGTATACGAGTATATTATTTGGCTTAAGTCATTAAGCATTTTTCCGAAAAAACTTCTTTCTTAACATATTTAGATGACATCATTAAAAGATGGATGGTGCAGGGTTCTAGTTTTGATTGGATTCAAGTACATTACGTACTTACTTTAAGAGTAAATAGAAACTTTATTCAAGATGCAAATGTTTTGGATAAAAATCTTGATTGAAGATTACATATTTCTTATTTTATATTTCAGGTTAAACTTGATTCAAGTATAAAATGTGCTCTAATCCAGATTTTTACTTTAAGATTAAATGTGTACATATATATTTTGGTTCAAAATCTTGAGAACCTGTTTCAAGGATTTTCCATACTCATTTGAAATATTTTGTTGTCTTAATTTAAGTTCAAAATATACTTGAAATCAGATTTTTTTAAAAATTATTTCAAGAACATTTCGTCCTTATTTTTTAAGAAATTAGGTTCTTAATTCGGACTTAAAATCGAAATTCTTGATGTTAGATCGAAATTCTACATATCAGTATTTTCGTTCTTCCGCCCAAATTAAGCGTGGATTTCCTAGTTTTAAGTACGAAATGCTTGATTTTTTTTCTCAGTGTAGGGCTTAGGAACTTCCCTTCTCGAAACATCTGCTTTTTTAAGAAAGTTTTACAAATCTTGAGAATGTTTTACAAATCTTCCATATCTTATAAAATTCAATAAAATACTATTATGTATTATCTGCCTGACCTTCGGACTAACCCAAATCCTTCAAGAGTATCTTAACTACATTTATTATAATAATAATAATACTGAAAGTGTATTAAATATAAGTCGTTAAACTGTTTTCCGAAAAAAAAAACTAGTTTCTAAACCTTTTTGTTGACATCATTGTAAGATAGATGATGCAGGATTTTAGCGCTTAGGAACTATCTTACTCGAAAAATTTGGGTATTTGAACATTTTGAGAATGTTTTACAAATCTTCCATATCTTATAAAATTCAATAAAATACTATTATGTATTATCTGGCTGACCTTCGGACTAACCCAAATTCCCCAAGAGTATCTTAACTTCGTCATTTCAAATTCTAACCGTTCTGACTTGTTTATTTTGTTGTTAAATTTATTTAGCAAAACAAAAAAATAAAAATAAACTACAACAAAAGTAAAGTGCCTGTGGCGTGGGTTGTTGTATCTCAGCTCTCGGTTCTCCTCACATTCGCATATGTATTTATATATATGTGTACATATGTAGTATATATGTATATGTGTACATATGTAACTAATGTATGTGCTATATAGAAAAACGATCTGGCATGCTGCACATGACTCACAGCGCCAGTCGAGGTTGGGTTGAGTTTATTTTTTAGCCAAACTCTGGCCTGTCAGACCATCCAACTCCCTCAATTTATACTATATGTATATAGTATATATATATATATATAGTATTTATATAGGAATGTATGTATATAGTTTTTTTGCTGCATTTGTTGACTTGTTTACAATAAAGCATTTGTTGTTTTTGTTGTTTAGGGTTTTCAAACAGAGTCACGAATTAGCTCAGTTGACTTGACTGGGGCTACCTACCATATATGTACTCTACATAAGTACTTGAGGTGCATAAAAGGCGGCTTAGAATAAGTACAGCTGTTGATTTTGTACATAAATTGGCTTAAACACATGCCCAGGAGTGTCTGTGTGTGTGTGTTTTTATATGGGACAAATTTAGCAAAAATCCAAAACGCATTTTATATTGCAACAGAGCTGCGGTGGCAAGTTTGTTGCCTAAGTCTTTTGTTTGCACTGCAGCTGACGCATTTGAGTCGGAGTCGGGGACGGAGTCTCGTCGAGTGAATGCACCAAAGAATGAATAATTGAATTGAGCAAATGAATGAATGAGTGACCGAATGAATGACTGACTGAGTGAGTGACTAAATGAACAAATGTCTAACTGAATGTCGCACTGATTTATGCGCTTGACCGCTTAAGCCACCTACGCATTATTTTCCATTAATATTTCATATAACAGGGGCGTAGGTATTTTCTGGGATGAGGGATTGGAAAATCGGCGGAGTGACAAGTAAATAGTCTCTTAAAGGGTGTAAAGAATAAAAGTAAGTGAAAGAAGTGGATTACATGGAATTGAACTGAGGTTGTGAGGTAGGGGTTAGAAATATTCTTATTCATATTCTTGGAGATTGGAAAATCGCAATTCTTTTGTCGTGAATTAGAATTGTCTTTCAGAGGGTACCAAAATAAGTGGAAAAAGCGTACTACGAGGAAGTTTAGGCATTAAGACCTTGGCTTTGCGGATCAGATAATTTGGAATTCTGGTGAAAAATTACATACGACATTGTATGTAGAAGATACGAAAATAAGTGAAAGGAAAATGGTTTTGGGATTAGAAAATCGGAATGCGTAAAGTCTAACAAAAGTAAGTCGGACGAGAACTGGATCTAGCAACAAATTTGAGGGCATTAAGCAAATTTTTTTGGGATCTGAAAAAATCTGACATTATTTGTAAAGCGAGGGAACGAAATATTGCGACGAATTGGATTTTACATGAAGATTGTACAAAAATATTTGTAAGAAATTGGTTTTGGGATTGCAACAACTTGGCAATGCCGTAAATCCAACAAAAATAAGTGGAAGAAATGGATTAAAAGTATTTTAGACATTTAGACATAGAAGTAAAATTTCTTTCTGGCATTAGATCTGAATTCTTTTGCAAGACTCGGACATTATTTGTAAAGCGAGAAACAAATCATTCTTGACAAATTGGATTTTAGCATGAAAATCTGTACCATGTCGCTAACTGATGCAGCTGCCTTGGTCCTATTCGAGTTGGCGATGACTACCGCATCCGCACCAACCAGGAGCAGTATGAGCTCTTCAACGACATGGACGTTGCTCAGCGTATCAACATCCAGCGGCTTCGCTGGATCGGACATGTCGTTAGGATGGACGAGGATGCTCCAGCTAGACGTGTGTTCGATGCGGTAGTCAGCGACCGTCGACGGAGAGGACGACCGTGTTGCGTTGGAAAGACCAAGTGGAAGGGGCCCTGTCTTCGCTCGGTGTGACCAACTGGAGAACGCGCGCGCAATGCAGAGGCGCCTGGAGAGAAGTTTTAAGGCAGGCCGTAACCCGGTAATCGGGTTGTTATGGCCACATAAGAAGAAGAAGAAGAAAGTCAAGAAGAAATTTGTCTTTTAGAGGGCTTTAAAATGAGTGGAAGAATTGGATTTTATATGAGAATAGTTTGTAAAGGGTACAAAAATAAATTGAAGACATTGGTTTTGGGATTGGAAAATTGGAATGCGTAAATCAAAAAAAATTTCCTTTAGAGGGTAGAAAAATACATGGAACAAATGTAGACGTAGACATTTTTTTGGAGTTAGAAAATCGGAATTCTTTTGAAAAAAAGGTAACTTTTTGTAAAACAGGAGAAAAATATAATTGAAAGAATTGAATTTTATAGAATTCATTGAAGCAGTGGCTTTGACATTTTGGCAGAGCGGGGTTGGGTAATCTGGATTTTGTTATCGTATAGGAAAATAATCTGTAGGCGGTTCAAAATATAATTGGAAGAAATTAATTATAAAAAATTCAGTTTCAGCAGTGACATTTTCTTGCGATCGGAATTCTATTAAACAATACGAAAATTACCTATTACCTAGTACCTAGTACTACTTAGTAAAAAAAAGACCGATTAGAAAATTTGTTTATTCAGTGGCGTTGCCTACTTCTTGTTCTGGATCTGAAAATCGAGAAAGAAAGACTTCAAAAAAGAAAATATTCATAAAAAGTTCATTTGAACCAATGGCTGAAATTATCTCCAAGAAATTATCTCTCGTTGAAATCTCGATTTTTTATTTCAGTTGAATAACAAAATATTATTCTCAGAGAATTTGTTGGCCGTTCGGATAATAACTAATACCATTATCAAGATATTAAAGAACTTTTTTTCCATAAACTTTTTGGGCTTAATTAATTTTTTTAAATGGTAGAGTAGATCTACGAATTAAACTTCGAAGAAAGCTAAAATGGTAACTTAATTGAATGCATAATGCAGTCCAAAATCCTTTTTGTTTATAAATACCTTCATAAATCCATATTTTGATATAAATTCACCAAAGCAGTTCTGAACTAAGCACCTCAGGATTTATGTAGGATCACTATTTTTATACATTTTTCTGAGCTAATTTCTGAAAGCACCTATGATATGATAAAGGGATTCTTCTTTTGTTGATAAGACAATTCCAGAAACAAAATTTAATACCATCTTATAATATGAGTAACGTTTTGGTCAAAATATGCATTAAATCTCAGTTTTGAATGGACCCAAAATTTTAATCAGAAACCTTAAAACTGCAGTTAGCTCTATTTTAATTTTCGTTTAGTGTAGTTCATTTCCAGAACAAGCTCAATTTTTGTTCCATAATTCCATCATTCCTAGTCCTCAGACATCCCCTCAAACTAAGCCCCTGTTTCCTAAAAACGGCGTTATTATTATGGTTGTTTTTGTCGCTGTTTTTGATATGGATTTTCATTTTCATTTCTAGTTATCAGACTGATAAGTAGCTTATGTAATGGCCAAGTTTGGTGGTGGGGAAAAATAAATGGGTTAAAAGTCAGACTGACAGTTTAATTTGACATTTTTAACGCGGTGCGCTTTCGACTTGACTTTCAAGTGTCCATCGTGCCGACCAAAACTGAAACTTGGAACTGGAGGAAGCCTGAAGCTTGGAACTTGGAGCAGGGGACAGGGGGGGATAACATGACAAAGTGCTTTTTGTTTATAAACTTTTGGGCATTTTCTTTCATATTTGGTTAACAAGATTTGTATATTGAATTGTCATTTCTCTTGACAATTTAATTTGGATTAAAGCAACTACCAAAAAAAAAAAGAAAAAACATAAGAAGAAAAAAATTGCGATCCTAAACTCGAGCTTGATCGACTTTAAGATACCCATTAAAGCGGGTTGTTGTTTGAGATTGGCATAAATGCTTCCTTTTGGAGATGGTAAAGTGGAAGGTGTAATGATGAAGATTGTCGTAAAGACAGATATCTAGCGGAAATTTCCATTTAAGATAATTATTATATTACATGAGGAAAAAACGGATCAGATGAGAAGCTGTTGCTCAATACTGGAAATAGTTATTTATCACTTACTAGCTTCAGAAAATTCATATGTTAAAGAAATAGCTACAAATTCACCAAAAACTTTAAATTAAGCCGAGCTCCCGAAAAACCGAACCCAAAAATTTTATTCAAAATCGTTTTTGCGAAGAAGATTGTTTTATTTTCGATAAATTCGTATAATTGAATTCGTGAAGGTAAATTCGTATAAATGAATTCGTATAAGTAAAATCGAATAGTCTGGAAGCTTAACTTTATCGCCCTTACCAAGTTGAGTGAGCAACCTTTGATATCGAACTTACTTGTTCGATAAGTTCCACTTACCAAGTGGAGTGAGTAACCTTTGATATCGAACTTACTTGTTCCAGAAAACTCATATGTTAAAGGAATATAGCTACAAATTAACAAAAAAGTTGACATTAAGTCGTGCTCCGGAAAACGAAAAATCCAAACCGAAAAATTTTATTCGAAGTCGTTTTTGCTGGGGAATTTTTTTTTTCGATAAATTCGTATAATTGATTTCGTATTAGTGAATTCGGATGAGTGAATTCGGATAAGTAGAATTGGGAACACCAAACATTCGGTCTCAAAACGCGTCCGAATAAAATGTTCGAATTCGATTTCTGGAGCAAGTCCGAATATATTGCTTATTAGGTTCACATGGTGCTTCACACCATGGTTTCTTATTCGCCCAATAGAGCAATAATTAGAAATGATCAAAAATTAATTTTTATGAGCTCCCTTGATCCAAAAAAAAGCTCCAAACTAAGAATAGACTGGAATCTTCACTTTTTCGTCCTTACCCAGAGGAAAATAATTAAGAATGAGACAGATATGGGCCAAGACCTTTTAAATCTCTTTCGATTTCGATTATTTTTACGTATGTGATAAGAGGTACTTTGTACTTTTCGATAGATTTTTCATTAAAATTAATGATCTTGAGGCCGCGCAATAAGCTAGGCGGTTCTCTACTTCTCTACAAGTATGTACCAATAAAATTAAACGGATCTTTTTTCAAATGATGGAAAATCTGGAGAAATTAAACCGATCGAAAATTCTCTTATCCAACCGAACCCACTTTCTTCTTTCTCTGCTCCCTGTTACATCAGCTTCCACAATTCTGATATACTCTCTTACTCTAAAATTAAAGAGCATAAAAAGGCTACCGAAACAGGGCTTTTATTTTTTGATCTTTTTAACTTAATTTCATGTACAGACAATAGCGGTAAAGTAAATAAATAAGCCAGGAAGATAAAATGTCAACTGCCTCATTATGACTACTGACACTGTCTGTTGTTGGCCTGGGCACGTTTTGGGCCAACTGGACAACTGGCCAAAAACAAAAGACCCGCAGTTATAAACGGGCTCGAGTACGACGCGACTACGCATTGATGATGAGGATCATCATCACAAGAAGCAGCTGGCTGAAGAAATTATTTATTAATGGTTGGGACTCAACCATCTTGTATTTCCGTCTTGACCCAAACCGAAAGGAGTTATGCAAAATGTTAACAAAGGCCAAACGAAGGCAAAACAAATGTTTTTCATTTACTCCACTCACTTAGTCAGTTACTTACTTATTTACTTACCTATTTACTTAGATACTTATTTACTTACTTATTTACCTGCTTGCTTGCATTATTCATGTTGCATCGGAGGAGCTCCTCGAGTGCGTTCCAGCAATATTAATTGAAAATTCGCATGGCGCATCTATTGAATCCTCAAACCGACAATCTCATGTAGCTCCTTTGACGAAGTAAATATTTACAAAATATTTGCCAAACGCTTTTTGCATATTAAATGTAAAACGTTTCCTGACGTTATTTGATGGGCATGGGAATGCTTGGGTAGGGCTTATGTATCGGAAATAATATTTTAATGGCCGGAAGGACTTGGTATTATAAGTTAAATTTAGAAATTGTTAGTTGCAGTTATACAAATTTGAGGAGATTCACAAAATGTCTTGGGAATACGTTGAAAAAAATAGTTTTAATTTTATTCGCATTGGATTTTAATTTCTTAAGACATCTGGATTTGGTTTTCTATATATTTTCGCGAAATTAGCCTAACTTTGGCTGAATTTCCCAAAAAATTTCTTTAATAATTTCCTTTACACAGTATGGCCAAACTAAAGAGGGTCACTCACTAAAATGAGTGAAATCATGAAAATGATTTTAAAATATTTTGGTCAAAAATATGCAAATCCAAAATATTTTTGTAAAAAATGTTTCTTCTGAAGCCTTTATAAATTTGAGATAGTTTATTTTAGGCAAAAACTGTCCCTATAAAACAAACTAATTATTTCGGATTAAACCCATTTTTCGAGAATTCGTTATTTATATTTAACTAGCGTTTGGAGCAAAGAAGTTTTTTCAAAAAAGTAAGTGGCTCCATTTATTTGGTAGGCACTGTATTGAATATGCCTCTTACCAAGCTGATTCGTCAAAAATTTGGCGATTTTTTTACTTATAAAAACTAAATTGAATTTTCTCAATAAAATACATTAGGCAATCAAATTTAAATATAAGAAAACTTTTTCTAAACGCCGAAACGTGAATTCGTGGGCGCTCTATAATAAGTCAAATCAATTTCTGAAATCTTAAATAAATGTATACTAAGTGTCGAAGCATCGAGTAAAATTTATTGCAGATGCTCAATATCAATTTTATTATATCATTATTTTTAAGGTTTTTTAAACTTGAAAAATTATTGTCGAGGCTTTTTCGACTTCAAGCTATTTATTACGCATTCTTCACTTGCTTTATAAGTCTCTTGATTTCCGACAGAGTCTTCTCATTTTCATCCGTAATCTCTCGCCTAAAAATAGTATTCCATTTTTTTATCAATTCAAAATTATTTTTATTTGAACACAAAAATGATCCGAAAATACATTGTTTTATATCTCTACAAAAATCTAATAAGTGTTTAAAGATATAATAAATACCAAATGTTTTCTGTTATAAAAAATACACAATATTTAGGAAATTAAAAATATCGAATATGTACAGAGATTTAAACAACAAAATGTGGTCAGAGAGTTTAAAAATACCAAATATACAAAGAAATACCAAAAACTTAGAAAGAAAAGAATAGCTAGCTGATGTTCGGAGACTAAAAAAACAAATACCTATTAACTGAAATAAAAAATGATTAAATTTCCCAGATTAAAACAATTTATTATATTTTGTTTATGTTCACCGTGTTAGAAAATACCAAATGCCCAGAGAGATTCAAAATACTAAAAATTCGCAGGGAATTTAAAAAAAAAACAAATTTTTACGAAACGAAAAAATAATAATAATAATAATTTTTCAGATTAAAAAATGTCAAAGTTCGATTAATTAAAAAATACAAAATGTTTAATAATCCCTAAATTCCCAAAGTTTACTAAGAATAAAAATACCAGATGTTCAGAAAATTAAAAAAAAAATAGATATATATTTACAGTAATAAAGAAATAGTAAATTTCCTTTGATTAAAATTTCAAATATTTATAAAGTTCATAGAAACTAAATATACTGTATAAATGTTTACAGAGTTCAGAAATACCAAATACGCAGAGTTTCAAAATACCAAAAATTCACATACCTGATATAAGGAGATTAGAAACAATTACAAACATTTACAGATACAAAAAACTAATACATTTTCTTAGATTGAAATATCAAATATTTACTGAGATTAAAAAAAGAATATGTTCATGGAAATAAAAAATACCAAAAATGCAGAGATATGAAAAATCTTTAAGAATAAGTGAATTGAGTTCATTTTTATACCCTGTACCGTATGGTACCAAGGGTATATTAAGTTTGTGCAAGCCGAAAATGTATGTAACATATAGAAGGAGACGTCGGAGACACCCCAAAGTTACCTAAAATATGATCAGGGTGAATAGAGATATACCCATGTCCGTCTGTCCGTCTGTCCGTCCGTCCGTGTGAACGCCTGGATCTCAGAGATGGTAAGAGCTAGAGTTACCAAACTTTCACATTAGATCCCATATTATTCCATAGGAGGCAAGTTTATTTTATTTTTTGATATCGGGGATAAATTATATAGCTCCCATGGGGGTGTTTGAGACGACCTCGACAAAAAAAAGCGTTTTAGATGAATAATTCGTTTGTTTATGAAGATATCGTAACCAAATTTGGTATTCGAAAGTTTTTTTATAGTTCCCAATCGATGTACCAAATTTGATCGAAATCGATTGACTATATCATATAGCTCCCATAGATCGATCGGCCAAAATAACTTTTTTAAAGAAAAATTCGCTATATTTAAATTTTTAATAAAGATATCGTAACCAGATTTGGCGTTTTTAGGCCACTTAAGCAATGTGCCAAATTTGAACAAAACCATAGGTCCGATCTTCCAAAACATCGATTTTTTAACAAAATTTGTTGTGTTTCGTTTGTTTGTTAAGATATTGGGACCAAATTTGACATTCGTGAGTATTTTATAGTTCCTAAGCACTGTACCAAATTTAATCCAAGTCGTTTGACTAGATCATATAGCTCCCATAGGACCAATCGGTCCAAAAACACGTTTTTTATACAAAATTCGATGTGTTTTGATTGTTTGTAAAGATATTTGAACTAAATTCGGCATTCAGATCTTTTTTAAGGTATTTAAGCACTGTGTCAAATTTTATTGAAATCGGTTGACTATATCATATAGCTCCCATAGCAACGATCGGTCAAAAAAAAATTGTTGCTTAAAAATTCTTCTGTTTTTGGTTTTTTGTGAAGAAGTCGGACTTTATTACAAGCTAGTGGTACAGGATATCCTAAAGTCTTCCGCGCCCGACTTTATGTATGCCATTTTTTGTTTCCGTTCGATCAAATACATCCAGAATTGCACGTTTCTGGGGAAGACACAATCGAAATACAAATCATTTCTTTCAATTATGCAAACAGCTAAATTTTTTCTTTCAAAAAATATTAAATTAAATATTTTAGGGTGCATTAGTAATTTCGGGAAATTTGATTCCTACTCCAACCCAAATAACCCAAGTTGTTTCTTTTTCTATAACATATGAGGTGATTATAAACGTTAATTCGCTCTCACGATCTTTTTCGTATATCTTCAAGTCTTGTCCCATCCCGCCCATAATAAAAAAAATTTTCTAATTATATATCTAAAACACAACAAAAATCTTGGCCCAACGTGATTTCGAATCTCATAACTGCATAAGGCCCATTCGCTGTTGATCGCGATATAAAAAAATTATGGGGAAAATTATTAGCAAACTTTTTCTTTTACCTTAACTTCCGAGATCAAGTATCATAAATATCATACGAAAAAAAAAAAATATCTAAATCCTTTAAAAATGTTATTGCTTAGAAGTAAGATTTCAGCATTTAAGCCAACTGCTGTTTGAACCTGTTGTGAATTATAAGCTATGAAACATGTTAAGTGTTAAAATAAGGGAAAACTCATACTACATGAAGCTTTCAGGGTGAGGGATGTCTTCTGAACAACACGCTTGCTCACAGGAGCATTGGCTGGGGTACATTGGGTTATCCTCTCTGCTTAAAAAAATTATTAAAATCTAGAAAGCCACATTGCAGTTCAAAGTTTTTCAACATTAAGTTGTACATTCGACTGTTTTACAGCATTTTTTTCTCTCTGTCTAGGGCTACCTTAAGTTTTCTGCAACATACTTTATTTTTTTTATTATTTTATTTATTTATTTCGCTTAAAAACTAAAGTTAACAACAACGTAGGCCTTCCACTAAATTGTTTCTTTAAATTTCCTTTAAATTTTGAAGTAAAAGCACCAAAAATTTCCATTATTATCAGTCCAAAGTTGCATATGTAACAGTTTTCGTACAACTAATGAGGAGAAAATAAGTTCAGTTTAAAGCCATTCACTTAAAAATTACAATCGGCTTAATTAAAAAACATATAACCAAAAAAAAAATAGACATAAATAATTTTCCATCAAAACTCTCTCAGAAAATAAACAGAAGTTCAGCTTCACTTTGGAGTTTAACATTTTTCGACCAATTAACATTTTGTTTACAAATGTTTGCTGTTAAATTTGGTCGAAAACTGTTAAGGCGAGCTGTTAAGCTCGTTAACAGTGCGCCTAAAACGGTAATAAATTGTCGGAAGCTGAGTTACGCTCTCGTCGTCTCTCTCTCTCCCGCTCTCTCTCTCAAACAAACACACACTTACACACACACACGCATACTGAGAAGTTGGTGAGTTTGTGTGTGCGCATTATTTTATCGCCCAGATACAGATACATATCTACAATCAGTGCAGGTTACATAAACAATTTGATTTGTTGTTGTTGTTGTTAGTGGACTGCATATATAAACAAATCAGCTGGTGTTTGTCCGGTTCGATATAACAATAATTGCATAAATCAATTTTACAATTTTACACCAAATTTTGTTGTTTGCAGTTTTCGGATGCAAGTTGTATCTGTATCTAAAGCTGCTCTGGGCTGGTGTGGTCTGTTGCAGAAGTTGTTGCTGTTGTTTTTGCTGCTGTTTTGATTAGTGCGTAAAGACAAACATTGTAGTCACATGTAAATTTGATTAAAAGCACGTTTTATGTGGCAGCAACTACAACAACTTGCAACAACTGCAGCAACAACTACAACAAATGATGTGCTAAGATACAAATAGTCAAGTAGCGAGCATGTGGCATGCGCTTTGCTAATTTCAAATGGCTCGCTCGATTTGGCCCCGTTGGTGGTCACAACACAAATGACGCCTCCATTTATGATAAATGAAAGTAAAAGTACAAAACAACAAAAACAACAAACAAGAAAAAGATAAATACAAACGTATCTCGTATCTTACACATCATAGATCATTAGCTTTAGTATGCGTTTTGCAGGCGCTGTCCCGTTCAATGCACCATGGACGATGGACCCACCAAGCTCAACCAGACCTCCTCCATGCAAACAAAAGTCATTAAAGATATTAGTACACTGAGAAAAAAACATTAGAAAAATACGTTTAAAATGAGTTGAGGTGAAAGAACGAAATGCAAAAGCTACCAAAAGATCGTATCTTTGTATAATGAAAATGTAGGATTTTCTTGTAGTTGTCATCATTATCTGTATAGGAATAAGAATTTTGATTCATGAGCTCAAAATATTTTGACAATTGCGATAAAAATAAAACAAATTTAGGTGGCTTGGTGAAAGGAGTTCATCAAAAATGCTCCCTAGCAGAGCTCAGTGAGACAGATGTGGCAGTTCCCTACTAATTTGAAAATAAAATAATAGTTGGAAGTTACTTCTGAGCGCCTTTCGACTTAAAAATTATGCTTCTGGTGCTCTTTTCAGGAAATTGCGATCTTTAGCAAACAGAACCGATTAAAGAATCTTTCCTAGACAATGTTTTAAGACTATTGTACTTGTTTTCATTTTCGGATTCGATTTATACGGATGCAACTTTCTAGCAACACTTAAGGATCAAGAAATCGCAGCAAACCTTTGGACAACTCAAAACATCTGGAACTCCTTATCTTTATCACGCGGCACAAAACTGAGAATCTTTAATTCCAATTTAATATCTGTTTTACTATACGGGTGCGAGACCTGGAATGTAGCTTAGAGGTCCCTTCAGCGAATGGATTCGAATCAATCGATGGTTTAGACACATGCCAAAATTACGAAGGCCAAAAAACAGTTTTCCTTTAAGACAAATATAACGAAGAGAAAATGCAACTGGAAAGGTCATACCCTACGAAAAGACCCGCAAGACATAACAATCGAATAGAACCCTCAAGGATCACGCAGAAGGGGACGTCCAACGAGCACATGGAGAAAAAAATTAGAGGATGCCATCGGATAGAAATAGATTTAAGAATCTTGTTGCAGCCCTATGCTCCTATTTACCTCTTATTTGGATGCGCATAAATTCTCTGACTGACTATTTTGTCAGTCCTGGGTGGACATGGGGATCTCTATTAATCCGAAAGCAAGGGATTAATATGATTTTGGAATATACTTAAGTCAGCTTAAGAAATAGAAACAGCGCCAAGTCTTCAGAGACATCTCCTGCTTTTGTACTTTTCGACGAACAAGATTGTCTATACGGTTTTTCGGAGGATGGCTTTTTTAATGGACAAAGATTATTCCTATTTCGGTTATAAGCAGTACAGGTCCGTCTATTCAGAAGTATGAATAATGTGGTGTCTATGATCGGGAGCACTCCCTTTAATTTAAGTGTTTAATGCTGTTTTTAAATCTATTAGAAAACTTGCGGAATCGTATGTTAATATATTAAAAAAAATAGTCGGAAAAAGAGCTTTTAACTTCTTACAGGCCGTACCCTTCTCTCGAAGATTATAAGAAGATTGTACTCTTACATATTGGGTGAACATCTTGTAAGATCTTGTTTAAAAAAAATTGCTTATAAATGGCTGCGTTTGGCTTTGAATCAGGATAACCAGGTGTCCCTGGTAGCAATTCACTGTTGCTCAGTATGAAGGTTCTTGTGGGATTTTCGGATTGGTTTTCAAAGTCTTTGTCTGTAATGGATGGATCTCTATATTGCCAACAAAAAATTTCTAAAAATAAAATCAAGAAAACCAAAAATTTAGGGAAGATAGATGCAAAGAACCCCCTTAAAAAGAAACGAACTGACGATCTAAACTGATCTGAAAGGCTTTTGAAGAAACTTTCATTCGGCCTCCCCCACTGCTGTAGCGTTCTTCAAGCGAAGATATAAGCAGTCTGGCAAGCGGCTAGATTTATTGGCATATTGAACGGCAGAAGTCTAAGGAACATTGTAATTCTTGTCGATAGCCAGGCTGCTATTAAAGCTCTGTCATCGCATACCATAAAGAATAAACTGATCCGTAACACGACGCTAGCGCTCAACCGTATCCATCAACACTCAATAATCCTCTGCTGGGTTTCGGGTCATTCAGGTGTCCCTGGTAACGAGGCGTCGGACGAGTACGCCAGGAACTGCTCAGCGCTGGCGGCAAACCTTGCGGTTACGGACATAAAAAGACTATTATAGGACGTCGTATCGCAAATCAAGGAGGCGGCTAGAGGAAAGAGAATGAGTCATGGTGTCCGGTTATCGCATTTCCCAAGCACTCAGGCTGAGATATGATCCAAAGCGAACATCTGAACTGCTGCGCTTCCATAAAAACAGGACCAAGATGGTGGTCGGCGTTGAACGGGTCACTGCACTATATGCAATATGGCTGAGAGGTTGTACGTTCCCCATCACGATCTCTGCCGCAGCTATAGAGTTGAGGAAAAGGCAGAAAGCATCTGCCATCTGGGCTATGCGACTGCCCGGCGCTTCTAAGAAGACGAACCCAGTGTCTGGATAAACCATTCTTTGAGGATCTAGGAAGCCTAGCCTTTGTGCGCATAGCGGATCTGGCTGCTTTCGTCGAATCCTCAAAATGGTTCTGCAACACTTAGAGACTTAGGCGATTAGATTCAGTATTTGATCCACCTCCACAATCCCTCCCTTTCTTCAATTTCTTTCCTGTCCTTCTTTTAATTAGGCAACACAGTGGACCTCTTGGTCTCTGGGTGTTCCCAGTGCCTATCTGTGTTGCCTACACAGCCTAACCTAACCCAACCCAAATTGTCTTCTTCACGACTTCAAAGTACCAAAAGCATCATGCTATATATAAACATTTATTCTTCTCTGACCAAACTCTATATTAGCTTCCCTCTTCGGTTTTTCTCTCAGTGTATAAATTGCAAAAGCCAAACAAACAACAAAGAGACATCAAAAACAAAAAAAAAAAACAAAGACAAAGAAACAAAAAAAAAAAAATGTAAAGAGTTTTAGCTGGCATCAAACTTGTTCTTTCACTTTCAATGTCATGCCACATAAAAACCAAAGACCTTCAACTTCAAACTCAAGCGTGCAAGTGTATCCGTCTGTGTGTATCTGTGTGTGCATTTGTATTTGTGTATCTGTGTGTGTGGGGGCACTCGTGTGACTGTGTGGGGCGATGCAAGGGGGAGGGGAGCTTCTTCCGCATGCAAAATTAATTGCGGCATAAAGCAAACATTTTGTCAGTCGATGCGATGCGATGTTCGTAATTTGAAAATCGTGCCAAAATAGTTGCAAAGTCAATTGAGTGTGAGGTTCCACCGATTGCTCAGGTGCTCCTCTCGGGTTATAGATAACACCCCCGCATCTAGTATCTGTGTGTGTGTGAGTACATATGTGTGTACATATAGTAGATTTGTTTTTGTCGATCTGTTGGCGGTCTGAGTTTTGGCCTTTGTTGCTTTTGGTTAAAATCATTTGTCTGCTTGTCTCTTTGTTGAATTGTTTGTCTATTTGTTTGCCAAAAAGTGCCATGAAGACAAGTTGTTTTGTTTTTGTTGTTGTTTTGCAGTTGAAGTGAAGTTGTTGTTGGCTATAAGCAATTTCATTTGTTAGCAACTTTGTTGTTGTTGTTGCAACAACAAATTACTATCATTGCTGTTAATAGTTCATTAAGTCACGGACGTACGATAAACGTGAAACTCAAACGTATTTTCAAGTGGCAGAATAATTGAGTGAACGGCAAGATAAACAATTCAATTTGTTATTAAGCCATCAATTTAGACCAGAGCCAATAATTTCCCCAAAAAACTAACAAAAATTAAATTATTATATGATGTAATATGGCACATGGTACGTACATGTGCTGAGGTTTGTTAACCCGAAAGAGAAAAGTGAGATATTAAAAATTGTGTAAATTGAATTTTTTAATAAAACATAAAAAAATTGAATTTGGCGGAAATGTTTCTTGCCCATAGGGTGTGGTTAAAATGCTTATATTTGTAGCTCATAAGCTTCCAGAAAGTCAAAGTAGCTAAGGGCGTTCCTTTCACTAAAAGATGACGTCAAAATCGGTTGAAATTGGTTATCCATTAGTTGATTTTTCAATGAAAAACAATTCCATGCTTTTCAAAAATAAATAAATCCACAGCCACCTAAAAAAAAAAAAACTTAATTTCGGATCCGATTTAGGACCATGTTTCATGTTTAGGATCGCTGAATACAAATTTGAGATCAAATGGACTCCAGCACGTCAATGTTCGGACATAACCCAAAAAAAGAAACCCATTAAAACCAAAAACTTCGTCGGATATTAGGACCCAAAAATATAGATTTTTTATGGAAAATTTGGTGGTTGCGTTGGGGCACAGCTTCAGCTTTGAGGTTCAGAGGGCGAACCAAGTCTTCTTTGGTGTCGCCTAATCCAAAACAGAGCCCCAAAAATCCACAGCACGTCACTCCAGCTAAGTACAAATTCCAGTTCAAATGACTCCCAAAACGTCAGGCTCATGTGATGAGCCTCAAAAACCCCATAAGATAAGGTATTTTGGAGATTATTTTCAGAAATGGCTACAATTTCTTTGATTCGTATTTGGATTCAGCAAGCGGTCTGGGGAAAAAATAAGTAGAATCTCCCTTCCTTCAGCTGGTCGAAATAACAACATTACAAATAATTTACCTTGTCTCCAAATCAAGTCACTTATCAAGACTATTGGTGATGTACTGGACTAATCATAGATCTTGGAATTCGTATTATCGTCTGGATGGAACACTCAATACGCTATAAAAGCTCACAAAAATTAATTGAAACCATTTCTAATATTCGCTCTTAGAAGCTTATGCTGGCTGCGATGGATTTAACTACCATCTTACAAGAATCATCTGATGTTAGTCCCATCTCTAAGAACCAGTCATACCTCAATAAGAATTACGTTCTTATAGATTTCTTTTGCGTGTGGCGTCCTATAGAAAAGAATTTAATTCAATATCGTATTCGTCGCTTTTTATGGACGTCCACCGACAAATGTTGAGGAAGCGATTTGACCAACATCTTTAACTCTGCAGGTGGAAACTGGAATGATACAAAAGGTGCGACAAAATATGGAAGGCACTAGTTAACAGTCAAACTTCTCGAAAGGTCTTAGCAACTGAATTACCTACAAGACATCCCGGCAACTCAAACTGCATTCCCTCCTGCCAGGATTTTTCGGTCTACTGAGCTGTCCGGGATAAGCTCCTCACTATTACAGACATTTGGGACCTATCCAGTAATCACCTTCACACAACACCTACTCTCTTCCAAGGTGTGCAACAACTCATCAGCCAGATGACCGACCTAGAAGTCTTCTGGAGTACATTGGAAAACTCGGTCCACTTAGATTCTGCGGTAACTGCAGCCAATCCACAACCAGTAGTTGTCAGACAGGATGAAGTAGGTAACCAGCTAACTCCTGAGCTAGTTCGACTTCTCTAAGATGCGACAACTTCGTAGGAAATTCCAGACGACCTTTCATCCCGCAGACAAGGCTGTCTGGAAAAAGGCTCAAAGGGAGCTAGAAGTAGCACTTCATAAACTCAGACAGGGATTATAAACTTGCTACTGGATATAACCTATAGAAAGCGACCAAAAACATAAAAAGACAACCCTATCGAACTGTTCCTCTAAGGCGTCATGATGGTACTTACTGCTCAAATTCAGAGGATACATTTGCTCTGCACCTCGAAGAGCGATTTACGCCTTTTAAATTGGCCACGAATGAAGAAGGTAAACAAACTCTCAGAATCATTGACACACCACTCCAAATGACGTTGCCTGTTCGACCCATCCGATTAGAAGGGATCGAACAAATATAACAAAGCTTCTTGCTTAGATTGACCCAAAGAATTAAAAAAAATCCCTCAGAGCCTTTTTGCCGAAAAAATTCATCCATCCTATACGCCTATATGTCGATCTATGCTTTTTGACTATTTCTATGAGCCCAAAGAACTAGAGACATAAAACTTTGATACAGTGTGTTTTTTATGGTCTAGTTCTTTAGTTGCATAACGTTTTTTTCATATTTTCCAATATTTTTGCCAATCATTGGTGGATCCACGAAAGGTTTTCGGTTCTGGCCCCCTCCCCAAAGTGTCAAAAATGGGTTGACATATTTTTGCGAGATCTGGTATACACTTCGAAGATAAAAAACTTCCTTAAGACTAAATCCTGAATCCGCACCTGTTGCCAACAAAATTGATCCTTTTGCGGCACAAAGGATCAATTTGACATTACCTGCTCGTTGTGATCCAAATTTATTATCTAAGCACAATATTTTGTTTTGTTTGGAATGCTTATGAATGAAATGGATCAGATTTCTTTTATTCATTGCTACAAGATATCGCTCCTAGTCGGAGCATAGGGCGGATTCTGTTTCTTGAGTGGAATTAGCTTAACGCTTATCCCAATAGCTCGACGCAACCTAAGGAACATTAGCAGGGAGTGAACTGAATATAATGTATCCAGTCCCACAGAGTTGCTTTCTCACATTGGATTACTTAGAGGTGGCTACCAAAAAGTTATCCATGAATGCCATTACAAAGTATACAAAAATATTGCAAAAATAGATTCATATAGAAAATTGGTTTTTACTTTGTCTTATTTAGGTTTACAAGTTTGAGAATTCGTATGCAATACAGAGTTTTGTTTTCGGTTCAAGAATGATTTTAAGATTCTCTATATAGAATTCGGAACATTTATAGAATACTATAGAAAAAGAATAGTTTCTCATCCAAGTGAAGCTCTGTATCTGAGTTTCTAAAAATTTGTTTGTGCCATTTTGACGCCTACTTTCAGATTTTCAAAGTCTTAGCCTAGACACAAACCAAATGATCTCAGTTTCCTGTCTAGTTTTGTTCTTTTTTGTCGTCTAAATGGACGAAAATTGATTTTTGATTTATACATGTTTGTTTTAGGCCTTGTTGTTGTTGGTTGTTAGCTGATGTTGTTGCTGTTAACTGGTTGAATATTTTTTGACGTGATTTATGTCAGTCAGAGCCCAGTGACAGCGCTTTTCTTGAGCAAATAAAGTTGTCCATGTTGCTTTGTCATATTCATATATCACTGGGACACTGTGACTTATGTCATATGGGTTTATATAAAAGTGTGCGTATGTGTGAGTGTGTATCTGTGTGTGCGTGTGTGTGCGTGAGAGTAAACGCTGAATGAGGCTTGAAGCGTATCTGTAAGTACGCGTATGTATCTTGTCCATCGAAACTGTTGACGTTGACGTTATTTTGTGGCTCAAAGTTTCATAAAATTGGGATCTACTACAATTGGCAACAACGGTGACAAAAAGCACAAAAAAACAACAAAAACAAAATACAATTTGGCTAACGAAAAATGCGCAGCTGCGTTGGGATCATTAGACTTTTGGTCTCAAAGTTTGACGCACATTTGACTTGACGTTAATTACATAAGCTAAACAGCGCTTAATTATGGCATTAGCTTTTTTCTTTGGAGAGGGGAGGGGACTGGATCTATAGCTATATGGGAGCTATGTATGCTTCGGGGGCCTTATGATGTAAGAAACTCTGGCAATGTTGTGCGAAAGTTTCAATAAGAATGGCATAATGGTAATTGTTGATTACAGGGGCGTATTTGGGGAATGTGGAGGGTCTAGGGGCCAGAAGAAATGGACTGATAGAGCTATGACGAATATTCGCAGATTTGATGCGATTTCTTTAAGTATCCATAAAATTTTGGATTCGGAACCGCAGAATAAGAAAAATTCTTAACATTAATCTTATACGAATTATCGAAGTTGGTACTCCCGGATCATGCAGATTAAGTATGAAGTTCTCAAAAGGAAAGAAAGTTAATTGGATAGACTTTCTAGCCCCGTAGAATATCTTCTTAGGTTGTATACTTTAGATCTTCCATATCGATTGAAAGAACTGTAATGAAGTGATGGATAGGATAAAATAGATCAATCCTCAATTAATAAAATTTGCTGATCATAATCTAGGGGAACCCGCGTCAGGGACGAGGTTTTTTTCGCTTTGGTGTTTCAAGAAAAATTTTATTTTTGGAATGGATTGATTGACGATTTTTCAGTGCATTTAAGAAAGTTCCCCCTGCTCTTTGACCCCTTGGGCCCAAGCCTTAATCCTGTTTGCATTACTTCAGGGAATATTGTAAGATTTGGTAATATTTTTTTTAATTTTTCCTAAAAGGGTTCCTCATAGAGAGGTGGGGCACTGCGACCAAAAGGTTTTTTGTACCGTACTATTAAGTTAAAGCAAAAGACTTTCCGCATAAATAGCAGTAGGTCTTTTGTTGGTATTGACCTAAGATGGAAGAGCCTAATTCGTTCCTCTCCCATGTGACAGGCTCTGTCCCATACCAGCGCTGGGTAGTCACAGAGGATATGTCTGGTGGTTTCATCGTTTTCTAGACAGAGCCTGCAGTCTGAAGAATCAAATTTTTTATAGATGGTATCTAACAGTGTGGTGGCCACATCGTTATGGTACCAGGAGCTTTAGGTTCGCTCTGCCAAGACCTTTTGTCTTGATCGCATCCAGAGGTTTGAAATGCACTTTTGCTTGACGAAGGCCTGGAAGGGAGAATCAGTATCTTCTGTGTTCTCCTGCAGCCCATTTGTTTATCATGGTTTTGATTGTTGGCCAACCAATACCACAAAACGGCGCAGGAGATGTAGTCGGGGTGGAGGCACCCTGTCGTGCTAGACCGTCAGCGATCGTGTAACTCCCGAGTGTCCAGGTACCCAACATAGCACGACTTTGTTCCGGGCGGACAAGGTTTGGAGGTATTTATATACATATATGTTTAATCATCCTGGACGAGATGCTCTAGGATGATAATGCCTTAATAGCAGCTTGACTATCCGAATAAATGCAGATGTTTGCTCGTGTAGTTCCCTTGAGAAGGATACTAAGGGCGCAGATTTCTATGGCATGAATATCCGCTTGAAAGACGCTGGGCCAGATGCCCATTGCGGTAGAGCTTCTGGTGTTAGATCCAACGATTCCAACACCTACATCCTGACTAGTTATGGACCCATCCGTGAACCATTGTTGCCACCGGGTGTTTCCACAGGGGCTGCCATCAGCCCAAGTCTCCGACTTGGGAAAAAGATCTAAATTTTTTGTTATGAAATAGTTTCGTGATCATAAGATCTGATCTAGAACAAATCGATCAGGAAGGAAGGAAATATATTGGAGACAGGTAGTGATTGATAGGATTAACTGAAATACAATCATAAAATTTGCTAATTATCATCTAAGATAACCCGCGTCAGGGACGCAGCTTCTGTTGCTTATAGTATTTCAAGAAATATTTTGTTTTTGGATTGGATTGATTGACGATTTTTCTGTAATTTTAAGAAAGTTCCTTCTGCTGCTCTTTGACCATCGCCCCTTGGGCCCAAGCTTGAATCCGTCCCTGTTTGCATTACTTGAGGGAATATTGTAAGATTTGGTAGTAAGACAGCTACCCTAACAATTTGTATAAAAAGAGTGAGAATAATGGGCTTTATCTACGGTGACAGCTTCCTCAAATACCAAAAACTGTAACGTGGACACGTGTGTGTGTGTATGTGTGTATCTGTGTCTTTATGTATCTATGTGTGGGCTGTGAACTTGGCTATTGCACAACAAAAGCGTTAACATAAATTATAATTATGCCTGGCATTGCGGCAACAATAAATCTCAAAGTATTTTTAAAACATGACAGAAGTGGGTCGGCCCCCTCTCTCGAAAACAGAGTTTAGCAGGTTTACATTTCGAAGTATTTTTTGTTTTTTTTGTTTTTGTAACTTTATTTTGCATATAACAATAACAACAACAAAAACATAAGCAACTTTAACAACAGTTTAAATGCAGTTATGACTAAATACAAAAGTTATTTCTTAGTTTATTTCGTTTTTTTTATGTTGGAGCAGCTGTCGCTTGAGATACGGCGCATAGTTTAATTTTAACATGAAAATTTACTTAGAGAGGCTTACGATTTAGACTTAATGGGTAAGTTAGTTAGATCGCGGCGGGTCTGAGTATTTTTTTCGTTTTGTTTTTGGGTCTAGCCTGCCTCTAATTAAAAGCGACAGGTTTTGGCGAGTTCCAACCACCAAGTCATTGATGCAGTTATTGTAATTACATATACCAGAAAATGCACTGGAAATAAAAAGTGTCAACTTACCAGAAAATTCCTGGATTTTGAGCATCGCTAAGAAAGAGTTGGTACTGGATCAAAATCAATGTCTTCCAATGTAGATCTACTTATCAGTATTGTATTTTTATTCAAGCTCCGCTCCTGGAGGAACATAGGTCAGTTACAAGCTCTCCCAGATTTTTAACTGAAGTTCTTGAGCACCAGCAAAGGGCCTCTTCCTTGACATTTCGCTCGAACCGATCGCATCCAAATGGTAGATGGACGACCTCTTCTTCTCGCACCTTGTGGATAACATCCGATTTAATTTTTAATACTTCTAAGTTACCTACATAAGTTCATATACCATTAACTAGTAAGAATGACTTTGAGACAACCTAAAATAACAATAAAAAAATGCAACCGATTTTAATCAAATAGGCCTATGACTATCTGTTTAGTCTCGCTTTGAAAACTGCATCATATAATTCCAATGTCGAGAAAATAAGAACAACCCTTTCCCCCTTGGAATTGGTTGCCCTAGCTTATCATCCAAGCGAACGAGCTTATGCTAAAAGCAGACGGACATGTCCATATTGGTTTTTGTAGTCACCATCTAGTGACTAGTTTACTCCTTTTGTGAGCTTAGGGGCTTTTTCCATCGGGTTCTATTTTGCGCAGTTTGCTTACCTTCAACCCATAATATGTTTTGCTGTGGGGAGTCTTTTTACTGAGAGCATGGACTATCCCTGTCCACTTTCGTTATAACCTATACATACAAGAACAGCTAGACAGATTTTGATGATCTATAGCGTGTTGACTTCGTCTTCATCATCATCGTATGGCCCTTACAACCCGCTCTCGGGTTACGGCCGACCTCAGCAGCTCTCGCCAGGCGCCTCTGCTTTGCGCGCGCCTTCTCCAATTAGAAATACCAAGGGAGGATAGGTTCTCCTCCACTTGATCTCTCCATCGGAGTCGTGGTCGTCCCCTCCTTCTTCCTTCGTCGGCTTTCGCTTCGAATACCTTTTTCGCTGGAGCATCATTATCCCATACGTACGACATGGCCAAGCCAGCGCAGACGTTGTATTGTGATTCGCTGCACAACATCCATGTCGTCGTAGAGCTCGTACAGCTCGTGGTTCATCCGTATGTGATAGCCTTCCTCAAAACGTACGGGACCGAAGATTTTGCGTAGAATTTTCCTCTCAAACACCCCAAGAGCAGCTGCATCTGTCCGTGACACAACCCATGCTTCTGCGCCGTATAAGAGCACGGGCAAGATGAGCGTTTTGTAGAGTGTTACTTTGGTTGGTCGAGAGAGGTCTCTGTTGCACATCTGCTTACTGAGACCATAGTAACACCTATTGGCAAATGTAATTCTCCGCTTTATCTCCAGACTTCGTCTTCGCCCTGATTAATAGAATAACTATTAAAATAATGGAAAAATTCGCATAAATCGAAGTACACCGCGGAATTTTCTTACTGGCGAAGGAGGCCAAATATCGACATAATTCGAAAGTCTGTTCCTTAGCTTTTAGTCTCTTAGATCCTCTTACTTATACTTAGTTCTTCTACAGTTGCTTGTTCAAGACATATCGAAGAGTCCACTTCGCATTAGGGATTTCTTTTAATTTCGTGACTCGAAAGGATCTAATATGGTGTTGATCAGTATAGAAAACTATGTCATAAGACCATAGTTCCATTAAGAAGTCAGCATAAGCGTCCAGTTCTTGTTTCTTGTCCTTTAAGTAAGGTAAGTTTTCGAAGCTATTTGGAACTTGCTTTGGACGTCAGTTTATCTTGTTGAAAGGTATAACCCCACGGAGCTTACTTTGCAGAAGGCCATAAGCTCTTTTCAAATTAGCATATTCTCAAACATCCTTGGAAAACCCAAGCAATTTAACCAAAGTTGAAGGTTTACTATATGCAACCCATTATGTGAGGAACAGACATAAAAACGTTCCCAATCTTTTTGATTAAAATCGCTCAATAGACTTTATTTTGCAAGAAGTAATTTTCGGAATTCATAGAATGATCCATCTTAAACGATCTGAATGTAAATGAAAGAAGGGTGGAAACTCCAGGGTTATTGTATGACCCATCTTAAAAGATGTGTAAGTAAATGAAATAAGGGTGGATAATCCAGGGCTCATCTACTATGTAATTTATCCTTGTCTGCCTAACTCGCTGGACAGCAACTTGTCAAGAATACTGACAATAATCGTTGAATCTCTGAACTCAGCGTCTTCTAGATTCGCTCCCAAATATTTCGCTCAGTGTAGCCGCACCAAGACTAAATGCGGCGCGCCCAGGCCAGGCGACACACTTTTGGCCACGTTTGAAGATGCAAATGCTGCAGTTTTAGTTGCCGTTGACCAACTTTGTGTGAAATTTATGTAATCAAAGACTCTATACGCGGCTAAAATTGGCGACTTGGCTTTGATTGGAGCCTGCCAAGCGCGGCGGAGATGATGTCAGCTGTTGGACGGAAACCTAACCAAAGGTTATCAAGATCGAAATATGGCGCCGCTTATACTCTGTACGTTGTATGGTGAAAAGGCAATTTCTCTGGCAAATCGACAGACAAACGCCCAGGTAATGGAATCGCACGCAATGTCGTTTAATTTTCACCAACTCAAGGCAGGGTAAGGCAAGGTAAGGTAGCAGCTACGGGCAGGCCAAACCAACCAACCATATAAGGCTTATAAATCAAGCTGTAATACAATATCAGTCCAATGGGAATCACTAACAACTAACAAGATCTAGATGTGCTTATTACAAGGCACTCGCTATATGTCGGATTCATTTGGCACAAGAAAAAAAAAGGGAAAGCTTGGTCTAGCCATTGGCAGCATTTCATTGGAAACCCTGTCATTGTCCAGTTGTAGCCAAGACGCGCTATAATTAGACTTAGCACCCTGTGTGCCATAAATCAAACATAGTTCGACAGCAGCCCATAAGCCTACTGATTGAACCAAGAGGAGCGTCGTGAGCTTTCGAACAAATCACAAACTTCAACTTAATTAAAAACGGTGAAAATTTTTTGTGGAACCAAAAAAAAAAATCATAAATCAATGGAGCAAACTAATAAAATTCAATTTGTAATCAGAACCCTCGGCTACGCCCTCGAAATATGAATTTCTCAATAGAGCAAGAGATGGCCACATGCTGCTCCACTAGTCCAGCACAATTTTCCCCCGAGCTGCCGAAATACCGCAATTGTTAGAACGGGTCGTTTCGTACGCCCCAAACCAATAACTGGCGACGCCTGCCACAGCTTCTTCTAAGAATGCAGAAGGCCTCATAAAAATGAATATGCCAGGCGGCTGTCAGAAGCTATATATGATGCACGGACGGATGGATGGACGTTGGGACGTTGGAACTTTGGTTCGGTTCTGGATTGTTGATGTTTTTTGTGTATCTGCTTGATGCTTAACTGAGCTGGCTACTCAAAAAGGCGAATAACTTTAAGTGTTGGTCCAAAGTGAAGCTCTCTTTTGGAGTGACGTTTTGGGTTTGGTATAAAGAACAAAGTCAATGCCGCTGCCGCTGCCACGGATTGCCAATGGCATCCGTTGCATGACGAAGCGGTTTGAGCTGGACGGAGCGGAGCGGGCAGAAGTCGAGCCGCGAACGGTGGTGTAGCCATTTCATTTGCTGTTTGTTTGGTCACAACACGTTAACCTTGGGGGCACGACGCTGCTGCAGTGCAGCATAAAAACTTGGCCAAACACTAATTATAATGCGCTGGAATTTAGATACTCTTCTTCACGGTCAGAACAAGCTGAGGTGCCGCGAATGAAAGATTCTGTGACTTGTAAAATCTTTAGATGGCTTTGCGGTAGAGTTTCCTTTCGGAACACCGAAAGATTATTCGATCTTTATCGAAGAATATGAGTGAATATTTTGAAGTTAATTTTCACATCATGTGGGAGCGCCTCGGAAGTGGCCCTCTCCGGCCCTAAGCAAATCGATTCCTGTTACATCCTTCAATTAATGCTAGCTGATCTCCTCGCGAATTTTGCATAGTCATGCTCTCTATTCATTGCTTAACGTCTTTCCAAAACTCATATACCACTTACTACAAAAAGAGTATTTAAAGTCAGGCAAAGATTTCTTCTGACAACATGGACCTGGTCTGGGTCTGGGTCCTAAGCCTTCGGGTGACTTGGAGTCTGGCTGCGCTATGCCAGCCTAAATGCTTGTAAACAAAGTGCCGCGTTGATTGACATCAAGTTGTTTTTGCATCATGATCATGTCCAGCAGCGTCAAAAGTATTTTCAATTTTCAATTTGCGTTTCTCAAGACACTCCACAAACGAACAGAGTGTTCTTTGGTTAAACTTGCTTTGACCTTTGCATGCAACATTTGTAGGTCAGGGTCACAGCTGCATTTGGAAATGGATTTGGAATTGCATTGGGCAAATGTCAAGACATTGTTCACATTTGATACACACAAGCACACACGCAACATTATCTCATTATTGCATGCAATCCATTTCGATTGGAATACCCAAAAAAATAAAAAAAAGCGGTACGGCAGCTCTTCGCGATGTCTCTGTAATTGCTCACGCACGCGACGGAGTAGCTACAATCGAGACAGTGGCAGCATTGGATTGGAGTATATATATATGTCCGCATCCACTTTCTTTGGAATTTATGCGCGTCTCTCAGGAGCTTATCGCTTCTGGCAAATCTGCGGTTGGGCAAATGGCAATCAACAGCGGTGACACTGCCGGGTACTCCCACCCTGCTGAGAGCTGGGTCGACTAGAATGTACACTAAGCAATGGAGCTCAGAGTAAGAGAGAGAGAAGTAAGTCATTGTCTACGCGAATGGGAGTGTATAAAATGACAGGTTCTTTGGATAAGCAGACAAAGTTAAATAGATGGGCAGTCACGAAGATAAGCTGAGTTAGGAACCCATAAGCTCAAACTTCCAAATAGAAAAACAGACAGGAGATAAGCATTTCCAAGGATGTAGGGGAAGAGCTGTACAAAATTTTAGATAGCATCTCTCAATGCCGACTTTCGGATGGATCGAAGAAATCAGCACTGATGCCGTGAATCAGAAAGTCAGGAAGTTGTCAACTAATTTCTCATGGAACTCGTAAAGGAACTATGTTCTCTTCAAATCGGTCTCAGTAAAAATACGAGGTGTGTTCAAAAATTTCAATTATCGATTTTTTTGTTTTGTTGTGTTGGTACACTCTTCCCGAACATCTGTACCAAATTTCAAGTGAATGGCATTTTTTGTTTGGTTTTGAGAGGCGTAAATGTTATAAGTGTTTCGCGTGTTCGGCGCACAATATTTGCCAGTAAACCTAATCGGGCCAAGAAATGTCGTGAATTCAACTAGAAATACTACCAGGTCACAACGCTGGATGTAAATAACTTTCTAAGCAAGGCATCCTAGATGCACTCAGAGGACTGCAGAAGAGGGAGTAGGGCTGACTTATTGTTCTACGATCTCATCAACTTCACCGCATGCCCCAAAGCTCGGTGCAGTACTGCTCTAGCGGCTCCACCGATTTACTTAACACTGTAATCTGTCACATCCTACACGCGTTCCGAGGACTGCAGATGAAGGAAGGATGTCGGTATTATCGTTCTATAAGCTCAGCACTACCACGGCATGTCCCAAGGCAATGCGTTGTAGTGCTTCTCCAGCGGTTCCACCGATACACTTAGCACGGTAATCTGTCACAGCATCCTAGATGCACTCAGAAGACTGCAGATGAGGGAGTAGGGCTGACTTATTGTTCTATGATATCATCAACGTTACCGCATGTTCCAAGGCTCGGTGCAGTGCTGCTCTAGCTGTTCCACCGATCTAATTAACACTGCAATCTGTCACATCCTACATGCGTTCCGCGGACTGCAGATGAAGGAGCATGTGTGAATTATTGTTCTATGATCACATCACCGCCACCGCATGTCCCAAGATGAGGTACAATGCTTCTCCAGCGCTTTCGCCGAACACGGCAATCTGTCGCTAATTCCTACATGCTCTCAGAGGACTGCAGATCTCCCAAGTAGTTCCACCGATTTACTATAGATCTAGCGTAGGCAAGCAGACGTATTCCAAACACTCGACCGTTAATGGAGTTGATGAAGTAGCTTGCACCAACTATGGATAAGGGACCTGGTGCCATTATGCCGAAGATCCACGTTTTCAATTTAAGATGCAAGGGATTCCAGGCATATAGACGCGACCGACTATGAAATGAGGAAGTTTATCATCCTTCAATGTTGTGGGGATAAGAATCGGGCTTTCTGACATTCAGACCCGAAGACCGAAATTTTTTATTTTACCAATGAGATGTCTAAGGAGCCTTGCTTCTTCTTCTTAAGTGGCCATGACAAGCCGTTCTCGGGTTACGGCCGACCTCTGGTTTTCATTGAATTGTTATTTAATGAGGCGGGTGCCAAACTCTGCGCTCAACCGTTTAACGTCCGGGTGACTCGCTATTTAGCGGATGCTAAGATAGCTACCCAGGAGGCGCCGCGAGGAGGTTGTGTGTCAACTTGCAATCATTTGAGACAGAGATCGCTCTGGATGTCGACAGGTTGACAGCAATCAGAAGCTTTGCTCTGTACAAATGAAAGCCAGGCCCACTTAGCCTTTCCTTCGGTGAAATGCAGGTCTTATGATATGATGTAATTTTTGCAGCATCGACTAAACTTGAGGAGGAATCTCGGACAAGCACTACGAGCGTTGAATAAGTGCGGACAAACTAATTTCTTTGTGTACAACGCATTGAATGTTTGTTCCTTATTTACGCAGACGAAAGAAAATGAAAGAGTCTCTTTGTCGCTTCAAGGAGGACCTAATAATGGGATAAGGAATTCAATGTCACGCTGATTGACAGTGCAATAATTTAGGCCGTACATATATGAGAATCTTACTCTTATTCCCTGCCTGAGATAGCTAGGTAGCGCGTAGATTAGATCTTTAGTCGGTCAGTCACCTACTCCCTAGCCATAGATTAAAGAGTATCCCATAATCGATTCACACCGAAAGCAATTACAACAAATATACAAAGCCATTGCATGATTTATGACGCGTAATATGCGTGCGCATGCGCAAATTGCAGGCACTGTAGTTTTTCGGAGTTTGCGTTGACAAATGAGTTGGGATATGGTTGAAGTTATCAGGCCAAGTCGACGAAGGAAATAAAAGTGTGTCATTTGCATTCTTTGGGTTTTAAATTACACCAAAGCAGCCTTATCGCTGATATGCCGGCAATATGCCCTGGAGTCTGGGATGGGTCCTAAGCTGTGTGTGTGACCATGACTGCGACTGGAGCTGGGTTGGGGGGTGCGGTAGCTTTTTGTCTGATTTATAATTTCATTGAACTATTACATTTTGAATGCGTTGCGACAGGCTGAGGCTGCAAATTGATTAACAATCAAAATAAATCAATGCAGCGCCTCAAAGCTGAAAATGTCAAAAATTGCAACAAGCAAATTGCAATTGCAACACTTTCGCTGCAGTGCGGCAGTATTTTGTGTTTTCACACTTGATTTACATTTTAAATTGAAAAGGCAGCCCAAGAAATACAAAAAAATTCGAAAGAAAATGAACGAAGCATTGGATAGACAGATGGACGGACGGACACAGAGATTTCCAGCCAACGGGCATAAAAGCAACCAAAAACCCAACAAAACACCAAGACGAATTGGGCGACATTGTCTGTGTGAATTTGGATTTGGGGCATGTGGCACAAACACACACACACACAGACACAGTTAATGTCTACTCGTCAGTCAAACAGCCTCCATGATAAAGAGATCAATAGCAAGTCAGCCGACTTGTACACAACTCGACAAAAAGTCGTCATCTCTTCATCATTCCAAGCTCCAAGCTCAACGCTTGATGTCAGGTGAAATGTCAAATTTTCGTGCATTTACACTTGCCAACATGTAATTTAAGTCTTAATCGTCCACGCCATAACGTTGTTAAGCGTCTAATTGAAGTTTCACTTTTATTTGTCCGCCACTATCACTAGCCGGGGCCTTGTTTTGGCCAAGACGTTGTCCCGGCTGACACTGGCCTGCCCCCAATGCTGGCTTGGCCCGGCTCGGCTCGGATCGGCTCGGCTTAGCTGACCTCTGGCCGGCACGCAAACTTGCAGATACATTAATTATCTGTAATGAACGTTTACACTTATTTATTGGCATTAAATCATCGTTTAACGCGCTTTAAGCACGCTTTGCTCCGCTCGTCGTCCATTGGCCTTCAATGATGCGATGCAATGGGTTGGGATGCGTCTTTGCCAGCCTCCACAACAAGATTGAGCCGGCTTACATTTACATTGCAACATTTGAGCCAAACTGAACTGAACCAAAGTGAACATTTTAACTGATATGCATGTCAAGCGGCTGCAAATTATAGGCTGCCATGCCGCACTTGATACCCCCATGGTCGTCGGGGGTATCTCTCTGGTAAATGCTTCCGTTTTCTTTCTTTCTTGATATCTTTTGGCTTTGTTTTTCCTTTTTCTTTGTTTTTGTTCGTTTCTTGGCTCTCTGACACTTTAAGCCGTTTCTAATAAAGCCAAAAAATCAAACCAAAAATATGGTTACCGCCACTTTTGTTCGAGTTCATTGGCATTTTGTGCCACATAACAAATGCCTCGCACTTAATAATGACTTATGAGCTTGGCATGCCAAGCCAGTCCCCCATCTTCATCTCCATCTACAACTCCAATCCAGCGCCAGCAGCCAGCAGTTAGTGATTAAAACTTATCTGTTGTAAATCGCAGCAATGCACAGTGGATCAGTGAAGGAGGTTCTAGTGGGATTTTCGTTCGGATTGATTTTCAAAGGTAGATTAATTGAAATTAGACAACCACTTTTGTCTTTAATGGAATGATCTCTGTATTGACAAAACAAATTCCTAAAAATGAAATCAAGAAAGCCAAAAATTAAGGGAAGATTGTATGCAAAGAACCGTCTTAAAAGGGAACAAGCTGACGATCTATACTGCTGGTTCGAAGATGGATGAGGGCACTGGACAAGGTATCTTCTCTGAAGAGCTTTCGATGAAGCTTTCATTTTGCCACCCCGACTGGTGTAGGGGTTTTCAAGCGAAGTTATACACAGTCGGGCAAGCGGCTGGACTAATTGGCACCTTGGATGGAAGTCCAAGGAATATTGTAATTCTTGCCGATACTCAGGCTGCAATAAAAGCTCTGTCATCGCATTCCATAAAGAATAAACTGATCCGTAACACGACGCTAGCGCTCATTCGTATCCATCAACACTCTATAACCCTCTGCTGGGTTCCAGGTAACGCAAGAAGTGTCCCTGGTAACGAGGCGGCGGACGAGTGCGCTAGGAACGGCTTAGCGCTGGCAGCTAACCTTGCGGTTGCGGTCATGGAAAGATCATTGCAGGACGTCGTATCGCAAATCAGCGAGACGGCTAGAGCTCTCGCGGAAAGAGAATGGGACATAATGTCCGGTTGTCGGCTCTACCGAGCACTCTGGCCGATATATGATCCAAAGCGATCATCTGAACTCCGGCGCTTCCATAAAAACAGGACTAGGATGATGGTAGGACCTGTAACGGGGCACTCCACCATAGGCAGTATGGGTAAGAGGTTACACGTTCCCCATCACGATTTTGCCAACAGCTGCAGATATGAGGAAGAGACGGAAAACATCCAACACCCGCTTTGCAACTGCCCGGCGCATCTTAGAAGACGAACCCAATTCCTGCGTAAACCATGCTTTGAAGATTTGAGTAGTCTAGCCCATGAGCCGATAGCGGATCTGGCTGCTTTCGTCAAATCCTCAAAATGGTTCTGTAACATGAGAGACTTAGACTAGTAGGGATGTCCTGTTTTTGATAGTATTTGAAAGACAATCTTTACCCTGAAAGGTTCATGTAGTAAGAGTACTCCCTTATTTTAATACTTACCACTTTTAATAGTTTATAATTCACAACAGGTTGAAGCTGCAGTTGACTTTAATGGTGAAATCTTACACCATTGCCTACAGTGTTAACTCTATCTAGCAGCCGATCTCTACATAAATGCAACGAGCACGGGCAAGCAAAATTGTATAATACGGTTCATGCTCACTAAGTGTTCCGGCAATATTATTTATTGATTTTCTGCAGTACGCAACAATGAATCCGAACAAAATTGATCGGTTTGTTCTTTTCGGTATTCCGAAGCGCGGCTAAGAGACTTATCCAAAGATGTTTCAAAAATTACTTTAAAGCTGAATGAACGAAAAGAACAGAGGAAATTAGAGATCGGGATTTCCTGATTTTTAGTTAGTCCTACTACATCATCTACATTATAAAAGCTTTAGATATTCTTGGAATAACGTGAAAATATTAATTTTTAATACATCATTTTTTAAAGTTTCTACATTATTGGGACCAGCATAAGAAATTTCGAATTTTAATTTAATTCTTTTACTAAAGAATATAATGGCTCATTTACTAACTTCAACCACTGTGCAAGGTCTTACTTTGATTTCGCCTTACCAGAGGCAATTGCTTGCTTTATCGTGAACATCAACTTATTCATCAACTACATCCTCATCATCATCATCATCATCTCGCTCAGCTTCATAATCATCTCGAATATAATGCATTATGCATTCGCAATGTGCTAATCACATTTTTAATAGCCAATTAATTAAGTTAATCAACCGGCTGCATTTAGTTAATGTGACATACTTAGTGCTCAAAAACATGCTTAATTTTATGATCGGGCGTAAATTGAGATTTTTGTAGGCGTATCCCCCAAATTGACACATCAAAAATCAAGCTAATGATGAGATTTTTTTTTTTTGGTCAGCTTCATTTTCACACTTGACTCGTGGATTGCATTTTCTTTATGATTTTTTTGAGTATCTTTTTTTTTGCTCTTGGCTAATTGCAGCAACTTGTTGACCGTAAACATTTTTACTGTCAAATGCATAAAAATGTTCAACAACAAAACAAGTGGTTCGAATGCACTTGAGACATACCGACTATGATATACTCTATGCGAGGAACTTGGCGTGCGGAACTGGTTCAATTGAGCAATCTAGCGTGCTGCAATTGTTGACCTGTGGGGGAATAATGGGAATCTATAAAGTCTATATTCCCTACAATCTGCTGGTAGGCAATTTAAAAGAGCAAGAAAGGATTAATTCTGCAGTTTATCAGTGCGATCCGCATTTTCTGGAAGCAAAGAACTCTATACTTTGGAATTATAACCTTTATATAGTACAAGATTTTAGATATTTTAAATGTCTTCGAAAAATGAATACCATGCTTAAGCCTATAGGAATCGTATCCTAACGTCTTTCAAAAAGATGTGTGAGGTCTAAAACATTTAGAATACTATTGTAAAATCTACGTGACTTGTTCTGGTGTGTTGAAGAGGGGCTTGATCATCGGAGCGGGCGAAGGAGGTTTAGATTTTCGTCACGTAGTCAATATGCTCTAAAAAATCTCGTGAAAAAAATTCAAAAAATTGGGTCAGTGTATTTTCCACTGAAGCTGTGACTAAGGATGATTCATTTTTATACCCTGTACCGTATGGTCCAAGGGTATATTAAGTTTGTGCAAGCCGAAAATGTATGTAACATATAGAAGGAGACGTCGGAGACATCCCAAAGTTACCTAAAATATGATCAGGGTGAATAGAGAAGTCGATATACCCATGTCCGTCTGTCCGTCTGTCCGTCTGTCCGTCCGTCCGTCCGTCCGTCTGTCCGTCCGTCCGTCCGTCTGTCCGTCCGTCCGTCCGTCCGTCCGTGTGAACGCCTAGATCTCAGAGATGGTAAGAGCTAGAGTTACCAAACTTTCACATTAGATCCCATATTATTCCATAGGAGGCAAGTTTATTTTATTTTTTTGATATCGGGGTTAAATTATATAGCTCCCATAGGGGTGTTTGAGACGACCTCGACAAAAAAAAGCGTTTTAGATGAATAATTCGTTTGTTTATAAAGATATCGTAACCAAATTTAGTATTCGAAATTTTTTTATAGTTCCCAATCACTGTACCAAATTTGATCAAAATCGGTTGACTATATCATATAGCTCCCATAGGACCGATCGGCCAAAATAACTTTTTTAAAGAAAAGTTCGCTATATTTCGTTTTTTAATTAAGATATCGTAACCAGATTTGGCGTTTGGAAATTTTTTAGACCACTTAAGCAATGTGCCAAATTTGAACAAAATCGGTTGACTATATCATATAGCTCCCATAGGTCCGATCTTCCAAAAAATCGATTTTTTAACAAAATTTGTTGTGTTTCGTTTGTTTGTTAAGATATTGAGACCAAATTTGACATTCGTGAGTATTTCATAGTTCCTAAGCACTGTACCAAATTTAATCCAAATCGTTTGACTAGATCATATAGCTCCCATAGGACCAATCGGTCCAAAAACACGTTTTTATACAAAATTCGATGTGTTTTGTTTGTTTGCAAAGATATTTTAAATAAATTTGGCATTCATATCTTTTTTAAGGTATTTAAGCACTGTGTCAAATTTTATTGAAATCGGTTGACTATATCATATAGCTCCCATAGGAACGATCGGTCAAAAAAAAATTTTTGCTTAAAAATTCTTCTGTTTTTGGTTTTTTGTGAAGGAACCGGACTTTTTTGCAAGTTAGTGGTACAGGGTATCCTAAAGTCGTCCGCGCCCGACTTTACGTCCGCCATTTTTTTCACTGAAGCTGTGACTAAGGATGATGAATTTTTTCGTTGTAACTCTGAATTCCACAAAACAATGCCACAAGAGCTTTCCTAACAGACAAGCTTTTGATAATGGTCAGCTTTAATGGATGTCACCCCCTTTTTTATTCAATCATGATCCTTAGTAGGGGCACAGAATAAGAGGATACTAAGTCAACTAAGTCTAAAGTTTTTCAATAGAAGAGAAATCCTTAAGCGTAGAAGGGAATTTCTAATAACATTTCTAGCTCCTAGCTTCTTTAGCTCACTCACTCAAGATTCTTTTTCACCTAATAGACTCCTTTCGGTTTGGTTATCAAGTCAACTAAGGCAAAAGTTGTTCAATGGAAGAAAAATCCTAGAACGTAGGAACCAACTTCTGATAACATATCTAGCTCCTAGCGTTCAGGCTCTCCTTTAGCTAAATCACTCAAGATTCTTCTTCACCTAATAGACTCCTTTCAGTTTTGGGTATTCAGAGTATCAAACCAAGTGCAGTAAAAAAAGTGGTGGGTGCAGGTAGAAGGGGTATAAAAGTCAAATGCTGCATGTTGAACACCCACAAAGCATAAATAACAACAAAAACAACATCAACAAGCCATGTGGCATGAACACAAACCCGAGCTCAGCCCGCAACCGAGGAGACTCCTCCGAGTCTCTACTCGAGCTGGTGCATCTGTTCCCATCTCTTTCAGTTTGTGGCACTCGTGGCGAAGGTGAAAGTGTTTTATTTATATTTTTTTTATAACTCAAGCCATTGCAATTATATTGTAAATGATTTTATTACATAAATTAATTTGTTGAATTAATTTCAGTTGCATTGAAATTACACATTTCTCATGCCGGCCGACAAACTCCACCTTCGAACGTAAGTTATAAATATTTATTTTTTATTATATTATTAATTAAAAAATACCACAAGGAAACTGCATAAATTTTTGGTCTAATCAATTTAAGCGCAATTTGATGGTTAAATTTTTATTATCAATTTCGTAGACAGATTTATGGCAAATTAAAGGAATTTATTTGGTGCTATAAAATAATTAGTTGGAAATAAAAAAAATAGTTTCCTTAAGTGATTTATTACACATAAAAATGCCTATGGAATTTTAAATATTTCGTAATAAAATTTAGGAAAGCATCGTTAAAGTCTAAATTGCATAATTTTTGAATAATTTTTGAATAATTTTTGAAATTAGAACAAAAAGCTAAAAAAAACATTTGTATCTTTTCGATTTGTAAAGCTCGGACTGGTTACATTTAGGATATCTCCTTTGGTAGCTTCTCCTTCAAAAACGCCTCTACTTCGGTAACTATTAGCCGTCATGAACGATGAACAACTTTCGTCTTGGAGCCTTTAGATTGCTAGGCAGGAGAACTAGTTAAGGCTATGAGTCTCAAGAACGACATTCATGGGATTGAGCTTAACCCCATGGTTCTTAAAAAAGGTGTAGAATCTTTGAGCATATGGATTGTTAGGCAGGGAAACTTGCTAACGCTATGAGTCTCAGCCCCATGGTTCTTAAAAAAGTTGAAGGATCTTGGAGCATTTGGATTGCTAAGCAGGAGAACTAGCTAAGGCTATGAGCCTCAAGAACGACGTTCAGAGTATTGAGCTTTGCCCCATGGTTCATTAAAAAAGGTGGAGGATCTTGGAACCATTGGATTAATAGGCAAGAGAACTACCTAATGCTACGAGTCTCAAGAACAACATTCAGAGGATAGAGCTCAGCCCCATGGTTCTTAAAAAAGGCGGAGGATCTTGGAGCATTTGAATTGCTAAGCAGGAGAACTAGCTAGGGCTATGAGTCTCAAGAACGACATTTAAAGGATTGAGCTTAACCCCATGGTTTTTAAAAAAGGTGGAGGATCTTGGAGCCATTGGATTCATAGGCAAGAGAACTAGCTAACACTATCAGTCTAAAGAACAACATTCAGAGGATTGAGCTCAGCCCATGCTTCTTAAAAAAAGTGTATCCAAGCAGCTTAGAGGATCTTGATTAATGCTACAATGTTGCAAAATATCTTCGTTTTTGTACCTTGGCTTAACAACCTGTTACAGGGTGATGGACAGATATAGGGCGGAGTACTTTCCTCCCAAACCATACCAAAGTATTTGCATCAGCCTATGGCATAAACCAAGTTAAAGCAGGAAGGATGAGGATCTAGACTTCGGCTAAAACTGGACTTTTCCAATTTTTTTTGTTTTGTAAGAGTCTTGCCCCACCTCTCCGTGAGGTACCTACCCTTTTAGGAAAAAAAAAAAGAGTCTTTTTCTGCTTTAGTGTGGATTCAAGTTAGAGGAATTCCTTTGAACGCTTCTGAGGCCTACTTATTAAGATTTAAGCCAATTTTTCTTCAATACGATGAATGGATCACCCCCAAAACGCTTAGGAATTTGCATAGATCATCAGGTATCTGTGCCTTGGTATCCCAGCCAGTTGTTGTGACCTTCATTTGGGCAGTGGCTTGTCACAATGCAGCATCCAAACCATAAGTTATTCCGTTTCTTGTCAAATTGGACACCAGGCCAGCATGTTGCCATGTTGCATCCGCCACAATTTGCAACAATTTTTGGTGTGGTTCCAACTGGTTTCCTTGCTATTTAGTTCGGGGACTGAACTGGTCAAAAAAGTCAAAAGTTTTGCGTTTTCATTATCATAATAGTTGTTTTTGTTTTTCTTAAAAGTTTGTCTTTATTTTTGTTGTTGTTTTTGGACACAAACGAAAGTGAACTTTTTAATGTGGAGGCAACGATTTTTTTTTTATCTGTGATGAGGCCGACTCCGAAACTTGTTCCATGTTACTTTTGTCGGGCTGGCGCTTGGCTGCCGTTGTTTATCGTCGAAATTTTTGATGTTGTATATAAAGATATACATACTAGCTATATATATGTGTATGTATGTATGTATATGATTTAACACAGATACACGCACACGCACATGCTTATTATTAATTTCATTAATAATAAGTAATTTCACTTTTCATTTCACTCAAACGAGCAAAGAATGCGCCAACTTTCGTTGCGGGTGAAGCTGCTGCAGTGGCGACGACGACAGCGACGACGGAGATGATGATGACCCCCTTTTCCCCTTCTTTCCCAGCAATCCCAAACAGCTGCCACATTTCGTGTAGACATTGCATCAAAGTGTCAGAAAGGCCAATCAACGGCAGCTAAACCAGCAAATCGCCACAAAGTGCCGCCGTTGTCGCACAGTGGGTCAATTCTAAACAAAAGTGGTGCTCATTAGGAAACATATTTTTTTCAATGAGACTAGGGGGCTCTGTCCACTACTCGCCCCTCCCTACAATCACTTCGCGATCCGAACTTTATATATCCTTATATATAAATATCAACGTTGAAAAACTTTATAATATATTATAGAGAGATAATACTATTTTTGTAAAATGGGGCCTGTTCTGGATTTCTTAAACAATAGAAATATCCACGAGGAGTCAAACGACATCTTTCACAACTTAGCATTCTAACATTTCTAGTTTGATAATTTATCCAAAAATTGTTGATGATTTTTAAGACATTTCTGAGGCATAGTTAAAACTTGTGATGTTTATGCGTCCGTGAAAAATTTAGAAACCATCACTAAGATCCAAAAATTGAATTAAAGTGTAAATACCTTAATTCGCTTTCTCCTATTGGAATGTAATTAAATTCATGGAAAATTATGTACACGCATGATCAGAACGAAGAAAGAAATGAATCCGGGGCGTCTGTTTGTCGACAATCATCTCAAGATCTGGGCTTCGCTTTGTCTTATAATCACTTTTTAATGAACTTAATAAACCATAATCATTTAATCTAAATAGCTATAATTTGTTTGATTTCTAATCCCCCTCGAGGGAGGACAGTCAATAAATATTTTATGGTGCACCTTAGTTATTTAAGGTATATTATTAATTTAATTGGTGGAAGGGAGTGACTACGCTCTAACTGATGTCTTCGGGTCCAGTAATTATTTCGCTTGTGGCTGTAAAGTAATATTTATACGTAGGATGAGGCGAGAAATTTAACCCCATAGGTTAGTTTGTATAGGCAGCTCAGATAGTGAATGAGATCTCCCAGAGACCATGAGGTCCATTGTGTGCCTAATTAAGGGAGCTCAAATAGTGATTGAGATCTCCCAGAGACCATGACGTCCATTGTGTTGCCTAATTAAAAGAAGGGAAGGAAAGCAATTGAAGAAAGGAAGCGATTGTAGAGGAGGATCAAGAACTGTGCATCCCTAATCGCCTAAGTCTAATGGTGCAGAACAATTTTGAGGATTCGACGAAAGCAGCCAGATCCACTATGAGCACATAGGATAGACTACCCAAATCCTCAAAGAATGGTTTACCCAGAAACTGGGTTCGTCTTTTAAGAAGCGTCGGGCAGTCGCATAGCAGGTGTTGGATGCTTTCTGTCACTTCCTCATCTCTGCAGCTACGGTAGAAATCGTGATAAGGAACTCGCAACATCCGGTGTCCCTTTACAACGACTATCACCATCCTAGTCTGGATTTTATGGAAACGCAGGAGTTCGCTTTGGATCATATCCTGGCCAGAGTGCTCGGGAGATGTGACAACCGAACACCATGTCCCGTTCTCTTTCCGCCACAGCTCTAGCTGTCTCCCTGATTTGCAATAATAAGTCCTGTAATGTCTTTTTATGTCCGTATCCGCAAGGATAGATGTCAAAGCTGAGACGTTCCTGGCATTCTCTTCCGTCGCCTCGTTACCAGGGACACCTGAGTGACCATAACCCAGCAGAGGGTTATGGATCAGTTGAACCCTTAACTTGAACTTATATTGGTGTAATCTCAGATACTTTTTTTTTTGTCGTTCCGAAACTAAATTGAAGCCGCTTGGAGCCTCTTTAAGATGTTCATTTTAGAGGTTTCACAGATATGGGAAAATTTTCTTGAATTCGGTTAAGAGCATTCGATCTGTAGAATCTTTTACATTTCAACTATTTAGGATTATATGAATACCGAACTTGGTAACCACCCAAATAAAATTACCAACCTTGAAAATTTAAACATTTTTAGCCACTTTCAGCCCACTGTGCGTAACAGCATCTTTAACGCGTTGTCCAGTTAGACATGGCACATTTGGACATTTGGCCAGTTGCATATTTCATTGGCCAAAATCGATGGCAAAATTAATTTCTGTGGCGGCTCTTTTGACTGAGCCGAGCCGCAACCCAAAACCAAATCTTGTATAATTTCTTTATTTTATTATTAGCTGTTAATTTTATGCAATTTTTCATATTTTACATATATCTCGTAGGCGCTACTACGCCCAGACCCGGGGAGTTACACAAATATTCAAGTCAAAAGAAACCGCCGCCAATCATTGGCTATGTTATTTGGCTTAAATGTCAATTTACCGCCAACATGTGTCTTATCGGCCATCGGGCAATGGTTGCAGCCGCACCATGTTAATTGCTCCAGAAAATTAAGTTATTTTGATTGCTGGCCCGTTGACCTCGCCAGCACACCCACCAAAATGTCAATAGATCCAGTTCAATGGTCTTTGCAATCATACACAATCCAGCAGCACGTTACTTTGGGTCTTTGTCACCCAATTGGAGGGACCGACCAAGAGCCAAGAGCAAGTCTAGGGCGCCACTGTAGTCGCTGTCAAGTCGTGCTCCACGATGTTTATCGCCAAATAAAAATTTCATATAAAATGAAATTACAATTTTAGATTTATTTCGATTTTAAAGTTCCTAAAAACAGCCAAAAAGAACAGACTTGAGCTTAGGAGTCGTGAGATAGAGACTATAAAATACTCTGTACTTAATATGCGTGTATTTCGTGATCGTCAACATCGACAAGTTCGTGACCAACTAAAGTAATTTGGGAATTTCGGCATCTAGCCAGTTATTGTTTTTAAAGATATCTTTTGTCTGTCAGAAGTTTTTATTGCATCAAGTTAATGGATAATAAACGTAGAATTCCATTTAGGCAACTCCTTGTCCAAAAACTGGAATCTTGTTAGCAAAATCTTTGTGAATTTTGGACGGAATAGAGGTTATATGTCAGTAATCAGCATTTTAATTCCTTTGCTGATTTATGTTTGCCTAGATAAAAATTCTTTAGAGAATTAATCGCAACAAGAAAAATTTGCAATACTTTTATGTAATAAGTAACAGCTAGAAAAGACTTAAATTCTTAACACGATTTAGTACTTCGGAATTTTGAAATTCATTAAAATCGCTAAATAATAACATATTCATATTATGGGAGTGTGTGGGAAAATGTCTATTCTCTGGAAATAGACAGACAGTTTTTACGTGAAATGGAATTTGTAAATTTGATTGAATTTGGTAACAAGTTAAGGTTAATCATGGGTTGATTTAATTTGAGATTGATTTATTATAATCATTTACTTTGATCTCTTAAGGGCCCAACTTCTTGCCAAATAATTAAAGCCTTCTATTTGCCTTCCTTTATGGATTACTTTACTTTGACCAAGTGAAGTTAAGATTATCCAACGAAAAAGAGCTGCAGCAGCTTCAAGTCAAATAATCTTTAATCAAGTCCTTGGAATCGATCCTGAACTGCAGATAAACATGTCATTTTTTCAAAAGATTACAAACTCCTTGTGCATTATGGCATATGGCAAAGTTTTGTTGAAAGAAAATATCTTCAAATTTATCCTTACGCTATGACTTACTACTCCTTTCAATTGACAGTGAGTTACCGTCCTACAAGTAAATTAATTCATCATCATATTATATCTCAGAGCAGTGGCACATCCAAGGGAGAAGTTTACGTCTCTGGACCACTCTAAAAAGATCTAGATGATCTTCTTTCCCATGGGTTTTGAAACCCTGATGCGCTTAGACTTTTATTAGAAGGTCAACAATTTTTTCTGTTCCCTCACGATATATATTTGTAAGTAGAGCCCTCCTAGATTACTTGGATGTAATAATCCATTTTTAGGCGATTAGGGATGTCCTACAGTTTTTAATCCTCCTCGAAAATCCCTTCCTTTCTTTAATTCCTTTCCTCCCCTCCCCTTCTTTTAATTAGGCAACACAATGGTCATGGTCTCTGGGTGACCTCAGCCACTATCTAACCTAATTATCCAGTTTTCTCTAAAGAAGATCTTCTGACCCATCCTGCCTCTCATATACGCTTTCTCTTGTTTCTCGAAATGAAAGATAACGTTATCTTGGCTACTTTATAGAAGATTTTTTTGTAAATTTTTTCTTACCGTGTTTCGGCTAAGTTTAGGTACTCAAGGGTTCTTCCCATAATCCTGGACGTGGAATTGCTGTACCTATTTACATCCGGCTATTTTTGTGTGCGGAATCTTCTAATCTGATCTTCTTCCAGATTTCTTCTTCGTTATGCTGCTTAGATCAAATAGAAGGTCGAAGATTCTGCTGGTAATTGTTAAAAAAGCATAATCCTGTCTACTTCAAAGACAATTATTTGCACGAACTTAATGTGCGGAGTCTTCCAACCTGGCCTTCTTCTTAAGTTTAAGATTCTTCTGCTAATTGTTAAATAAAAGTTTAATCTTGTCTACTTCAAAGACGATCGTTTACTTCATACAACTCACATTAATTTGTTTTCGCAAACAATATGCTCCATGGACCCATAAGTTATAGGGTATAAAAGCTCTATTCAATGCTGTTAACGTACATTGGCCCCCTATCCGGAGGCCTTTTATTTCAGTTAGTTTCTATGATTGTCAATAGAGTTTTTTATGTGCCTGAGAAAATTTATCATTAACGTTGTTGGCTTGTGGTTGGTTGTCCTATGTCCGAATATTTAATTTAATTTGTATGGTATATGCAAAAATCCCAATTTTGAGCTTATACCATGACAAGGTCTACGGAAATACGCTTTAATGTTGCAAGATTAATGTGGAACTATTAGCTACCAGTGGAAAATAAAATGAAATAATAAATGAATGCACCTGCAAAGCCTCAAAGTTCAAAATGCAATGAAAATATAATTACGCCCGCCACATTTTGTGGCCACCCTGACGCCCTGACACTGTCCATAGCTCGACGTGGGCCATTAGCAACGCCCAGACAGCCAAATGTCGATGATGGCGTCGATGGCGTCAATGGCTATGCCGTTGTCGGTGTCAGTCAGTGGCTTCTGCCAAGGCCTAGGCTGGGCAACCACCACCAGGGTACACTCTGCCCAAGCGACCTGACTGATTGATTACACATTTACGCTCCGGCTGGCGTGGGTTGGCGTTAATGTTGCCAACTTGTAATGGGCCAGGCTGGAGTGCAAACCAAACAGACAGACAGACCGACAGAGAGACAGCCAGTTAGACGGATGGACAGATAAACATGGACAACATGGCAGTCAGTCGTAGTCGTTGTTGGTTGTTTGGAGCATTCATAATGAGCTGCCATTGCAATGGCGATTACCTCAGACGAGCGTCGAAAAAATTTCGCTTTCTACCAAAAAGTTTTCAACTGAAGTTTGACAGCGTGCGGCTGAAATGTTGCACGTTTGACCAAATTTGGCTGGGTGACTCTCTGTGTGCTCTATGTCACAATGCCACAAAGACCTCCTGTGTAGGCCCACTATTAGATGGCCAAATGTTGGCTGCTGTTGCCCCTGCTGTTGGCGTTGGCGCACGCTTCGTTGCACTGCGAGAAAAAAGTGGATCAAGTTTAAGTTGTATTGGAAATATTGGGGAATGGAAGCCGTTGGATGTATTGTGCGCCCTAGAGTGGCTGAACTCAGCAAATATCAGTGAGAATCTTAACTCTAGTCGGATAACATTATATATCTATGTCCACCGAGGAAGGATGTACTTCTTCGTGAAAAGGGGTGACACTCTGCAAGTTTGTTTCGAGTTGACGCTGCCAATAGTACTCGGATGTTTCCCGAGTTTGCAATGTCCCTTCAGTAACCCAGTTAGTATCTTAATGGAATTCTGACCCATTTAGATATCTTCTTTAATCTATTTAAGTAATAGGAGTCGAGGAGTGGCTTGGCTTGCCGTAAGCTATCCGTGGCGGTCTAGTCCATTTCTCGTTTGGACGTTTTCTCTTCTCTTAGCAGTCCGTCAATGACACGATAAGGTTCAGGCCCTAATAGTGGTTTTGTAGGTAGGTAAGGTTGGGTTGACCCCTGGGGGGAGTAGCACATAGTCAGGATAGTCATTAGTGGTACCTGAGGATGCGGCTGGTCTACATGGCACTTTAGTAGTCGAGTATGCGATGGCGATTACCAGAAGATTTTGGGGTGACTTATCGGCTGCCTCTTCCGGTGAGGTAAGCCAGGGGTTTGATGTGCATAGGGCGGGCAGGATAAAGTGCTCCATAGTCTCTCTGACATCTATCTCCTTACACTTCCTACATTCGTCGCTGTTGGTAATTCCTACCTTCCTATCGTGAGCTGCTTTCAGGCAGTAACCAGTGAGTATGCCCTCTATGGGCCTACAGTCTGTTCCTAGGAATTTCAGAATATACTGGGCTAATTTGCTCTTGATTTTCTTGCACATAGTGCGGGTTGTCCTGCAGTTGTGTTGTACCACCTTCTGACAGATCTGACTGCAGCGTCTTCTTCTGCTCTGTGGTTAATCGTCCTTTATGGAATCTTTAGATCCTCAAGTCAAGGTTGCCTTAATCCGGCTACTTCCTTTGCGATCCTGGTATAAAGTGGTTTAAAATGAAAGAGGTTTACTAACCGTTCAGTGCTTCTTTAACATTCCGAAATACCGCTCATCTTAAAACCAGGATTGATCCTAACCAGTACATTTCTTGGTTTCGATCCAAGTGTATGCCAAGTATTTTAACCTTTTCTTTTTTGGGTATTGACAATTCACTCAGGGTAGGTTAGGTATGTAGGTTAGGGCGGCAGTACTCACCTGGGCGAAGAATAGGCCTCCTGTGATAGATTTGGCTGCAGCGTCTTCTTATGCTCTGTGGTTAACCGTCCCAAATGGAATCTTTAGTTCGTCAAGTGAAGGTTGCCTTGATCCGGCTCCTTCCTTTGCGAGCCTGTCTGCTAGACAGATAAGAAAAAAAGGAATAAGAAAAAAAAGTTTTATAAATGAAAGAGGTTTAATAAACGCTTAGTGATTCTTTAACATTCCCATACCCCACTGAGATCCACTTCTTGGCCAATCAGTACATTTTGTTTTTCTTGGCTTCGAGCGGATTTATTGAGACTTCTTTCAAGTGATTCAGCTGCATGCCAAGTATTTTAACCTCTCATTTCTTGGGTATGAATAGGGTTACCAGAGCAATCCTTCCTCGTGTTGAAGTGGCCTTTGGTTATTCGACTTTGCTAAGGCATGCTCCAACGAAACCAAGCTGCGCCATTTCTTCCCCTATATTCCCAATCGTTCACCCATCACAAACCTATCCGCAGAGTCTTTTCCTGCTCTTACTCCTAACATGGTTGACCTTCTTTCGCTCAGTGTAGCTTCTTGTCGCTGCTGCGCTAAATCGCCGTATGTTATGCTACTTATCTTGATGCCGTTGACGCTGAGGCTGCTGCTGCAACTTCCACAGCAACTGCCACTGGAAACGCTAGTGCCAAGCTACTGCCTCCAGTGCCTGCCGCAAGAGTCATGCGCGCCTGATTTCGCCTGTTTAACATAGTTAGGCTTAGGGATTGGGATTTTCACCAAGTTGGCAGCCAGCGGCGGCGTGTAACTCCAGTAGCCAGTTCGTAGGTTGAGGTCAGTGCACCCAGTGTGATTAAAAAAGTAAAATCGGAGACATTCATAAATATCAAATGCGCCATAATTTAGGGTCTTCGGACTGTACCATGCTAACCTACCCATGGCGCCATTTTCACTTTTAGTTTCGAAACAAAAACAAAATAAAAACTTTTGAGCTACACCTGGCAGAGCTGGAGCTGGGTTTACGTATCGTATGAGTCACATTGCCTTAAAGTGGGGCTGCGGCAATGTTGCAAAAGTGCATCATAAATTATGTTGGGTTGGCGTTTTACTCAAACCTTTTTATATGTAATTTTTTTTCATTATTTTGGCTTCTATGCGCGATACTAAAGTAGTCACACGGTCAAATGCCGGGGACCACTGGACGGCGGCCAGAGACCCCAAAAGCTAAGCCCCACATTTGTCGAAATCGAAACTGAAACTGAAATCCCGCTGCAGCCGAAAAATTGCACTTGGGCATTGGTCACGAATGTCGGTCAAACGTGTTTTTACAACTTTAAATATGCCAAACATTGGTCGGCGGTCCCAGGCACATTTAATTTGTGCGCATATATTTTTCTAGGGATAATCTGTGCTCCATGTTTTGTGAGGTAGTAAATGCTCGTTTCACCTTCGACTTTGACATATGTGCAAATTCTAATTTGCAGATTTTTGTTTGTTCCCAGCAGCGGCAACATCTTAGAGTTAGAGCTTTCTGGATTTGGGAATGTCGAAGCTTGGATGCACTTGTTGTTGCACTATCGGAAGAACTTGGAACATTTTGTGATGGTTCGATGTGGATGGAATTGATGTGTCAAAATTTTATGTAATTTCGATAAGAAAGGAATTTTTGAGAGCATTTTTTCATGTTCCTGAAGTATCAGTGAGAGCTTTTACCGTCCTATTCATTCTTACTAACTAGGAAGAGAAACAACCCTTTAACCTTTTTCTAGAGCCCTTCGAATCGCTCGGTGATTTAAAGGTAACCTATTAATCTTGCCAATAATCGGGAGTGCTCCGGAAAATGAATCCGATCAGTATATATATCAAATATAACTCAATGTCTGAACTGCTTTTCGACAACCGGATCACTGCAGTGCCTTTCGGGCTGAGGTCACTGCAAGCCAGGAGCCTTTAACATTACGAAACCTACAAGTACGGAATAAGAACATCTGTATCTACTCGGACAACCAGGCGACTATTAAGTCTCTAGCTTCGATGGCTTCGTGCATGAAGTCAGTAAGTAACTCCCGCTTGTCTCTGGATGAGATGGCTGAGCCGCTTTCAATTCACCTCATATGGGTCCCAGGTCGTAGGGACATCGAGGGCAACTGTATTGCGGATGAGCTAGCTAGACAAGAAACTACCAGCATCCTCCTTCAGGACAAGGAGGGCCTGGGGATACCCAAGGCCAAATGCAAACTGATAATACGAAATTACTTCGCTCTTTGTGCAAACCAAACGTGGAATCGGACATCGAACACGTGCAAAATCTCGCGGCAAACCTGGTTGACGTACTGCAGTAAAAGAACTAAGGAACTTTACTGTCTAAATAGAGCCCAACGCTCAATTGTCATCCGGTTAGCACAGGACACTGGTTGGTGGGAAAGCACAAATGGCGGGAATCGATGTTGCGTTCTAGCGTCTTCTCGAGGATCATGCACAGAGCGAAGATTTGGTCCGTAGTTGACTTGCCTGGTCTAAAACCGCATTGGAAATCTCCTATCGCGCCAGCCATATATGGCTTCAGTCGTTCACACAAGATACTGGATATCTTGATCGAGAGTTGGACCTCCTCCAGACTTGGTGGTAGGACCTCCTCACTTGACTCGGAGCTGATTTCAAAGTCCTCTGATATTTTGTAGGTATTAAAATTAAATTCATTCAATTATACTAATTGTTCTAAAATTAGGAAATATATGCTTCAAAAATCCGATTATAGGAACCAAGAAATCTCCACAGCTCTAAAGTATCATCGCAGCTAAGTCTATATAACCTTTAAAAGAGCATTAAGTGCCATCAACCATATTGGTCTTACCAAAACTGGCAACACTTACTCTTTTAACTCTCTATTGTTGCGCATACGCCATGTTGCCGCCGCGGCGTAAATTAAGTATCAAAGTATTTAGCCCATAGACAAATTTCTCACATAATTCACAAAACGTCGTAATACGGAAGCCTTTAGCCGTTTCTATTGCAAATTTCTCAGATAAGTTAAGTAAATTTTACAACACTCAAATTTGAATTTCATGTCCCTTTTATCGTGTGCGACTATCTATGGGTCTGTGGGTCGGTACGGTCTCTATAGACGGTCCAAGCTCCAACTGCTGCTGCCTAGAAGTAAGGCCCTGCTGCGATTGTTTTCTAGTTTTTTCTGTTTTTTTTTGGCAAATTTGGCTGCCCCATTATAACGGTTTCATGGTTTACCTTTTTTGGGAAACGCTGTGAAAAACAATCTTTTTTTTTGGTGGGGGGCTACGGGAGTGTAAATGTTTTAAAATATAGTATAGAAAATTATGCGCCTGGGCTACCGTTGGCGGTTGTCATCAAAAGCGCCACAAAATGTTGCAAAGTTGCAGTAATTGTTGTTGTCGTTGTTGCCGTTGTTGCTGTTGTTTCGACTGTGTGGCACTTAACACCTTTTTGACACACGTTGACGTCGACATCGAAGTTGAAGTTGAAGCTAAAGTTGCAGTTGCAAGTCAGACGGCGCTGCAGTCAAATGCAAATGAAGATAAATCGCTGGCTGTGATCTTTTTAGCACCTTTTTGCATACATTGCAGTCCGGGCAGGCGTTGCTGGTGACAGCCACAAAACATGCAACATTTTGTCCCCAGCACTGAAAGCCTGCTGCAACTAGTATGACAGTCTGGCCACAGTCACAGCCACAGCCTGGCGTTGCCACTGCTGCCAATGTTGCCACTGATTATGATTGTGTGGCAGCAAGCGTCGCGTGCATGATCATTGTGCGCATTGGACTGCTTGGATGGGAACAGTGAGAACGTAAAGTATGCGAACACTTGTAAATATCTTAGGGTCTTAGTAGGACAGACCCCCTTTGGCTTGAATAAAGTCATTCCAACAATATTCAAGTGTTCTCCTGTAAACTTTTGAATGATTCATAGAACGAAGTCGGGATGTCTTTGGTTCTTAGTAACCTTAATCTGGTACTGCATAAAGAACAGGTCGTCATCGTCTCCAGTTTTTGTTGAGGAAAATATAGACTTTCCCACCTGCAGATCATATCATTAAGAATTTGACTCATTGGGGTTAAACTTCTCCTGCTCTTGTGTCTCCATGTATTCTCCAAACAACTTTTGAATAATCCATAGACTGCCGTATGGATGTCTTTGGTTCTTAGAAACCTTCTCAACCTGGCGCTGAATAAAGAGCAGGTCTTATTCATCTTCAGTCTTTATAGAAGAAAACTTAGACTTTCCTACCTACTGATCATATCATTTCTTCTCTTGTGTCCTGTTACTCCTAGTGGAGCATAGGCCGTCTGCTCTCTAGGTTAGGGGCGGACCTGTCACTACGAACAGAGTTACCAGGACTGACTTTGAGCTTATCACTATCAGAACCCTGCTCCCTCACATATTTCTGTGTAAACATTAGAGTAACCCCGAGGATTAATCATTCTCCAAGCAGTACTCGTGTCCCTGCGGCTAATTCACCTGCTTCAACAGAATGCACGACGGTTTTGGAGGTGCCAACCCCATGTTCTACAAATAACAATATATCGAATCATATCATTACCATAAACTAAGAATTGGACTGATTGGGGTTAAGCTTCTCCTGCTCTGTATCTATCTCCATGCTTCCTTATACCTTTGTTTCATTCAAATACCAAAAAGTGTAAGCGTAATTTCGATACCCACTGTACGTATGCATTACGTGTGTACATACATATGTATGGTTGGATGCATGTGCAGCACAGTCAATAAGGTTGAATGTCAAGTCTGTCCGAGTGGAAGACCATTGTATGCGACTCACTTTGCATATGAGTTTCCAGCCTTACAATCAAAATTATCAGTCGATGTCGTCGTCGTCATTGTTGTTGTGGTTGTTGTTGGTATTGTTGTGCTCCATGTTGGCCAAAAACAGGGGCCTGCTCTGGCGGATGAGGAAGTTGTTTGTGCTCAAAGCTATGAAATGCATTTTTTGTTGCCTTCTTATACCCTATACCCTATGAATAGAGAGCATATTGGAATTGATAAGATTAAAACTATAAAAAATAAGAAGAGAAGGAAAATATATAATATTTCCTTCCACATACGCTCTTAACGATATTATTTCTGGGTTAATTAGAAGAGGAAATGGATTCTTTGTGGGTCAAAATTTCTGAAAATCTTCGAGAAAAATATTAATATTTGGAATTTGTTGGAAAAATTAACACTCACTGGACAGGTTAGTATATAGAGTATATGCATATAGCTAGACAGTGTTACCACATCTGTAGGTTTTAAATCTTAAAATTAGATTTTAAATTAAATCTTAAAGATCGTTTATGTGCATGGTTGCCATTTTGGGACTCAGCTTAATTTCATTCTAAATCAAGCAAAGTGATTCGAATTTGGATAGTTAGATGTGAATTGAACATAATATGGAGACTATTTTTTTTTTCCGAAAAGGGTTCCTCACGAAGAGGTGGGGCACTGCGACCAAAACTTCACTTGTACCATACCCATAAATTTAAGCAAAAGACTTTCCGCAAGAATAGAATAGGTCTTTGATAGGTGTTGACCTTAGATGGAAGGGACTAATCCGTCCCGTTCTCATGTGACAGGCTCTGTCTGGTGGTTTCATCGTCTTTTAAACAGAGTCTGCACTCTGAAGAGTCCGATAGGCCAAATTTCTGCAGATGGTATCTAACAGTGTTGTGGCCAGATAGATAAGCTACCAGGAGCTTTAGGTCCGCTCAGCCAAGACCTTTTGTCTTGATTGTATCCCGAGGTTTGACAAACACTTCTGCTTGACGAAGCCCCGGTAAGGGGAAACAGTATCTCCTATGATCTCCTGCAGCCCATTTGTTTATGATAGTTTTAATTGTGGACCAACCATAACACAAAACGGCTCAGGAGATGCAGTCAGGGTGGAGGCAACCTGTCGTGCTAGATCGTCAGCGATCGTGTTTCCAACCACTCCTGAGTGTCCAGGTACCCAACATAGCAGGACTTTGTTCCGGGCGGACAGGGTTTGGAGCTAGTAAAATGGAGAGTAAATTTTCTTTAATTTTTTTCTTCGACAAAGTCTTGAAGAGTATCTCAAAGTCGTGCTGACCGCATTGTAGCATCTTGGTTGTATTTTTTGGTGCTGTTATTGTTGTTGTTTGCTGTGGCAGCCAACAAACTATCGGCAGCTTGTCGCGTTTTTTATTTAAATTACGAAATGTTTTGTCAACAATTTGTCCAGTGATTTATTTTTTGTGCACATATTTGCATATTGGCCAAAGACAAACGACAAACGACCATAGCCAATAGGCCTGGCCAATTGCGCACATATTGTCTTGGGCTGCAAGTGGAACTGGGAACTGGGACTACCACGGTATGTCAGGTAATAAGCTGGACAGGTGCATAAATTGCGTTCAAAACTGAAAGTTGTGCCCAGCCGCCCAGAATCAAAGAAAGAAAGTGCACCACTTGAGAAGAAGGCGTACCAATGATGGACAAGACATGAGCCAGAAAAGAGATGACGACGCCGACGATGACGTCCATGACGATGATGTGCAGAGCGTGCATTGAACCCGCACCGTAACGCTGCATGTGAGCTGTCCATCACAGAACTTTCGATTTCGATTAGTAGTAGTCACTTTCCTTTGGCGTTTGTTGAACTGCAACTGCAACTCTTGAGGTGATACCTCAACGAACATTAACAAAGGCTACGGCTATGGCTACTCCAGCTGCCACAGATCATGTCGTGGTCCGGCAGCAACGACCAACTGTACAAGAAACACACATTTTGAAGCCTCTGTGAGTGACACACAATTGCGTTTTTTGCGCACAGTTCCGTATTTGGTCAAAGATAATGATGTGAAATGCAACAACAGCTACAACAAAAAGTCTATGTACCACACTCTGCCAAACCCAGTGCACACTGTCCACACCACAACGCAGTTTGTGGCACGAAAAATTTTGCAATCACCCACTCAAAAATTTAATGCAAACGGAGCGGTTGGTAAACGACGGAGAGATACACTGCTTGGGTAGTCGATGGAAATGTTGTCGAATTAGATAGGACGTGGATAGGTCATGCTCTTAGGAATGTTCCATGCAGTATTGTTCGGATGACACTGGACTGGAATCCCCAAGAAGGTACATGCGCAGGACGACCAAAAACAACCTGGTAGGACGTGGATAGGTCAAGCTCTCAGGAATGAACCATGGAGTATTGTTCGGATGCCACTAGACTGGAATCCTCGAGTGGGTAGATGCTTAGGACGAGGAAAATCAACCTGCCTGGCCTTAAAGAACTGCCCAAAATAGAGTTCGAGGGAAAGCGCTCTTAGTGGCTCCCAAGAGGATTAGAGGATTAGAATATCCACCTTAGTGTTCCCATGCTTGACGTAAGAAGCGACTAAATAGTAGAAATAAGAGCGTGGCGTTATATGGAGCAGCTTGGGATTAGCCGTCGTGGAGAGTGGATGCTGACAGGAAGTCATATTTATGCGGCGTCAGCGGATGATTGGACCCCAGATGCCAGATGGGTGACCAGTTACGGGCATTTGAAGCCAAAACTGGCGGGGTTCCCCAAATCCGAGTCTGTCGGGACTAAAAGGGGAGGGCAAACCGAGCCCTTAATTTCGGTACCACGGATTGAGTATACGTGCAAGCGTACTCATTGAGGTCGGCACCCTTGTGAGAGTAGAGTCAGCTTGGCTCGGCGTGGGGTGCTGCTTCCGGGTTCAACCGGGTGCTGCTGGCCATAAAGCAGGAGAAATAATAGATACATCTCGCTCCTCACCAAGGGGGAATTGCATGCCGGACAACATGCTTTTAAATTGGAACCAAAGAAATATCAGTCTCGGCTGATTGCTCTGAGGGGCGTTAATTGGCGCATTAATCCAGACTCATTGTGTTATATGTACACTCAAGTTGCATATTTGAACGCCGTGGTTTTAATCCTGCAAAGGAACATACCACGTTAAATAAAATACGGAAAGATCCGTAAAAATGTCTACATGATCTTCTCTTCATACGAACAGACGCTTGACAGCTATGATTCCCTCGGTTAGTTACTCGAGATTCGGATCAATATCTTTTTGTCTTACACACCTCCCTCTAGCTGTTACATACCTCCCCAAAATCCAGCATACTCTCAACCCAACGGATATAGGGTATAAAATGTTGCCATTTTGGTTATTTTTTGTGGCACAAACTGACAACGGGCTAAAATTGCCAAGTTGCAACGAAATGTATGTAAATGAGTGAAAATGTTTCAACTTAATTTTATTTATGTGCGTTCACATTGGAGATTGCAATTTTCCAATCCCCAATCCCAACAACCTGAGGAGTTGCCATAGAGACCAGAGAAATTCCTGCGCATGCGTCAGAAAATAAACAAAAACAAAACAAAGCTATCGAGAAAAAAGTTGATTTGTTTTTAAACTCTTGAACTCAGAACTTGACATAGTTTTTTAGATTACTGTAGAAAAATGGACGGTCGTATTAGCGTGATGCAACCAGAACTGACCAGTACACCGCCAGAAGGCGAAGTGTTCTTCGTTGAAGGCGCTAAACACAACAGACCCTATTTCAAAAAGTTTATACCACCCGATTCGGATGATGAGTTTACCGGCGAGCTGCATCATTTGTACAATATCAATGAGTCCTGGCACACGCTGCTGGCCATGCCCAGCTGCCAAAAGGTGATGATCACGTAAGTGTGGTTGGTTGGTAGCAACTGCTATGCTAATGTGCTCCAATTCCTTGCAGCGAAAAAGTGCAACTAGCCATGAAGTTACAAGTTGGCGTGAATGTTACCCAGGAGTTTCCTTGGAAGCAAATACAATTTAAGGATATGCGCGATAATCTTTTCGATGAGGTGGAAAATGCTACAGAGCTTATCAAATTATTTACCGGTTTCGATCCGGAGCATTATATACTTATAGGCTACTGTCCGGCTCTCACCGAACAGGATGAAAATCCGCCCGCGGGCGATCCTTTTATATTCTTTATTGGCGGCAAGGAAGCCAAGATGGCCATGGGCATTATAGAGAATATGGAAGCCTTTGAGCGTTGGCGCATGCGTCGTCGTCTGTACAAGAAACCACGTCGCTGGGTTAGCCAGGGCACTGAGCAGGAGATGAACATTATTATAGAACGTCTTAAGGATGAGCCTGTTGATGTGGAAATACAAAGTGTTTATCCGCTGCAGAAACCCAAACGTAGTTATTTTAGTTTTCGCAAGGTGGCAGATGTGCGCGATGGAGCGCTCGAATTGGTGCCCAGCGAAAGCGCCAAGTTCGAGAATATAACGCGACGTCGCATTACCATAGGCATACAGTCCGCACCACAGCTGGTAGATCGTGAGCAGCAGACTAATCCCACTTTTCCGGCAAACGCTTGGTCGCAGTATCTCTACGAGATTGACGAAGAGGGTAGGTTGCGCGCTCAAATAATTTGTGCTAACTATAACTTGTGCTCTTAGAAATTGTGCTGGACAAATCGGACGAGGAGGAAGAGCCGACTGGAAATAAAGATAGAAACAAGATAGTCCCAAGTCCAGCACCAACAGAAGAGCTACAGCCGGAGAAGCCGCAACGTGAGATGTCTGAACAGGTACAACTATTGCTCAATATACTGGAGTTCAATCAGATTGATGGCTATCGGTGGGTTAATGCTTACACTCCTCCATGTAATGCTAATCCTTATTGTTTTGCGCAGCAATGACTATCAATTAATAGCGAATAGTGCTGTCCAACGTCACTCAAACCCTTATTTGGAGGAATTCATTTGTTTTGCCAATATATCAAAGAGCAAAGGACGCTTTGTGTCCTCCATCAGTTGGTATCCAAATATTTCGGGCTTGATGGCTGCTAGCTATGCGTTTAGCACACCGTGCACCATCAATGACGTCTCCGAACGTATTGACTATGTACAACGTGCTGTGCTAGAGCCTAATCCTGTGCTGCTTTGGAGCTTCTCCGACAATCTCAATTTTAAGCTGGAATTTGAATCACATTTCGAGGTAACTGCGCTATCGTTTTGTCCCCAACATGGTGACTTTTTGCTAGGTGGCTGTCAGAACGGTGTCATCATTGTCTGGGATTTGCAAGGACGCATACAGCGCTTAGATGAGGAGGAGTTCCTGACAGATGAGCAGGCTAAAAACCGCGCCTTATTGGAGTCGTTTATTGACTGGACACTACCGTTGCAAGAAGAAATAGTAGAGCCGGCGACAATGACGCCGCTAGACACCTCGCCAAAGGGAGCCATCACGGGCATTTACTGGCTCAGCTCGCACTCCTACATCAATCAATACGGCAAGGTTTACAATGACAAAGCTTCACGTAAACAATACAAATTTTTCGTCACCTGCGCCTTCGATGGCACTATTAGCTTTTGGAACTTGGACGGTGCTACTAAAAAGGACAAAGAATTGTCGCGCTCACGCAATTTGCCCAAAGAACTGACACAAAATGAGTCGGTGCTTAAGAACAAAACGTTGAATCCCGTCTACAATTTAAGCTTCAATCAACCCATTACCGCGATCATAGCCAATTATGCTATGCATGGAGCTTCAACACCCAGCATAAAAACCATCAATGCCAATCCCAGTAACTATCCCTTAGGTATACAGGAGCGAGAAGCGCCGGATTTGACTACCTCGTTAATTGTGTCTACTTTCTATGGCACCATACATCGCATCGAATGGCTGGGCATTTACAACGATGTCGATCCTACGGAGAAGGTTAACAGCAGCGGTGAGTTTGCCAAAGTGCACGATGGACCCATTGTGGCCATGCGCAAGAATCCATTTTATACACAACTGTTTGCCTCCATTGGCCGCACTATATTGGCCGTTTGGAGAGATGACTACAGCTACTCCGCAGTATTTTGGCGCAAAAGACCTTGCGACTTGACCGCGCTGGCTTGGAGTGAAACACGTCCAGCGGTCTTGTACGTTACACGCATCGATGGTACTTTGGAAATTTGGGATATATTGTCACGCGATGACGAGCCATGTTTGACCGAGATTCTGGGTGGTGGCATTGTAACCGTCGTAACCGAACATATACCTTCGTTACCTCACAAAATACTGGGCATAGGAGACTACAACAGCAGCATACGCATGGTTAAGCTGCCGGCTAACTTTGATTATCCGCTGGACAATGAGCTTAAAGTAAGTAGAGCACAGCTTGACAAGCCAACCACTAACCAAAGCCTCCTAACGCCTGCAGAAACTTATCGACTACGTCGATAAACAGATAAATCGTAAGAAAGACTTGCAGGAATGGGAGAAAAATTATTACGAGAAAAATAAGGACATCATAGAGGCTAAGCGTCAGGCCGCCGAGGAAACGCGCAAGGAAATGGAACGCCTAGAGAAGGAGGAACTACTTAATGAGCGTAAGCGCCAAGCCGAGGAGATTGAGGAGCAAAAGTAAGTACAATCTGCAAGCTACCTATTTGTAACTATCACTGCTCTGTGCTTGCAGCAAATCCAAACCCGCACTACACAACACAATGCCTTATAACGAAAGAATGGCGGAACAATGGGATAAACTTAATCTTCACCGCATGATGACCATACTCATGTCGCGCAAGCAAATGGATCCAGAGAAGCTGAAGCGTGAAACTGCTTTAGAAAAGGATCGCTTGGCCTACGAGGCTGCCAAAAAGGAGTCCCACGCTCAAGTGTTGCTCAACGTCGACAATGAATTGAATAGTATGCGCTCCCGCATACTACCCGCCGAGGTGCCAGACATGCAGCGCGCTGAAATGATACAGGAGCGCGTCAAAAATGAGCTACTTCTGGCTCCCAGCTATGAGGAGGTCTGTGAGAGATGCTTCAAAGCTATTGAAGAGTTTACCGAGTTCAAAGATATCGATTATGTAGAGTTTCTGGAACGTGGACGTCGACGACGTCAACTGTTGGATCAATCTTTGGGCGGTAACACAGAGCGCATGGCTTTGTACCAGGAGAAATTAAAGGACCTGACACTTTACGATTGCAACTTTGGCTATGATTTTCTACACACAAACGTTGAACACAAATCGTCTAACACTGATGTGGCTAACGTTGAAGAGGATCCAGAAAAAGATTCTCAGATAGACGATTAATAGTAATAAAAACATAATTGCTTCATTTAAACCAAAGCGCTGACCTACAGCATTATATAATATATAAGCGAACCGCTTGGGTTTGTTCTCTCCTCTATCAATCAAAATATCGGTATCAAACATTTTCTCTAGGCCATAAAATGTTCGATCCGAAATGTGTAGGATCGGTCTTCCACGGCTGTGAAGACATATTTTGAAGATGCGTCTAAATACACCTAATCGGTCAAAAGAGGTTTAGTTAGTTTCCTAGAGTAGGTTTTTTCTTCTTTTCAATCCCCATTTGCTGTTAGGCGTCAGTGTAGCCTCCAGTACCTGTTTGGCTTTGTAGATGCCCGAACCATTTTAGCTGTCTCTCCTCAATATCTTGTATAATCGACTTCTTCTGCTTTACTTCTGAAGGTATTCTTTGATTTCTGACCATATCTCTCCTGGTTTTTCCTGCGACCCTTCGTACGTACTTCATTTCTGTTGCCGGAGTAGGTTTCTGTCTTCTACAAACTTTCTCCACCTTTCTCTGTTTTCCAGTATCTCGTGCCATGTTGTTCTTGGCTATCTTGTGGATTCCAGTCCAACTCTTCTATAAGGACTTCGCTTGCTGGTTTGCGTGAAGTTTGACCTGCTCAAAAGCTGTGAATCCGAGATAGTTCTTGATAGTCCTCAGTTTTGTCTTATGCAGCAGAAACACCTGAAGTTTACCTGCCAAGACTCCAGTCATTAACCAAGTTTCGCAGCCATACATATAGAAAGCGTTCGTGGGTACCATGCTCTCATTTCCGACCTTGACCCACCGTCCCGGACGCTGGCACAGAAATGCTACGGTTGATCTTAAGACCAACGTTTTTGGACGAGATGAGATCTTCAAGATGTATGTCCTTGTCCAGCGCCTGGGATAGATAGATCAATATCAATAAGCAGGACTAGTAATGGTGATTGTAGGTAGGCCTTTCTGGCACCAGTTGAAGTTGAGTTGAAGCTCTCGAGAATATCTGCCGTTATGAAGGATCTTAAATATGAAATTGTCATTTTGTGTTCCTCTTCCCGTATTAGGACTTTTAAGGGGTGTAAGCATAATTCGACTGCAATCCCATCAGCTCCTGAAGATTTACAAGTATTGAGCAACTTTATTGCCAATTTTATTTCAAGATGCGATGGTGTATGTGATTCTAGTCGACTATCAATCGATAAGCTAGGTTGGGATGTAGAATGTTAGAGGGCGGTCTGGCAATTAACTGTGATCTTACTCATGCCCCTTTCCATAGCGTTTCTCTCTCTGGTCAAGTACCTACAAATTAAGATCAATCAACGATTGACGCATTTAATGAAATGACTATCTTTGTGACGTCATTAGTACAGCTTAATGAATGAGCTGCATATCAGAATGTAAACCGAACATTATGTCGATTCGATGCATGATCACCCCTAGAGCGTGTATCCGTGAAATCCTATAAAACTCAGACGGCACAACGAACACTTGCAAGTTCAAGTTTATGATAAGTACTTCCATATGGGCGCACAAATGAAGTCATATAACCAAGTCAGTTCGCTTTCCCACATGGCCGACTACTCACTCATTTGGCTCGGTGTTTAATGCACATATCCATTAATGGTCTGGGGCGAATACAATTGTATCCCACAAAGAGCCATGGCAATTGCACTCCATCATTTTCGCAAGCATATAATGATATACATTTCGGAAGCAATGTATCTGAACTTTACCATTATTATTGATCAGCTTGTGGCTAAGCTAAGCTATATTCAAGCGAGTTCCCAGCCGCTGGCCAGATACTTTATTACATCATCAGAGTGTAGACGGTGCCAAAACGGGCCAGCTGACCACCACCACCTGAACGACCAAACAGCACCTGTTGTAGTCCTTAAAGCGCAGCGAACTGATAAGTGATTTCTGGTCGGTCGGTTGCTGCCCAACACTTGAATTTTGATCCATTAAATTTTGTGCATTTTTTTTATTAATAAATTTCGCCTCCATTGCGTGCCGCAGTGGATTTTTTTGTAGGCTCAGTTTTTATTTACATAACAATTGGCCTTTGAATTCAAATTGGCAGCAATCACAGCAGCTGCTTGAGTTCGGATTAACCCGAGAGTGCATTAAAATCAGTTTTACCGCGTTTTAAAATTATTTACGAGCTTATGCAAATCGATGCCGCTCTTGCACTCTGCACAGTGGGCTGAATAGCTAAAATAGCTCCCATTTTCAACAAAACGTCTAATGTAAGGGGAATCTGTCTATACATTCTTCAAAGATTATAAAAATCTTTCTAAACCTTCTTCAGTGGATCTGATCGAAAAACGCGTAACCAAATTGATCACGTTTTGATCGACGGAAGGCATGCTTCAGGCATGCTGGACGCGGAATCAATGTTGACTCCGATCTTGTTGCAGCCAAGATATGCAATGGGAAAAACGTACGCACCAGCGTGCAGCGAAAGCTAGATGTTGCTAAGCTGCAATCACAACAGCCGAAGCCCACACCGCTCACCTTTCGGAATTGCTCCACCAACTCCTTCCCTGATGAGGTTGGCGGACTTTGGGCGCAAATATCCCAATCCATACGCTCTGCCGCTGAAGACATCATTGGGTTCAAGCATCCACTCCCACGGAACCAATGGTATGACGAGGAATTTCGCGAAGCAACTTCCGCGAAAAGACCGCATATAAAAGATCGCTGCAGTTCGCCGCAACGCGTGCCATATATTGGAAAACTGCAGGGAGAAGAAGGAAGAGAGACGCCTTTTCAAACGGAAGAAACGGGACCAGGAGCAGCGCCATCGTGAGAATCTCGAGGTGTTACGGGGCAGAAATCACGCTCGAAAATTCTACCAAAAAGACAACCGCCTGACGCAAGGTTTCAAGCCCGCAGCATCAAACTGCCGAGACGCAGATGGGAATCTGGTTACAGGTACGCAGTGTACGCTGAGGTTATGGAGGGAACATTTCTCCAAGCTGCTTGCAGGCGACGACGCTACAATTGCCGCCATTGTGGAAAACAACCCGATACCACTGACCAACGACAATATGTGTGTCCCACCGTCCACCAGACCTCTGCAATTTCATGATCGAAGGGGTACTACGGAAGGCCGGTGTACATCGCAATGACACTGCTCTTTGGATGTTTGAGAGGAATATTCTTCGTAAAATCTTCGGTCCCGTACGTTTTGAGGACGAATATCGCATACGGATGAACCACGAGCTCTACGACGACATAGATGTTGTGCAGCGCATCACAATACAACGTCTGCGCTAGCTTCTTCAGTTACAAATGTTGTAAGGTAATATTTTGTAAGCAGGCGCGGATCCAGGATTGGGTCTTAGAAGTTCTCACTTCGAAGAGAGCTTTCAAAAGAGTGTCAGCCCTCTTTTCCATCCTTTGGGAGGTTCAGACACGAGATTCCACCCTTGGAACCACCTCTGGTTCTCTCTCTAGCTCTCTAGCTTTAATAAAAGTAAAAGCGTTTAGCAGTATAAAAATAACAAACGATCAACGATACCAATTTACGCCATTAAAAAACTTCATTAAATTCTTCCAAATCGATTTTTGACCCACTGTGTGGCTCCGTGACTTGATATAAAGATAAGCTGGCATTGGATTTTCATAGGCGCTGGAAAAAAAAAGCTTAAGCACATATCGATTATGCACAGCCGCCATCGTGAGAGCTCCATAATAAAAACAAGCGAAACCAAGTTATCCATTAACAGCTGTTTTAAATTTTATATTACTGCATCAAGCGGGACGTATGAATTTAGAGCTACAACTAATTTGGTGGAACTGAGACGGGGCGGGGGCCAGCTGACAGTGTAATAATGATGAACAATGAATACACAAAAAATATAAAACAATCAAAAAGCTTAAGATAATACAAAAATTCTAATGCTCCGCTTGCGGGTTTAACCCAGCCTCGACTTTATCCAGGCGTTCTAACAGATGTTTATAAAATTTGCCGCTGCCAACATGCACCAGTCCACGGAGTAGTCCCAAAATGCTGGCCAATAAGCTGTTGAATTCTTCATAGTATTCTTCAATGCCTTGCGAGAATTCCACAAAGTCGTCAGTGCCTGCGGCTAATGAGGAATCCATAAATCCGCAATAGTTGAGACAAACATGACCGAGAGTGTATAGAGCGCTAACATAGGTGCTGGACTCGGGCAAGAGCGCCTTCTTGAAGCACATGTCCAAAAAGTTGTGCAATTGGTCCTGGAAAACATCGATATGCTCGGTACGATCAAGTTTTAAAAGTATGGCCTGCCATTGGGGCTCTATAATATCGTGAATGATATAATGCTCCACGTTGCGCATGCATTCCAGCATGTGCATGCCCAGCTTTTGAGTGGACTTGACAGATGGGTGGCAAGACTTGGAATTTTGGATGTCCAGCTTTTGCTGTACATAGCGCAGAAAGAAGAGCACACGCTGCAGGAGTTGCAGCTTATCCATGAGCTCAGCATGTAGCACCAATGTAACTGGCCAATTGGCATCGTAGTGCAGGGTGACCGCTTCAAAACCGTATAAAATAAATGCCTCCTTCTCGTCGTGAGCGGATGTCAGGCCATCACCAACTGCGGGAGAGGGCTCAGCTTGCTGAGACGGCAGATGTTTGCTCAACTGACTAGCTACATCATGCTCCGAAAGTTGGCAGTATAGTAGCTGCTTAAAGGGTTCGGTGCAGCTCAAAAGCGCCTCATTGAGCACATCATTTAGTATTTGAGGATCTATGCACTCCACAGTGAGTTCCAGATATTGCTGGGATTTAGCAATAAGATCTTTAGTGACTTGCTCTGCCGGCAGCAAGAAAAAGGTGACTACACTGCACAGTTGCTGCATTATATGATGCTCCTGACGCAGAAAACGCAATACTGTGCTCGTGGATAACTCATAGCTGCGACGCAACACCGCTTCAAAGGATTTATCATCGGGACAGAAAGCAAGTGGCTCACGCAGAAGCTTAAATTTGACTTGACACTGCTGCAACACGTTCAGATATTTACCCGAATTCAGTATCCAAGACGCATAGGGTTCCAAGAATCTGGGCAAACGCTCGAAATGCTTACGATAGCGTCGGTTCCAGTACTCATAGCAGCATTGTTCCGGCTTGAGCAGTGCATTGCTTAAGAGCTTGGACTGCTCCGTATCCTCTATATAGAAATCATGCTGCGGATCGTAGACAACGCCGCTTTGCGTCCAGAACTGCAATAGCTTCATATAACACTTGGATACCTCGACTACTAAGTTGCGTAGCTCCGTGTTCAAGTTGGGTATGTCTTTATGCTCCTTGTAAAGCTCGTCCAGCAGCGATATGAGCTGCGCGCTGTTCAGTTGCTTCTGACGAACGGATGAGGCCAGTTTGGCATAAGCTTCCATGACGATCAGTGTGGGACGCAGACTTTGTACCAAGTTTTTTACGCTCAATTTGCCGGCGCGTAGCTGTGTCTCCAGCGCGGCTTGATGCTCGTGATACTTTTCCGTGTATTCCAGAAAAGTGGTCACCAAGGCTTGACGTGCACGTCCACCGCGTGGCGACATATTGGACTCCTCGATAAAGCTCTGCACGCTGATGTAATAACTAATCAAAGGCACCACCTCTTGGGCCACAGCACGTAGGGGATTGCTAAATTTATCACTAAGCTTAAAACGCACATTCCCTATATCCTTGGGATTAAGGCCGGCGATTTGATCAACTGTCATTTCTGGCTTGATGTGTGTGCTCGGCACGCCCGAGAGAGCATAGATCAAATCGCGTATGAGATAATGCTCCTGCTGATCATAAGGTATTTTATCCATTTCCTCCAAGGGTATGCAAAAACCGTCAACACGCTTAAAACTCCACGACTGCGTGGGAATATGAACATTTTGAGGGGGTGCTTTTGGAACTGGTTCCTTTTTTGTTGGCGCTTTTTCAACAGCAGGCTCCTTGATCTTCAATTCGCTCAGACTGTGTATAGCGCGCATCTGCAAGTGGCATTCCTCTTTGCTAAAATGTGCACCAATCTTGTCTTGCAACTCTTTTGTAGGCTCCGCTGTCATTTTGTAGAAATTTATTATAAGAAAATATATATATTATATTTTGACCGATTGGACTTAGTCGAAATATGATTTGAGAGTTCTCTCGAAGCCTACTAAGGGCAAGGGAAACAAACAAGTGCTGGAATTGTATGAATGAGTGGATACTGGTTAGAGCTGGCACCGTTTAGTTATTTGAAGCCGTACCAGGCCAAGCATTACTTAATGAGCAACTCTTCCCTGTGAATGAGTGTCAAAATTCATTCAATAAAAACAGCTGCACATTCCCTTCCTAAGCAAGCGTACCCAGCGGCGACATCTGCATTTGATAGGCAACAGGTAAACACCTGTTTACAGTAGCTCTAACCCATAAAAGAAACGTTCAGATATTTCCGAGCAATGATTTCCATTTTATTAGATAATTTATGTGCAATCTGCGGCATGAATCAGTTAGTTACCACCGCCCTATGGGCCGCCATCTACTTTATAAGAAAAACGTGTCATGCATTTTCAATGAGCTTTAATAAATTTGTTGGGAAAGCCTCGAAACATGCTATATCGAACACTTTCTATGTCACAACAACAACAGCAACAGCAATAGATATGGCTACAAGATACAAGATACTAACTATGAGAGCATATTTATTTAGTGCCTTTGTCGCGTGAGTGCCACTTGTCGTCAACTTTTGTTATTGCAGCTTATATACCCAAAGGAAAAGAAGTGTATATCGAGTTTGCTTAGTTGCAGTATGTCCCGAAGAAGTGTTTATGTTCAGATAAAAGAAATATATGTAGCCAAATCCCCCTATCTAAAATCTGCCCATGTAAGTAATTTTTTTTGGAGACCATTTTCTTCAAGAAATAAGCTTCATTCCAATCTAACCCCTAATCAAAACAACCAATTTATAAATATGCTTCCAATAAAACTGCAGGTAGTGCAAACTGTATACATATCAGTGGCAGATCCACGGTTGGCAGTTTTTTGCAACCCCTGATATACATTTATACACTTTGAGGTGTAAGCCCCCGCTCCAAGATACAATTCTGGATCCGCATCTCACACACATTCTTGTTACTTTTTGGTATCTCAAATTCATATCGTTTAATCCGAAACTGCTTCGCTTTTTTTTTTGAAATTTTATGAAAACCGGGTATCTCTATTAATTGTAGACACCGTTCCCAGTTCTCTTCGAACAGTTATTAAAAGAGATTCCCATGTCCCTCCTAGTCCCTCCCTAAAAAAATAATCAGTCTGGTAATTATATTATTCATATTTATTTAAAGTGTATCTTATAGTCGGCAGTCCCTGCACTTACCGGCGCACTTGTTGTTGTTGCTGTCGCGGTGTTCTCATTCTAAACAATGCATTGTCAGCTGGGGAAGGCAACGCCAGCGTCTGCCTTTGCCTCTGCCGCTGCGTCGCAGCAACAACATTAGCATAAATAGATAACTGTAGTAGCAACAACAACACCGCAAGAGAATGACTTCAGTGGCAATGAGAGTAAATAAAATAAAACAACAACAAACACACAAATTGAGAAGCTTTTGGTTCTGCTTCTGCTTCTGCCGCTGCTTCTTCTTCTTTTCAGCAACCAGTGCATTTTTTTACGCTCTTAGTCGCGTGCTTTTACTCAGACACACTTTTTTACATAGGCATAACACTCTCCTCTCTACCTCTCTCTCACTGCCACACATACCATTAAACGCCCACCCGTGGGCAGTGCACAGTGGTTCAAATTGTAGAGCAAGGTGTGTGTTGAGAATGAGCGAGTCAAGCCGCTCTTGTAGTGGAATGTGTGGGAACAATCCTTTTCAATTTTCGCTTTAGAGCTCTGTGTACGAGCAGAGTCATCCTACTGGTTCCTTAACACTGGTTCAAGTAATTTCGCTAAGAGCAGATGTGTGTTTTTAAGTACTATTAATAAAAATTAACAGCTGATTAATCCCAAGAAAGAAAGAAGCTGATACCAAATGATTATGCTGCTTCTATATTTAATTTTTTCATTGTAGGATTAAGTGCTTTGTTCGTAAGAACTTAACGCCTAAATTTCATTTGCATGTTGTTTCTGTGAAGTCAACTTATGTTTTCCGATTTGGATCTTGGTTGTACTTATGTCCAACTCTTCTTCCAGAATGACATTTGGGTGTCTGGATATACCTAATTTTAAACCAAACCACAAGTTTAGAATTTTTAATAAAAATCTATATTTAGTATATAAAAGAATAGCGTAAAAAATAGTTTGTAATTTCGTATGCTGACTATGCGTCTACAGATTTTATCCAAATCACTTTTAATTTAAAGGTATTTTATTCTTTAGGTTTTTGAGAAAAAAAAAAAAATTTTGCACAAAAACACATTTCTTTACGAAAATTAAATGCAGAAAGGCGATCTCTGGCGGCTTTCAAAAGTCAAAATAAATGTTAAATATGGACTTAACGACCTCAAAATCTCGCGAATATACATTTGGGTAGAAAAAATTAACCTTTTGGGCCTTATTAATGGTATATCTAACTCAATTTTTTAAAAATCTGGCAGTATCGCATCATTTTGACATTTTATTATTCTTTTGTTATTAATAATTTGAATATGAACTTTAAGTGTTTGGTGAAAGTGAAAGGTTGGTAAAATACTAAAAGAACATCTTGGTCTTAATTGCATGTGTTGCAAGGAATGAAGTCAAAGACGTAAGACGAAATAAATATAGAGCATTTGGATCAGTGGAGTCTGGTGAAGACTGTGAGCGTTGTTTAAACATTGGAAGGGATCGTTCAGTAAGGTAACATAATTATTACCAAGAGATAAATATACATATGACAGAAAGAGGGTTGCCAGAGAGACAGTGATAGTTAAGGGAGTTGGAATGATGGCAGATGATGGGAGTTGTGTTGACTTGACTTGCTACGACAGATGAAAATGAATAACGTACTTGTTATTCATCTGAGTAACTTACACATGATCTATATGAAATAAAGAAGAGGGTACGGGGGTTGGCGCGCCCCATAAATAAATAATATCCTTACTATGTTGATAGAAATTAGAGCTAAACTTAAATCAATGTTTGATCAATATTTTGGACAAGTAATTATGCATTCAAATCGCTTTTGTCTTACAAAATATTTGGCACATAACGCCGTTCTGTTGAAACCGCACTTTGTTTACGTCCGTCTCCATAAATGGAGTTGGCCACTTCATCATCGCTTTGACAAAAGTCGCTATTACTTGTCATGATGATTTGTTTTATAATTTTTTTGTATTTTTACTGTGTAAAATAATGCAACATCAAAATTAACAACGTGACAACTACATGGATGCAACAAAGTGTCTAAATCAGTGTTGGGCAGTCTCTCAATTTACATAACTTGCAAGGCGATCGCAGCAAAATCTGCCGCAGAGCAATCGGCTCATGCACGAACCAATCCCTCTCTTTTCTTTGATAACGATTCTTGCTCTCTGGTGCGCTTTTGCTTACTGCGCTGCTTACTCACACTAAGAAATGATTTTTTTTATGAGTTTCGCCCGACACTGGTCTAGGTCTAGTTATTCCTATGCACATAGGAAGCTCGCAAATTTGAATTTGGTTCTTTGGTAGTTCTAATTTCCGATGTATTCTAATATATGAAATAATTTTTTGAAAGAAAAACAAGCATAAATCGGTTTATAAGCTTAAAACATTTTTATTTCAACTGAAGGATTTGATCTAATTTCCATAAAATGAATTGCAATAAAATCGCTTCGATTAGTTGCCTTTTCCAATAGAACCTTTTTATTTTATAAAAAGATTTTGTTGTAGCTATCAAAAGTTTCGACAAGGACCTTCGAGCTACACTGATACGCTCTTCCAAACTTCTTTCATAAGAAAAGTCACTGTGCTAACTACGATTTGTTAAAAAATAAAATATCATTCCATAAGAAAGTGCGTTACATATTAATTTTTAGACAAAATTTTGAAAAATCTAAAATTACATTTTTTTTTCTTAAAAATTAGAGCTAGCAGTTCAAATTTAAAAGCTTCCAATGCAATGTAAAATCTGGTTCCAATTTCTTGAATTTCGAATTTGTGAGCGCTCTAATAAGTGAGCTTCCTATGTACTATGCTTCATATATTATATACAAGTATTTTATATTATAATAACAGCTAATTAATACATTTACTTCTATTTTTTGCCCATTTGGGCGCTCTACAAATAAACTTCTTACCACTGTGCATAGTAATTACTATTGCAATAAAACACCTTCAACGCCTTCATTGCCCACCGACGGACAGAGGCTCTATCAGCAGCACTTTACATGTGTGTGTATGCGTGTGTGGACAGTAGCAGCGGCAGAGACCGCGGCAGCGTCAATGGCTGCAATCAAATTGAGTGCAAAGCTCAGTTTTAATTTTGGCTGCGATGGTCGAAGTTGCGTCGCTGCCTAGAGCAGACGCCGACTGCGACTGCGAAGTCGGCTTTGATGTGTGATGTGCTTTGACTGCAAAAAGTGCCGTTTTAGGTTTCTACTTTTTTCTTCTTGTCGCAGACTGTTATTGTTGTTTTTGTAAAAAGCATGTATTGCTTATTGCATTATTTATGTAGTAGTTTCTTAGTGCGTTGTTATATACAAACATGCATATATGTATATACGAGTATCTACATATGTAAGAAACAAACGCCTAGTAAACAATAGCAGCAACAACAACAACAACGCGGCTTGACGACGCTTTGGGTGACAATCGCGATTGTTGGTGGCGGTTAGGGAGACAGGAGGGCGGGCGGGTCCGCCGGTATTACTCTCAGTCTCAGTTTTAGAGTCAGTTTCGGTTTCTCAGTCGGCGGTGCGGTTCGGTGCCGTATTCTCAGTCGCAGTCAAACAACAAACGTAACTGAAGTAACAAGTTCGTGTCTGTCCGCGGCAACGACCAAATAACAATAAACAGAACAACAACAACAACAGTCAACACTCCCCCAAATGCAAATTAAGTTGTTTTAGTGAATAAAAAATAAGTTTTAAGTGAAATTTTTCAACTAAAAATATTGCAAATTTGTTTAAATATATTGTATAGAGTATCGATACCTGATTCGTCTTGACCAACGAAGTTCGCGCGTTATGAAATTTCAGTTAGACGAGCTGCGGTTTTTGGCTCGTAGTGTTGTGCAACATTTTTGTTAGCCCTTATGTGGCGTTTACCCACGCGCGAGGATTGTGTAGTTTGGCTACACCGCATCCTTTTGCTGATCCTGCATCTGTGGCAGCTTTGCAACATGTCGCTGCGTCGCAACGAGACCTTTAAGTGGATAAGAAAAAGGTTTTCGCGTCAGAGACCCTCGGTAAGTGTACTTAGTCCTGTGCCTGCAATTTGCATGTCAGCAGTTTTAAACTTATTGACCCGCTTGTTTTGGAAAGTAGGTCACACTAGCAGCCCCTAATTAAGTGACTCTGCACTATGCACGACTTGGCGTGTATTTAAGTTGGACTATCTGTTGGCGAATATCTAGAACTAGAATTCTAATGAAAAATTTATTTGTGCAGGCAGTTCTGAATGGCTAGGTAGGTGCTATATGGGTTAGAGGAGCAGGCTACACATGCATTTTTAGGAGTTAGGAAATGGTGCTAAACAATGCTCTATTGTTTACAGGACCTGAATGTTACTCCATGAGTCAAGATATCGAAATTTTACAAGTAAACATAGTAAAAGAGTGCCAACACTTCGCGATTAATGCTAGAATTGTCTAGACGGCATGAATCTAGAATTTTGGAAATAAATCAGAAGCAATCTAGAGTTAACAAATTTCTAGAACCCAGCTTTTTTTTTAATACCCTGTACCTTATGGGTATATTAAGTTTTTGCAAGTCGACAATGTATGTAAAATACAGAAGGAATCGTCGGAGAACTCCCAAAGTTACCTAAAATATGATCAGGGTGACTAGACAAGTTGATATACCCAAGTCCGTCCGTCCATCTGTCCGTTTGAACGCCTAGATCTTAGAAATGGTTAGAGCTAGAGCAACCACTTCACTTTCACTTTAGATCCCATATTATACAATAGGAGACATGTTTATTTTACTTTTTTGATATTGGGGTTACGTTACATAGCTCCCATAGGGGTGACAGCCTTTTATACCCTTTACCCTTTTTGTGCAAAAAGTATATTAGATTATGCAAGTCGAAAGGCCTTCCAAAGTAACCTTAAATATAATCAGGTTTATAAGGAAAGTCGATATACCGATGTCCATCTGTACGTCTACTGTCCTTATGAACGTCAAGATCTTACAGATGGTAGGTTAGGTTAGGTTGTATAGGCATCTCAGATAGTGTCTGAGATCAACCAGAGACCATGAGATCCATTGCCTAATTGAAAAAGAGGGAGGAAATGGAGGTTTCAGAACCGTTTTGAGGATTCGACGAAAGCAGCCAAATCCGCTATGGACACAAAGGCTAGACTACCCAGATCCTCAAAGAATGATTTACCAAGAAACTGGGTTCGTCTTCTAAGCAGCGCCGGGTAGTCGCATAGCAGGTGGTGGATGCTTTCTGTATCTTCCTTTTTCCGCAGCTGCGGCAGAAAAGTGATGGTACGAGCAACTATATCATAACGCTTCCAAAGGACCTATCGATCGATCTTTTCAGGGCATAACTCAGTCGCGTAAAAGATATCGCGAGCAAATTTGGCGTTCGAAAGTCTTTTAGAATTTTTTTATAGATAACAAAAACTCTGTAAAAAATTTTATCAAAACCGGCTGACTATATCATAAAGCTCCCGAATGACCGATCGATCGATTTTTTTCAGGGGATCATTCGGTGGCTTAAAAGATGTCGAAACTACATTTTTTTTCGAAAGTTTTAGATTTGATTTAGCACTGCACTAAATTTAATCAACATCGGTTGACTATAACGTAGAGGTCTCATAGGAACGATTGTTAAAAAAAAGTATTTGGTGCAAATTTCGTAAAAATTCGTGCTATTATGCAGATATCGTAACCAAATTTGGGTTCGAAAGTTTTTTTTGCTGTATTATATAGGACCGATGTGTGTGTATGAAGATATCGTAACCAAATTTGTCAAATAAATATATTTTGTAGTTCGGACGGAATATACTGGAATTAATTGTGGTGGTTAATGTGGTTAATGTGGTGATACATCTTCTTTAAACTTTAGCTTATACCAATGGAATTAATATTCGGAACGGTGAAGATTCAGCTTATTTGTATTCACATTTTAAATCCAAAATTTTAGATCGTTTTCGCACGACTTCAGATTGCAAATGCTAAAATTTACTACTCTTCCTAATAGCCGAATAAAATAACAGTTAACAGCGACTAAGTTGATCACTACGGCTGAAAAAGCCATGGTCACACTAGAAAAATACTAGAAACGTATTTGATGATTTACAGCCGATGTGTCAATATGTTTTTGTAGCGATAAATGGAAAATAGATTTTAAAATAAAGTAATTTCTGCTTTTTTTATAATTTATTATTATTATTTGTAAACTACTTTACTATTTGCATTCCTTTCTGAAACTGACATAAGGCGATAATGGGGTCTCTGCCTTCAAACATTACCCATACCTAGAACTCATTTTATAACATGAAGGGTATAATAAATTCGTCTTAAAAATAATTACGCCCTTTCCCTTCAAGCTCCTAATGCCTGCACATGTTCTTTTCCAGCTTTCAGGCTTTATTGAATTTTTCGTGGAATAGTCTTCTGCTCTAAGCGCAATTATTGACTGTGATGACTTGGATTCAATTAAAGTCAATAGCTTGGCGTAATTTTTAGCTAATTTTATATTTCCGTTGAATCCAGAACGCTTCTCTCAACAACAACAAAAAAGGGTTAAAAGTCTTACTTTGGCGTGACTAAGTTCAATTTCTCTCGGGGGCCAGACGTCAAAAGTTGTTTAAAGCGCAGTGCTTCATCTAAGCGACCCTGCGACCTCCCCTGAACTCCCTGACTGACATGCGCCCCAAGCCGCGCTGGCGTTGCTAACCATGACGTGGTCTGGTTGGACCCCGTCAACTGTCTGCCGCTTTGTTCCGTTTCCGTTTTGCTAAATAAAGCCCAACTAGTTAGAGGTGTGCCGCCCTAAACCGCTCATACACTGGGCGGGTGGGTGTGTATCCTGAGGGCTTTTCGCCGCATTGAGCGATTATGGCTGTCGGTTTTACGGGGAGGCGGAGGTGGAGGCCTGTCTTATCAATTTCAACGAATGTCAAAATGTGAAACTAATGCCACAAAGTAGTTTTTTTTAACTACGAGTTTGAAATTTTTTTGTATATTTTCGCTCATTTTTATTTTGGAAACTTTGGAGTTACACTCCCTGCATATTAAGAGCGTTGTTTAGTGCTGTGTCTAATGGCCCCAACAGCTTGAAACAGTTCCGACTAAACGACAAACATTTCGACACATTCCAACGATTGTTTATTCAAGGCGCCAATGTTTATAGCTCCATCATTCGAACTTCGAACGATTTCTATGGTATTCGCATGAAATCGTCTCAAATAGTAAACACAAATCGCATGTTTCGATAAAAGAAACGCATAAAATACCATTTGGAATAAATGTTGGTACGTAGCAGCTCGGAGGAGCTATCCGTAGGGCCAACCAACAGACCAACCACTTGGTGCTCGTTAGTTATGTCAAAAGTCAGCGATATAAATCGATCTATATAAAGCTGCCAAGTTCAAGGCAACTTGGACTTTATCGGACTTCTATGGCATGGCCATGTGCTTCTTCACACTCTGTGTGTTTACGTCTGGCAAACAATATAGAGTATACCATATTTAAAGGTCTAGTTGGGTAGCTATTGTTATTGGGATGGAGACAATTCTCCCCCAGAAAACAATGTGTACGTTAACGGGCACGCGAGGCGACTGCCCGCCCGTCCGTCCGACTGTCAAAGCAACTCTAAAATGTGGGTGTGTTTTTTAGCATGGGTTTTGTTTTTGGCATAAACGAGTGTGTGAGTATCCATTAGTTAGTTGGTGTACACTAAAAAAAAATACTAAATAACTGTGAGTAATACCACGTTTTCTAAAAAGGAAAGAATTTGCGTTGTATTTTTGAGTTATAGGCTTATTCAAGGGATTGGAATTTTGTCAACCTCATCACCATCAATTCATTATCTATTGGCCATTACAACCGTGGGTCGGTTTTGGCCTTCGCCAGCCAATTTTGTCAGCATCATCATGTTTCTTATGTTCCCATAAGTGCGCTAAAAAATTAGCTGCCTTTGGGTAGTCCTGAATGAAATGAAGTGTGGATGATTTGCCTGTGACTTTTATACCAGGTGCGGATCTAGGCTTTGTTCTTCACTTCGAAGAGATCTTTCAATAATCCTACTAGAATTCCAAAAAGTTGAATAAAATAGCAGTTTGGTTTAAAACAGCGACTAAGCTGATCACTACGACTGAAAACCGCTTAGACACACTAGAAAAATAATAGAAAAGTTTTTGATAATTTTCTGCCAATCTGGCAATATTTTTAAACCGAGAAATTTATTTCGATAAATCTACTCGTCAAAATTCCCAAATAGCTGAGAAACGCATGGTCACACTAGAATTATACTGGACATTTTTATACCCTGTACCGTATGGTCCAAGGGTATATTAAGTTTGTGCAAGCCGAAAATGTATGTAACATATAGAAGGAGACGTCGGAGACACCCCAAAGTTACCTAAAATATGATCAGGGTGAATAGAGAAGTCGATATACCCATGTCCGTCTGTCCGTCTGTCCGTCCGTCCGTCTGTCCGTCCGTCCGTCCGTGTGAACGCCTAGATCTCAGAGATGGTAAGAGCTAGAGTTACCAAACTTTCACATTAGATCCCATATTATTCCATAGGAGGCAAGTTTATTTTATTTTTTTGATATCGGGTATAAATTATATAGCTCCCATGGGGGTGTTTGAGACGACCTCGAAAAAAAAAAGCGTTTTAGATGAATAATTCGTTTGTTTATGAAGATATCGTAACGAAATTTGGCAATCGAAAGTTTTTTATAGTTCCCAATCACTGTACCAAATTTGATCAAAATCGGTTGACTATATCATATAGCTCCCATAGGACCGATCGGCCAAAATAACTTTTTTAAAGAAAAATTCGCTATATTTCGTTTTTTAATAAAGATATCCTAACCAGATTTGGCGTTTGGAAATTTGTTAGACCACTTAAGCAATGTGCCAAATTTGAACAAAATCGGTGGACTATATCATATAGCTCCCATAGGTCCGATCTTCCAAAAATCGATTTTTTAACAAAACTTGTTGTGTTTCGTTTGTTTGTTAAGATATTGGGACCAAATTTGACATTCGTGAGTATTTTATAGTTCCTAAGCACTGTACCAAATTTAATCCAAATCGTTTGACTAGATCATATAGCTCCCATAGGACCAATCGGTCCAAAAACACGTTTTTTATACAAAATTCGATGTGTTTTGTTTGTTTGTAAAGATATTTGAAATAACTTTGGCGTTCATATCTTTTTTAAGGTATTTAAGCACCGTGTCAAATTTTATTGAAATCGGTTGACTATATCATATAGCTCCCATAGGAACGATCGGTCAAAAAAAAATTTTTGCTTAAAAATTCTTCTGTTTTTGGTTTTTTGTGAAGAAATCGGACTTTATTACAAGCTAGTGGTACAGGGTATCCTAAAGTCGTCCGCGCCCGACTTTACGTCCGCCATTTTTTTTAATGATTTTCTGCCGATCTGGAAATATTTTTAAAGCGATATATGGAAAATGGTTTTTGAAATCTATTAAATTTTATTTTAAAATCCAAATTATTTCTAATTTGCAAACTTTACTTACCAATACTCTAGACTCTAGATAATGACATCTGGGACTTGTTCTAATAGGTATAAGTTACTTTGGTGATTTTATAAAGTACCCATCCCCTCAAAAGTCAATTTAGGAGTAAGAAATCTACAAAAATTTAACAAGTCTTAAATCCGCTTCTTCTAATGGCATGGTCACAGTAGAACAATACTGGGAAAATTTTTGATGCTTTTCTTATAAAATGCCAAAGTAACTTGTTTTGTTCTCCCCAAATCTCGGAATTTATGCTCATTTAGCCCTAGTGGGTACCAGTTACTTCGGTGAATTTTGAACATTATAAGTTAATTTTAGAACTTGTTAAAGGCTCGGATTCTTTTCCCTATTGCAGAAGTTATAAAAAAAAATTACTTGCAGTGAGTAAATCAGCGATAACTTTTCATATATGTGAAAAGCAACCCGAATTTTTCTTTAAAAAATAAAATATTTCTAAACATGTTGAAATATCCTGTCATTTAAGAGATATGTTTTATCGAGGAAAAGTCCACCTTCAATTTTTATTATCGATAACTTGACAAATAATCGGATTCTTGATACACCCTTTGATCTTCGGGTGATCTCGATTTATCAACTAAGCAGAAATTCCAATCTAATCTAAACATAACTTTTTTTAAAATAGGAAATAAACCGATTTCATCGCCTATATTTAATAGGCCCATATGCTCCTCTGGGATAGCAGAAGAAGACTATAAATATGTAATTGTACTTTTTATATTAAGTCTCAAAAACAAGGTGTAAGCGATTTTGTATATTTTCAAACATAGCTAATTTGAAATGGAATCGGGGATAAGAATATAGCTCATTTAAAAACAATTGTTCCGGAGTAAATCTGGACATTTGGTAAAGAAATATTCAAGCTTTGTGTACACAGGCTTATAAAGGGTGTTTTTTTATACGACTCCGAATTTCAAACTTAAATAACGCATAGCAAAATTAATGCTATGACCCCAAATATTATTTTATTAGAAAGATAATTTGGTATTATTTATTATTTGAATTGATCTCTGGCATTTGATCTCCACGACTACGAGTTACGAAGCGGGTGCTGTCAGTCAAATTTTTGAAACACTTTCGATCAGGCGTGACGAGAGTGGGAGGGTCAGGGTCTTTTTCCCCCGGGTCCGAAGATCTCGAGGGGCCCAGACTCGAGAGTCATTCGGGAAGCTTTGCATTGGAGTTTTATGAAATGCATTATTATGATTTTACCAAATCATCAATTCTCTCTAGAAATACTTTCTATACTTTTATTTATGTTGATCTCTCAATTTTCAACAAATATACGTATTTTCATGAATTAAGAAAAATTGATAGGGGTCCAGATGCGAGATTTCCCCTGGGGCCCGGATATTCTCTCTACGGCACTGCTTTCGATCATTGGTGAAGTAGCTTCAATTATTGAACTAACTGAGTCTTAGAAGTCTTTAGACCAAGATCTTTGCGCAAAATTTTCCACATAGTTGATAGACAAAGAAAAAAATCTTGTCCACTTCCTCTACAATGGCCTCTACAACAGCGATATTTTCCTCTCATTGGGTTGGACATCGTGGAATGTCAAATAAGTTCGAACATTATCCATAATACGACGATTTGCGAGTTATGTTGGACGATTATTCGGTCCATAAATTTTTCGAAGAACTCTGTTAGTTTTTACAATAGAAAACTTATTTTGATTATAAATATCGAAACGTCTTCAAATCGTCCTTGTGGTGTAAATTTTGCCATCATGAATTGCAAGTCCTTTATGAATATAATGGAATTTAAATTAGTCAAAACGGACCACTGTTTTCAGAGATATTCCTGTCGGAAATTCAGACCCTAAAAAAAAGACACCCTTTTATTAGCTAAAATGAAGTGTCTAAGGGTTGGATTGTGTCTATGATTCGGTTCAAAAAGAGCATACTGAATATTTTTTTCAGTGTATCTGTTGCCGCATTCAATCAAGCGTTTAGGCTTTTGCATATACCTAGATACGTAGATACGTCAGTTAGTCAGTCAGGCGTTGGCCATTTTATATAGATTCATTCGTTGCAAACGATTCATTCATTCCATTCATACAGTTCGCACGCATGAAAAATCATTCAAGCTTGCAATCGTTTATGTATGCATGAGTCTCTCTGTGTGTGTGTGCGTGTGTATCTATGTGTGTTCCTGAGTATCTATGTGTGCGGTTGCACCCTCGGTTGGGTTTTCATTTGGCGCTCAACTCATTTCAATTTAGTTTGTGTAAAGCGCGCGCCGCAAACGCTTTGAACTTGTTTTCGAGCCTGAAATCTGGCTGGGATTTCTACGACTGTCGTTATAGACATCATCGTCATCGTCGTCTCGTTGTCGTTGTTGTTGCCGTCGTCTGTCAATGCGTCCGTTTGGCGCATTTTTCCATTTTCCTATTGATCTCGGTACGCCCCATTGAAAGAAAACAAAAAAAAAACTAAACTTTGTGCGCGTTTTGATTTTTTGGCGCGTTTTTCATTTGTTTTGGCCTCGCACATTGGACCGGATCGGACCTGGGACCTTTGCACGCTCCTTTTAGCCAAGCCAAGGCACTTACCTTAGGCTATGATGCAGTCAGTCGCTACAATAACCAAAAACCAACAAAACCAACAACAAAAACGAGAGATTTGAAAATACAAATAAAAATTCAACTATGTATTGATAAATTGCCAGCCGACGATTTCCGTCGTGACCCGCGCGTTATGCAAAATGCTCAACTCTCAAATGTAAATAAATATTAAAATAATACAAAAATCACTAAACAACAACAAAAACAACAATAGAAGTGGCTCAGCTCAGCAGACGCCAACAACAAAAGGAGAAAAAATAAAAGATTTCTAGAAACGAACAAGAAAGCCAAATTTTTGTATGCTCTTAAGGATACCTCGAAATCGGTAGAAATTAAGTGGAATGGAACAAATCGTTAGAAATTTGGGAGTTGAGGAACTTTTGTCACGGAAAGGTATTCTTATGAGAGTTTTGAGGTAGTAAATGAGATTAAAGATCACGAATCTAATGTGGATTGAAATCAGAATCGAAACCTGAATCGAATAAATTCTTAGGAGATCTCAAAATCGTTAGAATTGCAGAGGAATAGAACAAATCGCTAAAAATTTGTGATTAGACGTACTCTAAGACGGAAAGCTATTCTTATGAGAGCTCTTAGGTAACAAATGGAATTACGAACAATGAACCTAAGCTGCTTTTATATTGGAGATCTCATAAGAATTTTACCGATGCATGTGGAATAGTTAACTTCTTTTCTTATAAGAACTCTTAGATGATAAATGAGATTACGGAGCACGAATCCAAGCTTTATTTTTAAATCAAAATCGAAACCTAAATCGGTGAAATTTTATCCACCCTGTGCTACTATAGATCCTTAGAAATACAATGGACTAAAATAAATTTTGTAAAGATTCTTGGAATTGCAAGGCTTCTTTTTTTAGTTCCTTAGAATTTCAATGGATTGAAATAACTCTTCTAAAGACTCTTAAAATTTTAATGTATTAGAAGTGGTAGCAAGTCTTCCATTATTGTTCTTATGAGAAATTTGAGATAATCAAATATCTTTTGTTTAAATCAAAACGTAACGCGAAAAGGGATAACTCTCTTTATATATATACAATAATAATAATCTCCTTGGCTATTTTGTCAACTGCCCCAGGAGGGAGCATTAGGGATCTCTAGTAAAAAGTGGTCGCAGAGAACAGGGACAGATCATAGTCAAATCCGAACGGTGGGGTCGTGTATTAAAATAAAATCTAAGCCTGAACAGGGATAATTCTATAGACAAATCGATCCGATTTTGATGGATTCAGCACAGCTTTAATGACCAAAGAAATATGAACCAAGCTCAGAATATGTTGTACCAAGTACGAGATTCATAAGTTCTGACCAACTATCAATCGATGACAAGTGGTAAAATCGATCGATTAGGCAATGGACTGTCCCAGCTTCTATAGATCAAAGACATACGAACTGCATTCCAAATCTCTCGTATAAGAACGCAGATTCAGGAAGATTTCACCAGATATTCGAATATTCTTACCTTTTTTATAAGACTATCAGCCAAACGTGAGTAGGTATAAGTCTTAGTCATGCCTGTCCTTCTGTAGATCCTTATAGATTTCAATAGTGGTCGCTTCTATAGTTCTTTCGAATTTCAATGTATCGGAACCTAAGTATTTGAAGACAATTACTACATGTCTTTGACCCAGAGTTCTTATTTCGAACTGCAATCGAATCATGCCTGAATGTTCGCTCTTTATAACCGCAGCAGGGTCCCCGACCTATATTCATGGACTAAATTGCTAATTTACTTATACAAGTCGAGATAATGAGGTTTGCGTCTCAAGTTACACTCGAATGACGTCCTAGCGACGAGTAGTCTCACTATAAATAGTCCTTTAGTGGAAACCGAAAAAATCAATAAAAGTTTGCAATCTTGATTCTGTTCGGAAACTATTAATCGAAATACGGTTAAAACTCTGACAAATAACATGCATTTAAAAATGTACTCTGAGGCAGGTTTTTAAATATATTTTAATAATCCTTAGCAGCTGTCCATCCAAACGCTATTTGCCTGTCTCAGTGTATAAGTACTGAGCGAAAGAGTATACAAAAAGGATTTGCCAAACTCAAAGAAAAGTGTCAATATTCTAGATGCCATTTTCTGTTAGAGAATTTAATCGTAAAATTTTTAGAATTCTGGATTCTGTTTGGTATTATAATTAGATTCGGCAATCGCCTAAAGGTATCTAAAATTTTCTTGAATTTCGATTTGTCTCTTTTAAAGATGCAGAAAATCTCAGAAAAGTGCTCTACGAAAACGCCGATTTTTAAAGACATCTATAAAGTTCTATCAGCTGATCCATCCCAACACACAAACTACCCAACTAAGCAAAAGTACCCTTTGAAAGAGTATACAAAAAGGCTTTGCCACACTGCCTTGCTTTTCATTTTCTTTTGGTTGCCTTGGCTATGTCTGACATCGGTCTGGAGGGTCCGTCAGTTCGGATCGGGTGTTTTTTTTATTTTTTCTCCTTTTTCGGACTTTTTGTTGTTTTTTTGTGATTTTTTTGGCTTTATTTTGCTTTGTTGGTGAAAAATGAAGTGAATCTGTCTTTTGTAAAGTGAATCGCCATAATAATAATGAAAAATAATAATAATAATGTAAACCAACAAATTTTTGGAGTGCTGGACTTGGATGGATGGGATGGAGTGCCAGAGTGGAGTGGAGTGGAGTGAATCGCGTTTCGGGCACTAGTACACAAAAATAAATTTCCTTTATTTATGAAAACAATAAACGCAACACAAACTACGCATTAAGCCAGCTAAAGCTAAAGCCTGAGAGCGAACTCGGCCCCTAACTCTGGATTGGATCGGTTTCCTGGCCTGGTCTCTGGTCTGGTCTTAGCAGCAACACGCATATAATTTGCATGTGGATATCTCTACCTGGGCCCGCATCGATCTTTATGAGTTTTTTTTTTTTTTTTTGGCTGAATTGCAGTTGAGCTCTGAGTTTTAAGTTAAGTTAAACGCGATACGGCATAAAGCATAATACATATATACATCTATATCTATATGTATGTATATATGTATATATAGCATGTACATGATGGCTTATGTAATCTGGAAAATATTCATGAAGCAATATGCGAGACTTCGCTACGATACGCAGCAGTCCAAAAGCAGCCCAGCGCCGCCGACATTGATCTGGCATTCGTATGCCGCCATTGAAACTACGGTAGGTTGGGTTGGGCCTGGGCCCAGCTCCGAGGCCTCCAAACTGGGTTGATTTATATGCCCCCCCCACTCCAAGTCCCCCCATTTAACGCGTTGTTATTGATTTAAATTGAGTTATTTAATGACAGCGCTTAAACGTTTAAGTAATTGTAGATTTATATTGCAAAATAATGTGACTTGATATGGGTCGTAGTTGGATCCTTTATACCAATAATGGCTTTCCACAGACACTCTGATGGCTTTGACAGCACATTTCCCGCACATTTAACCCAGCTTAAGATAAGTAGCTGAAGTTTTGCAAACCGCCAAGAGATTTGAGCAAAAACGAAAGTGAAATTAAAAATACTAAAAACTAGCAAATCTTTGGCATTACGTATACACTGCAAATCGTCTGCATAGACGATCCCTCCCTCTCATAGGGACCACATAAAAATGTTTGAAAAAACATAATGAGCTTAAAAATTAAAAGTCGTTAAGGGTTTGGCGTTAGGGCTACACCTCGACTTCTTGTTAATAACAACTTGCCAACACATTAAAATATTATATAACTTTGAAGGGTCGTTAAGAAAAAAAACCACAGCTTTTATTAACTATATAATCTTTGGAGTGTTGTGTAATTTTAAGATACAAACAGTTTTTTTAAAAAGACAAAATAGTTGGGAAAAAATCACGAAAAAAAATCAGTCGAAATACCACACTGTTCAAAAAGTTTCCGGAATCATCATCGTGTGGCATTCTCAGTAACCCAATTTGATGTCTCTTATTTTTTCTTAAAAAATAGGTCTTAATACCACCTTGATCAAAAAGTTTCCGGAATCATCATCGTGTGGCATTCTCAGTAACCCAATTTGATGTCTCTTATTTTTTCTTAAAAAATAGGTCTTAATACCACCTGTATCAAAAAGTTCCCGGAATCATCATTTTGTGACATTCTCAGTCACCCAATTTGATGTCTCTTTTTCTTCCTCAAATTGCCACATCTGTCATTGAAATTCTATGATAAAAACCCTTCAGATCATTAAAAAAATCAGCAGCTTCATAAACTATAAAATCTTTGGAGTGTTATCTAATTTCAAGATCATTAATACAAACTTTTGCTTCTAAGAGGTCAGAATATTTGGAAAAAATAAGCTTATTCGTTAACGAAAATGATTTCATTGAAAAAATCGGTCTAAATAGTACTTTAATCAAAAGTTCTCGGAATCATTGTGGCATTCAGTCACCCAAAAATTTTTTTAAGAATAGTTGATAAAAATCAACCATTTATTCGTTAGCGAAAAATCATTTTGTGGAAAAAATCGGTCTAAATTCCACTTTGATTAGAAAGTTCCCGGAATCATAATTGCCTCACATTCTCAATCAGCCAGTTTGATGTTTTTATACCCTGTACCGTATGGTACCAAGGGTATATTAAGTTTGTGCAAGCCGAAAATGTATGTAACATATAGAAGGAGACCTCGGAGACACCCCAAAGTTACCTAATATATGATCAGGGTGAATAGAGAAGTCGATATACCCATGTCCGTCTGTCCGTCTGTCCGTCCGTCCGTGTGAACGCCTAGATCTCAGAGATGGTAAGAGCTAGAGTTACCAAACTTTCACATTAGATCCCATATTATTCCATAGGAGGCAAGTTTATTTTATTTTTTTGATATCGGGGATAAATTATATAGCTCCCATGGGGGTGTTTGAGACGACCTCGACAAAAAAAAAGCGTTTTAGATGAATAATTCGTTTGTTTATGAAGATATCGTAAATAAATTTGGTATTCGAAAGTTTTTTATAGTTCCCAATCACTGTACCAAATTTGATCGAAATCGGTTGACTATATCATATAGCTCCCATAGGACCGATCGGCCAAAATAACTTTTTTAAAGAAAAATTCGCTATATTTCGTTTTTTAATAAAGATATCCTAACCAGATTTGGCGTTTGGAAATTTTTTTAGACCACTTAAGCAATGTGCCAAATTTGAACAAAATCGGTTGACTATATCATATAGCTCCCATAGGAATGATCGGTCAAAAAAAAATTTTTGCTTAAAAATTCTTCTGTTTTTGGTTTTTTGTGAAGAAATCGGACTTTATTACAAGCTAGTGGTACAGGGTATCCTAAAGTCGTCCGCGCCCGACTTTACGTCCGCCATTTTTTAATAATTTCTTATTATTTTTCGCTACGCATTGTTGTTCCGTGCTTCAAGGAAATAAAAGCAACCCAATAATTCTTTGCATTTTCGCCTAACCAAAATTTTTTGAAAACATCGTCTGAGTTTATTGTTTAAAATGATAATTGGATATTTTGTTCAGAACTTATAATAAACGATATGTCGAAAAAAAGGTACAGCTTGCTATTTATCGAAGGACTTAAAAGATGTTTAATATATTTACATATATGTTTTTTCAGATTTTTTTAATGGGAAAATGTTAGATTGAATATTTTTCTGACTACCACCTTGATCAAAAAGTTCCCGGAATTTATTCAAAAAATGCAAATTACAAAATTGTTTATCAACATCTGTATTGTTCTCTTCAAAGTATTGCCCATTGACTGCAGCACACTAATGCCAGCACTTGATACAAACCTCGAAACTCTTTTGATAATAGGCTTGCGCATACCGCATCATACCATCAAAGCCATTTTCAATTATTCCATGATCTCATCTCGGATGCCGTAATGCGTTCCACTGAGCGGTTTTTTGAGTCGGCCGAATAGATAATAACTCGCTGCGAGATAAATTCGATGAATTCAGTAGTTGTTGGATGATAATCATTCTGTTTGGACCCAGAATGAATAATTTTGGAAACCATGTCTTTAGCTCGGTCCTTTTTTTTGCATGAAATTCAGGTTTTTGGGCACCAGCTTTGCAGCGTCACGTCAGGGGCCCAAATCTTAAACCAAAATGTCTTCAACGGATCCAAAATCAATGCACAACACCTCTTCCAACTCTCTTAAAACATCTATTCCTTGATTGTTTTGATGTTTTCCCCTATTTTCGATGTCGATGGCTTGATATTTGACTCTATGTAATTATGGTAACAATTGACATAGAATCACCAATGGTAGGATAATTCCTGTGATTATTCCCTAATAAACCCATATCGATATTTAATCGGTGCGACACTTTTACCATACTCTACCGATATGGGTTTTCTGCCACTATTTTCAACATGTGCATTTCATATTATTATTCCATATATTTTAAATAACTTTTTAAATTCGATAATAATTCACGGAACTTTTAGCTCGAAATATCGTTTTTCAAATTTTCTCATGAGAACTTTTTAGAAGCAATAAGCAGAAATATATTTTGTTTTTTCAAGAAAAAAGGTTTTGTACTAGGGATGCGCGATACCGATCCGATATTTTGAATATTGAGAAAATCGAAGTTTATACCGAATATTCGATACCGATGTTTTGGTTCTGGATTAATCGTCGATCCGATACCAATTTGCTTAGTATCGGTATCGAGATAAGTTTTTGACATTTAGCGCATGTAATTTATTTTCCAAAAAGTCCCTTTAAGGTCGTCTAATGGATATTCTGGTCCAGTTGGGTCCATTTAAAAAAAATACAATAATACGTAGAATGAACACAGTAATTAAAACGAACCACTGCGTATAAAAACAAAATGCTTATATCACTCTTAGATACCGATACCTTCGATATCGATTTCTTTTTAGGAGAAATCAATTCGGATCGGTATCGAGTTTTATGGAAAACTCATTACTTTGATTCCATTTTTTTTCGGTATAGAGCAGAATAGGGATATATTTTTAAACTTAAATTTCCGGCTAGATGGAACAACAGCTCGTCAAAAGCTCGCTAGATGGCGCAAGCAAGTTCTCGCTTACTCTATGTATCCTTAAATAAATTTTAAAAAAAGCTGAATTTATTTCACTTTCCTTTCATGCAGTTGATTAAAATGGTTTTTGAAAGAATTGAAAACCGATATCAAACCATGTTTTCTATATTTTAATATATCCTTTGTTATATCCTGTGTATTGAAATATCATAAGTTGGTTTTCACAGAGAACTAAAGAATTAGTAACTTTCTAAGGACTATCTGGTTTATATATATCTTCGGATATCATCGAAAAATTCTTGTTGCTCCACACCCATCAACTCATCAACTACTTTATTGTCAAAAAAGAAACAGCCAATTTAATCGCTATACCTTCTCCTATAGACGCATTGGTAGAGTATCTTATAGTCGGCATTTTCTGACCACATCCGCCAACATTTTTAGCTAGCTGTTGTTGTTGTTTTTTTTTTTTGTGGTAAGCTTTAGTGATATGATTTGCACGACCAACCACCAGGTTGAATGAGTGTAACCAATGTGACCAGGCTGCCGTCCACGACCGACCACGGACCACCTACCAACTCAGACGATAGCGAGCAACATTTGGCCGCCAAATTGCTTGATCGGAGCTTGGTCTTGGCCACGGCTAAACGGTGTCCAAGTTGCCCCATTGATAATAACAATCAGAAAAAGTAAGAGATGCAATAATTCAACGTAAAGTGTTAAAATGTCGATATTAATTGCAGACTGGCAGTAGCCCGCCACTGCCACTGGCCACTTGGAGCAACTGCATCCACTGCACACAGAGTGTTGTATCTGGCCGTAGATAGATCGTTAGAGACGCTCGCATTTAAATAAATTGCGATTATGGCACAAATGTGGCAGGCAGCGGCTGGTTGGGGGGATTTTCTGGTGGTTTTGTGGTGCTTTGTGGTGGGCAACAGGTCGTCCAGCCACTGAACTGTGGCAACAAGTAAGCTAATAATATTTATCAGCTGCTCATTTGTTGCACGTTGCAACTGGCAACTTGCAACGTGTGGCCGGCCATTTTGTACAGCATGACCAATAAAACAAAAACCGAGCAAATAAAAATTGTTATTTGCTGCAACTAATTGCAGTGGTTAGTCAGTCAGTTAGTCGGTTGCTTAGTTAAGTTGCTTAGCTAGTTAGTTAGTTAGTTAGTTAGTCAGTTGCTGGGGAGGATGAGATGAGTCTGAGGGTGTACACTCCAATATATACTCTAGAGGCGTCAATTTTTTGTCTATTAATCGTTATGTATACTAGAGTTGGGCGCGTGACAGCACAAATAAAATTCATATTTTCACGCAAATCACGTTAAAAACTTTACAGCAGCATTACATAAAAGCCTGACTTTTTTTTATGGGTTTTTAGATAGAGAGACAGACGGCTTTTATTTTAAATACAATTTTATATGAATTTTACAATAAACATTTATTGTTAATGATTGCTGTCAATTAGCAACTTAGTCATTACATTCTTGCAACAGCTGTTTTGTAAAAAAAGAGAGAAAATAAAAGTTGCAAAAAAAATAAGCAGTTGTAAGTTGATTTCAGTTACAACACTGTGCAACAAGTTTGAGAAATAAGTACAGAAGTAGAGTATAGACAATATAGATCCGATGAAGTATATTTTTTGCTCTTGATTAGCATACTACACATAGTAGTGTTAGAGAAACATCGATTAGCATCGATGTTTTTGATATTTTCAACTTCGATAAATTTTGAGAAGCCGAATCCCAAGTCCAAAAACTCCTTCAGACGTTGGATAACCACCAAAAATTCCCATGAAACGAGATTATTGAAATATATCTAAGAACAATTGGATCGAGATCTTTTAGAATTTGGATTCAGCTGCCCAAAGTCCCCAAGGGGTTCCTCTTTTACATGTAAAGGTAACACCACTTTTTTTTGTGATCCCGTGAGCTATAACAAATAAAGTACTGTTACATACAGAATTTCAGACTCATAACCTTTAAACTAATTTCGTTTATCAATAAAACTTTCTGTTTCATACCGAATAAAGAATTAATCTTCGTTAAATCGGGAGCACCAAACATTCGTTTTTAAATCACATGAAAAATTAATTTCCGTGAAATTGGGAGCATCAAATATGCGGTTTTAAAAATAAATTCGAATAAAAGGTTTGAATTCGATTTCCGGACCACAGCCAAATATGTCGCAAAAATACAGCATATAATACAAATATAAGCATATCTAAATAAATATTAAAAGGAGGCGCAAGCAGGAGGCAGAGCCCGCTACTTTCGTATATCTAATAAACAAGATATCTCTATTATTATATAAAAAGTTTTTCCTACTTGGCATTTGTACATAAGGGTGTATTTAGTTCGGATAGCGTAGCGATCGTAGGGATGGGCAGGGGTTGGCGAGCTCAGCGAGTAGAGGGGAGAGCCCCTTAGTTATTAAAAAGAAAATTTAATCAGCAATTTGTACTTGAGTGTGCTATATAGAAATTAGCACTAATGTTTAAACAATTTTTACTTTTTAGGTATTTAAAAGGTACTTCAGATTATTTCTAGATGACTGAATTTTTTCTTTTTCGCCAACAGATCTATGTTTCATAATAGTTTTGAAGAGAAGATATTTTAAGTATCTCCAGCCAAATCCTCCATAAAGTTTGAGTATAGAAATTACAAGAACCTTTTACAAGTACTTGGCACTGTCAAAAAAATCAAAATGTTTTTCGATAATCCATAAATTTTCAATTTTTTTCGGACTTAAATCTTTGTTCCATTCTGAAAAAGGTTTTTTTGCTATTTATTTATGACAAAAAAAAAAAAACGTTTTCAGAATATTACAAAATTTCAAGTCCGAAAAAAACGAAATGGAAAAAAGTATCGAAAAACATTTTTATTTTTCTTGGAACCGTGCAAAAATTCATACAACGTGGCAACAAACAATAACATCGGTTGCCTCATCTATGGCTTAGGTTGTGACTTGGGAAATTCAAATTTTCTACTTAGAATATTTTGAATTTTAATAAACTGTAATACGATAAATTTTGCTTGAAATTATTCTATACATTCTATATGTACGTAATACAATTCCTAGAAATTTATGATTTCGGATATCTCCTTTAATTGATGTTACATATGTGATCAATAGGGCTGATCAATTTGCTTGGGGCGGAAAAATCTCTTATCGGCTCTTATCGATTTTGAATCTTTGGGTAATTTTAAGCAACTTTGCTTCAGAAACTATTGTTCTAAAATGAATTTCAAGTCGCCCACTCTTTCAAAATATGAAAAAAGTATTTAAAAATCGTCTTAGACCTTTCATTTACAAGGCCAAAAACTAAATTTTTTTTTTCCTCTAACCAAATATGTTTCTGGCGATTTTTGGGATCGAGGAATCAATTCATTTTTGAAATCTAATTTTAGTTTTTTATGTCGTTAGGCGGTGATTTTTTTTTCAATTTTTTTTTTTATTATTGACAAATTGTTTGAAACATCAGAAATTTGTTATAGTGTGAAAACTATGAAAAACATTTATTCAATTTTTTGGTCTTGTAAATGGAAGGCTTAAGTCTATTTTTGAAAATTTTTGAATAAAAACTTTAATTTCGAAAGGTGGGTGACTCAAAATTGATTTTAGATTCAGTTTCTTGGCCAAAATTGCTTAGAATGACCCAAAGAATCAAAATCGCTGAGATCCTTTATGCCCTTCTGATCAAGTATCAATTTTCTAGAGCTCTTTCCCATATCTTCTAAGTCCTTTAAAATGGTTCAATCATCTGAAAATACACTAAAATATTTAGAGCTGCGTGATAGCTCCATCGCTAGTCAACATTGGCTGCCGACTGAGGCACGCACTGCAGCTTCCGGTTCATCGCTTATCACGAACACGACTCACGACGCCTGGCGCTAGTCAATCGACGAGTCAGTCAGCTATTCATTCATTCACTCAATCATTCACTCACTCACTTTAGGCCGGGGCCAGAAATGCCTATGCATATTTATTTTGTTAACAATTTTTGCATTTCAGTCAGAAAGAAAATCATGCAAAAAACTTCAGACATGCAAGACGTATACGTGATGGGTTTTAAAGGATGTCGGGGAGGGAAAGGAGGGGCTTTCAAATTCAAATTGTTTGTAAATGCATTTTGAGAGGAGAGACTGTGTGTATTTTTTTTTATTTTTCCTATACAATATACAATTTTTTGTTAGTTTTTTATGCAGTCAATATGGCTGCCAACAGCAATAGACATGAAAATCTGTTTAATATTTTCCCGCGCTCACGCACGACGTGGGAATTTTATAAGACGCATTCAAACGAACAATTTTCCTGTTGCACTTTTTTATTTTCGGAAAATTTGTGTTTTTTCCGCTTTAAACATATTTCTTATATGCTAATAATATCTTTGGCCGTTTTTCAGTGGTCGGAGGTTAGACAAACCCATTAACGACACGCATTCACAATCATTTTCAATTTCATCGTCGGACCGTCACCGTCACTTAATTTGGGAGCAGCGGGTGTATCTGTGACGGTGACTCTGACTGTGACTCCGACTCCGACTTCCAGACACCTACACACAACTAGTGTGTCCAGTGTTGGGAGCTTTGCAATTTGCAACACCCACGCCAAGTGTGGCGCTTGGAAAGAGATCTCCACTCCAGAGCTCCACTACTGGCCATAAGAAATTAGTTACTGACGCAATATCTTGTCCACTTCACTATCAAAATCACACGCAATAAATTGCATTTTTCGTCGAACGAACTGTGACTCGAACAGGTGTTTTTTTATTTTCGGGGCCCCGAAATTTGTATCTGAACCTGTTGCTAGACCGGAGACCGACCCGTTGCCGGCTACAGCCGCCAGTTCGTACAATTAATAAAAAGAAAACGCAGTCATAATGTTTTGATTAACACAAATGTGACAAGAGATGCATAAAAATTAATTTCCAAGCTTGTTTTTGTTGTTGTTGTTCCCCCAACTCATCGGCGCATTTATCGAATGCATAAATCAAATGAATAAAACTCTGTGCTTAGATTTGGGTCAAAGCAGCGTTAGGTGAAACCATAGATGCGTGAGAGAGCTACAATATGCCTCAGGCGGTTGCATCTGTCTACGACTAGTCCGGCTCCTCCTTCTTCAGCAGCAGCCGCCACGCACATCATCTGTTGCCCCTGATCTTTTGGTGCAAGGTTAGCCAGTCGACCAGCCGAGCGCACTGAAGCGACCTTCCTACAACAAAAACAACAACATAAATAAGAAGGCCCCACGAACTAGTGCAACATTTTCGATCCGATTCGATCGACGATTTATTCGATTTCCATTTCGATTTCCTTTTAATGCGTGTCCATAATTTGAACAGCGGGCTGGCCACCGCCCGTTAATAAAACTCCTCTGTCCAAATGAACATGTAAAAGAACTGGCTGGGTTTATCTCAGATGGAGATGAAATTTAGAATACCCTTAAAGAACGGAGTTGTGGGGTTAAGCATATTCAGTGATTTTTGGAAGTAATTGATTAAACAGAGATTGGGGACAAATTCCAAGATCTGATTAGAACTTTACTTGGTGTAGCTTAAGCTGTCTTTGTTTATGATGTTGTTAAGTAGAAATTTAATGACTCTTTAAAAATATCAATAGTTGTGTTTAACTTTTTCATTAGAAAAGATTTCTGATAAGAAAAAAAATTACGAGAAAACGCAGTAGCTCCCATCTAGATCAAATTTGTAAGTATTTTCAGGCTAGTTGAGAAAAGCTTTAACAAAATTGGTAGAACAGACAAGTTATGGGGGAAGAGTTTTGTAAAAATCGTTGATACTAGGAAAAACGGGTCACTTTACGTCTCACTTATCTGCTGTATTTCTAATCGATACAAGAGCAATAAAGTTTAAAATTTTGACAGTAAAAAGTCAGTCCATTAAATTTAGTTGAGACAGAAAAATAATAATTGAGCTTCGTAGCTTTAATCCTTAAGAATTGGAATAAATTCCAAACTATACACACTTCGTCGATAAGGCGACGCGTAAAATTGTAGGGATTAAAGTGCTTAAGATATGTTGTCTTCAATAAATAGTATTGTAGATCCAGAGCCAGTAAATTAAGCTAGGAAAAACTGGCCACATTACGCCTCACTCAACTGTTCTTTCTGAGCGATTCTGATGAAGTAAAGTTTGAAATATTCGCAAAATAGTCAATGTTTGAAAGTTAGATGAGATAGAAAAATAATAATAATTAAACTTTAACAATTTTTAAGCCTCAAGACAATAGTTTGTTCAATATGAAGAAAGGAACACTTGCCTATTATCTTTCTGAGGTATTCTAGTAAAATAAAGCTTAAAATATTCGGAAAAAAAGTCAGTCTAAGATGATGCAATTACAAATACATTTACATACATTTTGTAGGTGTTGAGATTAGAAACAAACTCTAAAATTATTCTAATTATTCTTCGTCGATTCGACGACCCCAAAATTGTTCTTTTTTTTTAAGCAAGAATTCAAAAAAGTTCTTTAAAAGCAAAATATTTCTTAGATCTTTTATGGGCTACCCAAAATTGTTTGAAGAAGGGACGGTTTAGCCAATTGAGCTAAGATTCGGGTTGGACATATATGCCTTTCACGCAATATAATCAAAATTTGATAAAATATCTGATAAAAGCTTTTATTAGCAGTTAGTTGCTCCAAAGTTCACAGCATATTTGAGTCCCAAGAAATGTAAGCTCAAAAAATTTTCGAAACTGGGTTTGGCACAAAAAAATGTTACTGCCCCTTAAAAATTTTCGATCTGATGTTTGCTGATCATTAATGTCAGTATACGTAGTTATAAAGGCATCGTTCTCGGCCAGCGTTACTTATAGCATCACAAAGGGCCTTTTTGTGCCTAAGTTCGACTGGCTTTTTCCAGGAAAGGCAATCTAACCTAACCTCACCTTACAAAAGTATTGTACAGTCCATTTACCAGTAAATCTGCTTCTGATTGATATTTTTTATTTATTGCCGAATCCCATCAGGAGCATGGGCCATTTACAAAGAATCTCCAATTATTTCAATTTGAAGCTATAAGTCTAAGTTCGTTGAAAGATTTGCTGATTTCAGTCAAGATGGTTCTACTCCAAATGGTTCGTGGTGTTGATATCTTCTTGACTAGTTAGACGTAGTAGATCGTCATTTAGATTCTAATGGATATCCTAGGCATTTTTTGAAATCATCGAAGCTGTAGACTCCTTCAATTTCCAATAATTTCCTTCTGTCCCTTTAATGCCCGCTTCTAAACGTTACTAATATCAGATCCTACCCAATATACCCTTCACAAAGGCATTTAAAATCAAAGCAACACTTTGAAGAGTTCTCAGCATGCGCATCGTCTCTCTCGGGGAGCAGCGCATGCCGAGCCCTCGGGCAGTGTGACCAGGCAATTAATTGATGAGCAGCGTCCGGCACTTGGTCAAAAGTTGTCTTGGCCTGGCCAGCAAATTACATTTATGAAGTACCTGAAGCTGCTGACTCGGTGCGTGTGTTTTATGCGATGAATGCGTTTGTCCGTCTTGGTTTGTTAGTCCATGGCCAATGGGCAAGAAATCGGCAGCACTTTATGAACGACTTCATGGGACAGCAGGCGGTGCAACACTGTTGTCCCAGACTTGTAATGTGGCACAATGAAATCGTTGCAAAGAAAAAAACCATATTGATGATATATTTATTGGCACATGGCGGTTAAAAAGTCGGTGCACTTCAAAGCTGCTAAACGAAATCAAAAATAAAATGGGAATTATAAGAAGCAGTGTGCAACTGAGGGATACCCTGTACCCAAGAAGTAATGATAAATTAGGGAAGCGTATAGTTAATGTCAATGTCCACATTTCTTTTTTTATCAGTCTTCCAAGAGTCTACATACTAGAAAGTTTCACCGATTACTATAATTTATTGGGGCGAAATATTTGGGTGGCTTCTGTATCCATACCATCGTGAAATCATGAAATTCACTTTGGACATCCTTCAGATGTGGCCTTTCGTTTTTAGATTTTATTACCTTTGAGATCTAGGGGTTAATTTAATTGCTACATGAGTTTACTTAGAAGCACCTTGGTAGAGGGCATTCATGGTCACTTAGAATCCATCATACACCCAGTTAGAGTATACAAATTGCAGATATTCCTAAAACATACCAAAAACAAACCCCTTCATAGAACTACTGCGCATGCGTTGCCACATTCGCGCCATCTAGCGTTGGTAATGTGCAGCTCTAGCGCTAGTTCTAGTTGGAAGCAGCACATTAGCTTTAGTCCTGCCACTTGCTAGTCCGACCAGGTAGTAGCAAAAGAAAACCCCTCCAGTGAAGTGAGCTCATCCAACGCCTTTTCGCGGTTTTTTCTCATTAATTTTCTTTTGTCAGGCTGTGTTAAAATGGCTTTAAAGAAAGACGCCGCAAAATGCCAAGATGTCAAATTGTCACCTGGCCGAAAGAGACTACAGTCTCCGCTAAAATATTTCCAATAGGCCAACATTTACATGCCAGGCATTGTTATGTGTTATGGTCACAATTTTTGGTAGCTGGCTGACTACTGCCAAAAAGTTTTCTTTATTTTTGGTGGTTAAAAAGGCGGTGGCGTTTTTTTTGTGTTCGGTGGACTTGAGCCATTTTGGTCTATACACTTTCACTACAAATTTTCTACGTCATGATGTGTGTGTGTGTCACAGTGTGTGTGTGTGTGTCTCCCTGTGTGTGTGAGAAAGTGAATTCTACTGTGCTACACTTGACCTATGACAATTCCGGCAACAACAACAACAATTGGCAGCATTTGACGTTTTGCGCTTTGTAAGCTGTCATGCCATGCAAAAGGCCTAATACACTGCAAAAAAAAATCTAATAAGTCCAATAAATAGGCACAAGCTGCTGTAAAAGTGGATTTCTGGCTTCTGACTAAAAGATTAGCAATCTAAAATTTGCATTCCTGAAACTCTTGAGTCGAACTTAGATGTCTTTGTTTTAAAATTAGTTTTCTGGTATATGATTAACTGTTATGAGCAAGCAGCTGGCAAAGACCCTGGATAATCTTCTACCCAATAGTTCCTCAATTCCGAAAGTTCCTGGTGCGAACTAAGATGTCACATTTTCATTATTAGTTTCAATTAACAATTTTCTAACCAAGCAGCTAGCTGTTCGCCCTAAACAATTTTTCAAAATGCCATCCAAGATGACGTCCTCAAGAACCCATCCATATCTCGTATAATTTCTGATTAAAATCTTCTAGTTTCAGAAACCCAAGTTCTTAAAATTAAAAAATACTGTATTATTAAGACACTTTTCGGTTCCATCCCGCCTTGTAAGCCATTTGCGTCCATAACTAGGCGCATACTCATAAATACTGATCAATATTAGGTCTTTAGAATACACCATATATTACCTTTAATAAGATAGTGGAGTTATGAGATCCATGACCCGAAAAACTACCAGAATATAAATTTAAGGACATATACATATATTTATACACTAGGATGGATCCATTTTAATATAACAACTATCATTTCAAAAGCGCCCTCTGTCCGGGCTAAAAAGTAAAATTAGATTTCAAAAATGAATTTCTGGACCCCAAAAACCTGCAAATATACATTCGGTTAGAGGAAAAATAACGATTTTTGGTCTTGTAAATGGAAGGTATAGGTCGATTTTTGAATAATTTAATAAAAACCAATGTGAAAAAAATGGGTGACTCAAAATTAATTTCAGAACTTAATTTTTTGGGCAAAGTTTCTCAAAATGACCCAAAGAATCAAAATCTCGGAGAGCCCCAGGATGTTTTTTTGGCCCCATACAAATTAGTTCTAATGTACTCGTGCTTTACTAAATTTCAATCGTCCCAGGGATGGAATGCATAAAAAGCCAATATCATTTGAATATTTTAATTTATATGAATCTCCAAATCCGAAAGATGCACCAAAATTAAATTTCCAAAGAATTTATATGCCAGACCATATGATACAACGTATTTCAAAATCTTCAAACTATCTATGAGACTTCAAGATATAGGCAACATGAATAGCTAGACGAATAAAAATTGCTAAATCGACGTATCTCTTACCGTTCCGATCATTTTTATGCAAAGATTTTGAGCTTTTATTAGGTTCTCCCCAAAAAGTTTCTTGCACTAACTTAATATCGGCTTTATCCTCAAAGTACAAAAAGTGTAATGAACTAATTTCGAAATTTGATACTCTTAAGAGTTTATAGAGATCTCAACCAAATTTGATCTCATTAAATTTATTCCGAGATTCTCTTTTTTTTTTTTTGCAAGTTATCGATAAATTAATCGTAGAAGTGAATGAATATAAAATGGTGCTAAAGTTTGCAATTCGTGAAGATTGTTAATGTGATCTAGGCAAAAAAAATTATTAAGGAGAATACTATTTGAAGTCAGTTTATTTTAGTTACTCCGATATTTGAGACTTTTAAGACTTATTTTTGTAAGGATCTCCACCAAAATTGATCTTATTAAATTTCCGAGATTCTTTTTATTTTGCAAATAATCGATAAATTCCTTTCAGAAATTAATAAACTGTAACAGTCTAAGGAAATAATTGGAAATCAGTTGATTTTAGTTCTTCCGATATTCGAGAATTTTAAAAAGTTTTTTTATTTACCAAATTTGATATCATTCATCAATTTATTCCGATATTCTGTTTATTTTGCAAGTAATCGATAAATTAATCGCTGAAGTGAATGAGCATAAAACAGAGTCTTCAATTCTTGGCGGTTGTAAATCTGACCTAGAAAAAAATACATTTCGAAGGAAACTTTTCGGAGCTTTTTTTTAGTCCTTAATAATTATAATTTTTTATTTAGTGGTAATAATTTTAGTTAGTTTAAAAACCTTCTTTTGGATATTCAATTTTTTGAGTAGATTTTATACTATAATGATAGACTAAAAGACGTTTGCAGTCTGCGAAGAAAGAAAGTTAGGAAAACTGATTTGCATAAATATATTCCTTATGTTCATTTTAAGGAGTTTACTTTATCTGATACAATTGGTTCGAACAGGTAGCTTCCCATTCAACTCCCTTCAACAGAAATACAGTCTGACAAGAATAACATCGATTTTTTTAAGAACCGAAACTTTCGTTGCTTTCGTGAGGAAGGGAAAACATCCCACGAAAAGTAAATGTATTAAAAAATGATTCCCTTTCTATTAATTTATCGATAAATAGTCAATAGTTTATATATATAAAAACTCGGAATAAGAGTCTCACCGATTTGACTAACGTTTTTCTTCGAGTGTAATATTCTGCACTCCCTGCTCACCTCACCATATAGCATTGTGTAGTATGTTGCTATTGTTGTCATCTGTTTGACTTGGAATCGGATCAATGCTGTCCTCAATTGATTTTTGTTATTTTGTGCCACGTTAACTTGGCATGCAAGCCCCAGACAACAAACTAAGCCAAGCCAAGCCAAATGGTGCTCCAATGGCTGGCTGTCCGGGTCTGTCCCGGGTCTTGGGACTTGACTACATCGGCCCATTACGCCCACTGGGCCCCGGGCCCAGGTTGCTCTGGGTAACCAATGCCGCTTATGAATTGTATTTAATGCGACGGTCGGCCCAAGAAGAAATATATATCAGTTCAGTACATAAAGCATTGCATGCGCATTGTTAGCCATAGAACTTTGGCCCCTTTTGGAAATCTGCGGAAGAGTGTGTGGTGGAAACACCCAACGCCCCAAACATTTTAAAACTGCAACATATTTTGAACTTCACACACGTGTCTTTATGTTTTTTTCTTGCATTTTGCAGCCTGACACGAACTCCTCGAACACGGACACGGAACGTGGTGGTGCTGTTGGTTGTGTGGTGGTGCCTCCATTGGGAGCAGTCACTGAAAACGCCGAATTAGCAGTGGATGGCCATTTAAGCGAGGTATTGGTGCTGAATGACACGCAAATTGTTGGTATAGGAGCAGCAGCAGCAGCGTCGTCGTCGTCTGCGACGTCATCGCCAAAGCCGCCGGGAGCACTGCACATCGACATGGAGCTCTGCAATGAGGCCAAATCGGTGGTGGGGCGTTGCAATGACTGCGGCCGCACAGCGCCGATAGCGCGCGATGAAGATGTGGAAGAGATGGAGCTGGAGCTGCAGGAAGAGCAGCCAGAACAGTCGCAGTCACAGTCGTTGGAACTGGAAACTCTACCAAATGCTAATTATGTGTGCTGTCAATACAAAGTTGCCACAACAAAACCAACAACAACGAGCTTGACCGGTGCCTCAGCCGCCAATCCTGCCTCCGCGCTGCCGCGCAGCAAGTCGCGTGTACGCACATACTTTAAACGTTGCAAGCAGCGTTTAACGGGTCAGCAGCAGCAGCAGCTGGCAACAGCTGCTTCCACAAAGATCAAGACTCCACTAACCACAACAACAACTACCACAACAACCATAACAATGAGCAAGAATGAGGCAGTAGTAGTTGCACCCACGCCTAGCCAAGTTCAAGATCAAGTAATGACCAAGCTGACGGAAATTGACTCAGAGGAGAGCGATACGCCCAGCTCCTATATTGAGGCGTTGCCCCTTGATTTGAGCCTAAACGCAACACCGCCAACATTGTCTTTGTCCACGTCCTCCGCTTCATCCTCTGCGTCCTACAAGTCGTGTCGGGCAATTGACGCACAACAGGCGGTCGTGCAACAGGCGCCCATGTACCCGCAACCACAGGAGACAGTCGCCAGCAACACTTGCGACCCGGTAAGTAGTACCAAGATATACACATGGAACAGCTTTGGTTGGGCTAACTATGGGCTATGCGATACACTGCACAACCTTGACCAATACACGATTGTGAAAGCGATTGGGTTATGGGGTTTTTGGTGGTGGTAAGTTTTTGTGGATAGTGTTTGGTGTATATAGGTACATAAGATGGTTCATATTGCGTTCTCAGATGATATGGATATGGATTAGTAACTTTTGCTCTTATCCAGGTGCAGATTTGGGATTTGGTTTAGGGGGTGGCTTCTTCACTTCGAAAAGCATGTATAGTATTTCGGAGCACGTGAAAGTCTTTCAACCCGTGCTACAAAAGTAACTTTAAAATAAGAATGATCTCCTGAAAAATACCACTTCCGTGGAGCCACGCTGCTCTAATCCAATAGTTACATTGCAGATGGAATCAAGATGACGTAATTGCCAGATGTGTAGTTCCTAGAGAACAAATCGAATGCCAGATTTCGAAAGACCTGCGGTGCTACAAAAGTAGTTGAAAATAAGAATGATCCGCTGAAAAATGTAATTTTGAAGGGAATTCTCTTTAGTCCTAACCTCTTAGTGGGATATTCTTGATAAGCATTGAAACCGCAGGGCAAAGGATGGTTGTTCCTTAAAACTTTTAACTTTTGCATTGATTGAAGGGGAAATTTGTGGAGAAAAAATGGAAGATTTTTAAAATTTACAAAGATTACGGAATGGTTCGTAAAAATGTTCCTATAATCTTTAAATCGAGTAATCCTAACCCCTAATGGCGATATTCTGAATGTTTACAGAAATCCCAAAGCAAATTATGTTTCTTCCTGAAAACCTCTAACATTTGGATTTATTAAAGGGGAATAATTTGTCGAGAAAAAGTGGAAAGGCTACAAAGTAGGAAAAATTCATATTTGGAAGGAACGAAAAGAACTCATTTATTGTAGTAGGTCAAAAGTCAAGATTTTATTTGTGTTCATAAAGCCTAAAAAAAGAGCTAGTATTTGGATGAAGTAATTGTAGAACGTCTGGGTTACTTTCTAGAGTATAACAGAAACACAAGAACAGAAAGATCTCAATAAATGTTGGATCTATCTATCCAAGGGAATTTGGAAATGATTTTGTCATTGGAAGATATTTATGCAAATGAGGAACAATATTGGAATCCACTTTGCTTCTTTAAAATCCTATATTCCAATTTGGCCAGAATGGAACAGAAACACAAGAGGAGAAACCTCTCAAAAACTGTTAAATCCATCTATCCACGGGATCTTCTGGAAATGATTTTATCAGAGCAACATCTTTATGCATATGAGTAACATTATGAAAACCTAATTAAATTCTTAAAGATCCCCATTTCCAATCTTGATGTGCAACTTGAAAAAACTTGTTTTAATTGGCTTCATTCGCCCATTTCAAAATGAAGACATGATTCGAAGCCCTGGTTACCTACTACATTTAAAGATCTATGATACTATGATCTTTTATGAGATTGCATATTTTTAAGTCTATATAGGTACTACTTTGTCCGTTAAGGGACCGTATCAAAATACGTGTGCCGGGGGTCTTGATAATACCAGGCTTGGTGACTCGGCTCTGGAAAATTATACCTTTTTTCAAGATATAATGGACCTTTTTTTTTGAACTTATTGATTACCCTTGTTTCCTATGTAGCATACTATCACGACAGCTTTCTTTATATTCCATTCTCTTTTTCCGGCTGCGGAGCCGCAGCTGAAGCTGCTCAAGGAGCTCGAGAACACGCGATCTCCGTATGACGAGGAGTCATCGGAACTGAAAGAGAGCTCTTGCTCACTTGATATTGATGAAGTTGCTGGTGGCTGGATTTTGTTACGCGGGGTTGCGAGAGGTGATGATACGTTTTGGTCATGAATCGGATAAGTGGGTCTCGCCTTTATTTTGTTAGTCGGATTTGCGTATTCGTCATTTTTTTCCGATTCCTCAAATTCCAGGCTCATGTTGGGTTACAGTTCCAACAAATGATTTAAATTACGCAACTCGTTTGAGGCGTCTCCAGTCTCCATGTTTAGAATTGATTAAGTTTATTTTAACTTATTGGGGGTGTTCAAAATTGGGTTACGTAGTTTGGGTACGGCCCCTTATATACCAAACAGTCATTGGGGGTAGAGCGCAATATGAAGCCATGGCTATTGGTTCCAGCTCCCAAGGTCTTTATATGAAAATAAATATTTTTACAACAAATGAAAACCCAAAATATTCCAGCAGTATATAGGCAGATAAATGTAGCCGTGAAATATTTACTTCGAGACACAAAAATACAATGCGTTACATGCTTGGTCCCGTAACCTAGCATACTCTTTGACCATCCCGAGTGCAGTGTAGACTACACCATAAAATTGTTAGCTAACAACACACTAACTTGGCCCTTTTTTTTTAATGCGCCCTAAAACAGACAACAACAACCGCGACGGGTAGAAGAACATTCGCGCTGGACCGAACAAATCCCGATGGAGGAGCAACAGATGTGGCTGTGGTGGAGGCTGATGCAGGCGATTCCCCGCTAGCAGAACTGATTGACAGGCATCTCTCGCACATTTATCCCGTCTACTGGAGACGCACGCGTGCAATACTAATACGTCAGGCACGTGACGTACTCGTGTGTTCCTTCCACGGCTGCCTGGAGGCATTCGAGCAGCGATTTCTATGCAAATTTGCTAAAATTGCCGCCATTCTGCGCGCCACTCATCAAATTGGCGAGGTAAGTAAGCAATTCTCTATAGAAGGTGGAGTGGAGTACCCTGTACCCTATGCAGCTGGCCAGCGGCTTAGTAAGGTATTTAAGGGATTTGTTCTTATGGAGGCCTTTTATAGCCTAGTGCGTACTGGGAAGTAGGCAGTAAATCTTAATTTATTTATAACTATGTTTAGAAAGACCCTAGCAATAAAATAGGCGACTTGGTTGGGTTAACTAATTGAAAAAGCTAGCAAGGTTGGAAAAATCGAAAATAATGTGCGTGCTATTTGGACAAGAAAGTTGGAAGTAATATTTTATATGTTTCCTAGAGTTCCAAGTTTGAACATTGGGGCACACATAGGGGAGTGATATTAAACTCATTCATCATTTCCAAATTTGGCTTCAAGAATAAACAATCTCCTATGTAATTTTTAGTATATATTTTCTTAATATTTAGGGTATTCACGCGGCCTCGTTAGCCTAGCGACAGCGTACTGTACTATTATCCCACAAGTTGTGGGTTCGAATCCCACATTAAGCATGGTCCTTCACTTTCCACTTTTCGTATTTCCCAAATTTTTCCTGTCTTTTCAATATACCTATTCCCATTGGCGGTATCACATTGCAATAATAAAATGTTTAGGATTGAATTTCAAACCTAAAAAATTTTATTATTTCCAGCAAATAAAATATTCAGCAGTGTTTCGAAAAACGAGTCCGAAGATTTTAATCGGATTCGTTTTGAAATCGAATGTCCGGAGGTCAAAATTTCCCGAAACAGAATTTTTCCCACATTTGCGATGCGTAATTTCTCTTCAAGTTATCAATAAAAAAAATTCGTTTTCCGGAGCAGGGCTGATTATTCAGTTTTCTTTATTCGACTATGGCTGAATTGTAGAAAAAAATTATTTAAAAAAGCAATTTCTTCAGTTCGCAGCTTTAATCGGGCCCAAACATCCGTCTTCGAGCTTACTCTAAAAAATATCGCTTTGTAAACTAACCTTATTCTTAAATAACCTTATAGCATTCCACGGCGTGCTATGCTTGTATTAACGCGAACTAGTTCATAATGATTCTTCCGAACTTCTTAATAAAGTTAATTTTTTCTAGCTTTCTAGAGTAACTTGTCAATTTTGGCCCTTAATAAGATTTTTTAACTTGACTTGTCTCTTCTTCGAACTAGCTCATAATGATTCCTTTGAGCTTCTTAATAAAGTTCATTTTTGCTTGCTTTCTAGAGTAACTTGTAGATATTGACCCTTAATAAGATTTTTCAACTTGAGCCATCTTGACCTGTCTCTTCTTCGAACTAGCTTATAAGGATTCCTTTAAACTTATCAATAAAGTTAATTTTTGCTTGCTTTCTAGAGTAACTTGTAAATTTAGACCCTTAATAAGATTTTTCATCTTGACCCATCTTGACCTGTCTCTTCTTGTATAAACTCGAACGAGCTCATATTGATTCCTTTGAACTTCTTATTAAAGTTCATTTTTTTCTGCTTTCTAGAGTAACTTGTAAATTTTGGCCCTTAATAAGATTTTTTAACTTGAGCCTTCTTGCCCTATCTCTTCAAGCATCCATTTACCAATTCTAAATTGTGAGTCAGGTATTTGGTCCAGGGTGTTCTTTTGATTTTTCCTGGTATAATGTTTTTATTCGCTTTTTTTCAGTAGTCTCTGAACATATCGTTAAAAAGTTTATCAATTTTCTGAACTAAAAATCGTAGCTATTTTTCCATAGATATTTATTTTTCTAAATATTCATTCAATATTATAACATAAGAGCACCTGAACTATTTTTATCGATTCCTTTATAAAAACATCGGGGATATCAAAGTTAAGCGTGGATTACCAATTGAAATCAAATCCAGTCTATTGCTTAAGAAGTCTAAAATTAATTTTTATTTGGCTACAATATTTCTAAAAAAAAAAAAAAATAGTCGAATTTTGGCACAAAAAAGTTTTTTGATGGATCGATCTTATCGGAGCCATATGATCCAGCCAACCAATTTTTTTTTTTAAATTTTGCAGAAAGCTTAGGAATTCCATAAAAATCCGAACGCCAAATTTGGTTACGATATTTTCATAAACATATAAAAAACAGTCAAATTTGTTTTCCAAAATCGTTTTTGGATAGATTGGCCCTATGTGGACTATATGATGTAGTCAACTAATTTTTATCTAATTTGGTTAAGTGCTTGGGAATTCCAACTAACTTCCGATCTTGGTAACGAATTCTTCATAAACAAATGAATTATCTATCTTAAAATTTTGTTGGTTTTTTTCGCGGTCCTCTGAAACAGCCCTATGCGAGCTATATAATAAAGCCCCGATATTACAAAAATAAAATAAACTTATCTTCAATAGGATAATCAGGATTTTTTATCTGAAAGTTTAATTGCTCTAGCTCTTATCATCCCAAATTCCAGATGTTCAACCGTAAACGCAGCAATTTTAGTTCAAAGTAAACACTTTTGCTATGCAAACCACGCCAAAGCCCACAAAAGTTCTGATCCCCTTGAACTACTAACTACGCCTCTGTCTCTAGCTTTTCCAATCATTCCAGTCTAATTTTGCCTAGCCCCCAAATTGTTGTTGATTCCAAATCCTATCCCAAATAACTAGGCAGTGAATAATAAGCGCGCATGCCAAATGCAACAATGATAATTAAATGCTGCAGCCCTAGCAGCTGCAAATTGGTCGAAATTAACAGCAAGCAACTGTGGCGTAACAGTAGTTTAACAGAAAAGAGCGCAAAAAGCCGCTCTCAACAGACAACAGACTGCAGTGCGTGCGCTAACAGCTGTTAGCTGCCGAGGCTAACATAACTGCCGACTGCTGGCGCTGTTAGCGCATATTCAACAGTTTTCAATTTGTTTCATTCACAATTTGATTTTGAATTCGCGGCGCGCAGTCTTGTCAGCGGACAAAGTACGACAACGAGAACGTGTTGCAACAACGACAACGACAACGACGAGTGCGACGACGTGCAGCAACATCAATTTGCAAAGTGTTTCGAATAGTTTTTTGGTGGCAAGTTGAAGTTGATGATAGATGTTTCAAGTGCCTAAGAAATGTGCCTTAAATAAGCAAAACCAATATAAATGAATCTATACAAAGTGCATGCAACAAAAGTGCTTACAAAAAAAGTTTAAATTGATTTTTTAAAAGTAATCTAAAGCGTCTATATCTATATAGACTGGAGTGGATCAACTCTAAATCAAAATCAAACATTTCATTTCAATTAATTGCGGTTTTCTGCAAGGTAATTTCTAGTTTTCATTGCTAATACTCCATTATTATCGATCGAAAAAAAAACCAACAAAAACGAATTTATTCGGTACATAGTTTATTACTTAAATAGTAGTATATGGTCGAAGATCAATTTTTAAATTGTTGGCTATTTGAATCAGAGTTCATTAACGGCAAGCGGCTATTATTAAAGTTGTGTGTTGTTGTTGTAGCTGTTGTTGTTGCAAGTTGTTTTTCTAGCTGTGTTTTCATAACTGTTTGCAATTTGTTTAGCACTTGGCTGATGTCGTCCCTGACCTTACCCCACCGCCTCACCCCAGCTCAACTTTTAACCGCAATGCAAGCCATATAACAATTATAATAATAAACATAACAACCGTTAAAAATCTTCAAGAAGCATTCATTGAAAAAACATTTGAAAAAAATGGGATTTTTTTTTTTTCGTAGTTTTTGCATTTGCTTAAGACAAAGACTTGTGCCAATATTTGCATACAAATTACTAAGCAAATAGTTTGTCTATGTGTGAAGACAATTGTGTGCGAGTGTGTGTGTGTTCGTGAGAGTATCTGGAGGCAGTGGCGGGCGTAGTTGGTATTAGTTGGGGATGTGACTTAATTTTGATATCTATATTTATAGGACTTGATTGATAATATATTTTATGTGCAACAAAATGGGAAAAATGGAATTTGGAGATGTCATTCCAATGTTATCTAGAAGAGAGAATAGAAAGTAAAAATTTCGACATTTTTCAATAATTTTCTTTTAAGGATAGGGAATATACATTCTTTGGAAGAAATTGTCGGCAGTATGCATACCTAATTCTTTTTTAACACGGTATACACATTCCAGAAAAATCGTGTGAAAAAGATAAGAAGTAAATCTTGAAGCTCTTATGAAAAAATTACAGAGACTAATATCCTAATCAAATTTCTTAAAGATTAGGTGAACAAATTATTTTTTCTTGAATTTAATCAATTTGCTATTTTAAATTTTGTGCTATATTGAATTAGGTAGTGTAAAAAATTTGTTCCTAACCGTGTTATTTCAAAATCCTTATTAAATTTCTTAAAGATTAGGTAAATAAAGTTATTTTTCTTTAAAATTTCTAATTCTTTTTTTACACGTAAGTTAAGTTCCAGAAAAAAACGTGAAAAAAATAGAAGTAAATCTTGAAGCTCTTATGAAAATAGATTACTAAGGACAATAATCTAATCAAATTTCGAAATTGTTAGGGGAATACAAATTATATTTTTTCAATATTTATTTTACAATTGTGGTAAATCGAATTAAACTGGGTACAACGTTTTTCCTGACCATGGGCTTTCAATATCCTAATCAAAGTTCCTAAAGATTAGGTGAATAAAGTTATTTATTTTTTTTTTTTTTTTAATTTCAATTAATTTGTTTTTTTAAATTTTGAGCTAAATCGAATTAAGTTGTGTAAACCATTTATTTCTTGACTGTGGTGTTAAATTTTGTTTTCCCGTGTTATTTCAAAATCCTAATCAAATTTTTTAAAAATTAGGTGAATAAAGCTATTTTTGTTTAAAACTTCATTTAATTTGCTATTTTTATTTCAGTGTTATTTCAAAACCGTGTAAAATTAGATTTGTGTGTATAGCAGATATACAATAAACATTTCTTTCCACGATCTTATTAACTTTAAAAATGAGATATCGTGAAAAAGCTTACAACAGGAATTTGAAATTCGGATGAACTAGAGAACTTTTTTCTAAAAATTTCTTTCCATGGCTTTAAATTAATTACATTCTATAAATGTTACGATCTTTTTTCCGGATTAATAGCGATAAAAGAGAGATATCATCAATAAAATAATCAGCTTTATTTTATTTATGCTCCAAGGGGAACTGAACATTTTTGTATCCTTTAAATTAGTGAAAATAAAAACAACAAATTCAGAAATTTGGAAAAAGCTTATGAGATTATATTTTCTGGAGATTTGTAAAAACGACCTTATTAAGCATTGTAGCGTCAAAACGTATTAAGTAAATCTCTCAAAATTTTAGCTCGATAATTATTGTAATTTAATTTTATTTACATGTCATTAATATTATTTAAATAAAATTTTTATAGAGTTTAGCTATTCTCAGGCCCGTCTAGAGGCTTGAGCCCACGGTCTCAGAGCTCTTATTCAACAATTATACGTATTTTCATGAATTAGGGAATATTTATAGGGGCCCGGATCCGAGATATTCCCCGGTGCCCGGATATTCTCTCTACGGCCCTGGCTATTCTTACATCTTTTAAACTGAAGGGTTGATTTTTAAAAATATTATAAATAATAAAAATATTATTGCGATAGGAAATTTTAATTCGATAAGATTAAAATTTAGGAATTTATTTTGTATATATCTCCAAAGTTTTATTTGATTTATCAATGGATTTGTTATTTCCGACAAATAAAGCTTACTTCAAATTTATTTTTGTACTTTGTAAATCTGTTTTTGAGATTCAGAAATGCGTGGAAAATCGTCACATGTAATAAATCTTCTGCGCTTAAATCTTCAGAACTCAGGACTTCTTTCTGCCAAATTTCCTTTTGTGTTTAATTTTACCAATCTTCGAAATTTTTTCGTAGCCCTTTTTTGATTGGATTTTCATGAGCTCTTTACGTAAATATTTGGCGAGATCCAGAACTTCGATGAAGTTTAAGTCATCCCAAAGGATTTCCCAAAAAAGTCGTTTAATATTAAGTCTTTTTTGAACTTAACTTTATAAGCTTTTTTATACATATTTGACCAGATACAGAATTTTGATGAAGGTTAAGTCATCCTTAAGGATTTCCCGAAAAATTTATTCAAGATCAAGTCATCTTTGTTCTAAACTTTGTAAGCGCTTTTTATAAGTCTTTGATCACAGCCAGAATTAGGATGAAGTTCTAGTCAAACCTTAATAGTAAATATTTGGAGAGAACCAGAATTTTAATTAAGTTTAAGTCATCCTAAAGGATTTTCTCAAAAAGTTGTTGAAGAATAAGTCTTTTTTGCTCTCAACTTTATAAGCTCTTTGTATAAATCTTTGATAAGATTCAAAATTTGTGTAAAGTTTAAATCAAACCTTAATAGTAGTTTGAAAGACATCCCTAATATAAAATTTATATCATGTATATGGTTTTTGTTTGAAGGTATAGAAGTAAAGGTTTTCATATTTTGTTGCTCTTGTTAAAACTCGACGATAGATAGTACTTTTTGTATATGTCAAGCACATCCGAAATGAAAATATTATTTTTTTTTAAGCAAAAAACTGTGGAACCGAAATAAATTTGTTCAATATAACAAATACCTTAGTTATAATTGGAGTAAGGAAGGACTAACTCATTTATTAAATAAAAACCATTTAAAGTTTCACAAAAAAAAAATTAATTCTAAATTTAAATAAATTAGCTTCTTTTTAATGATAAAATGGACAGAAAAATGTTTTCTTTCGGAAATTAGCTTACCAAGTCCAAGGAGGCTTTTGACCCCCCTAACGCCCCCCTTCTAATCCACTGTACCTACGCAACAACGGAAACTGTTTGTGGTCAATGCAATACTTGGTGGCTGTCCTTCGTTAGACCCACGCTGTCTTTTAGAATTTACACCTCAAGACATATGTACTACATACAAGTACATATATATATTATATGCATATTAGTTATGTAGTACTTTGTATGGTTTTTAAGTCACGGACAAGTGTGGGCTAAAAGATACGGCTTTCAAAAAAACGAAAAAAAAAGAACGACTTCAATACAATTTTGTACTTTGTACAGAATGCTTAACGATATTGTTAAATGCGCTTATCAGTTACACATAGACGGACTATTAAAGACAGCGTCGTACTAGAACGTAGAACAGATGACCATGTCGAATATGTAATTTATAATAATTTTGTAACGCATACGCAGTGTGTAACACATGTGGCGCACATTTGGCTTTTGGCTTCTGACTGTGGGAGGCTGTCTGTCGGTCGGTCGGTCGGTCGGACTCGACAACTCGACACAGCCTAGAGAGAATGGGAGATACTGCATAGAGACCATAGAGACCCAGCAGCAGCTAGCAGCAAATGGATTGTAAAGTGTTGACCTACATTTCGTATAGACATCAAGTCAGCTCAACTAGACTAGAGCTAGAGCTCGGGCAATGTGTGTAAATGTGCATAAAAACTCTTATTTGAATCAATCAGCAAAATTACCAACGCCATTAGCAGTCAGTTTTAGATTCAGTTTTCCAGTATTCAGTCTTGTGTCTAGTTATGGAACTGATTTGATTTTATTGGATTTGAACGCAATGTTCAATTAGTTTTGCAATCGTCATAAAATGAGACAGCCTCTAACATAGAACATTAAATGTGCAGCATGTAACAAAATTACGTATGCGAGGGTTGACTATTGAATTGAGGGAAGAGGCAAAGCATCGAGAGTTTTATAAAGATATGGATTTCGCTAAAGATTGATGCGTAGGTTAGGTTAGGTTGTATATGCAGCTCAAATAGAAAGACCATGAGGTCTCTCTTAAAGAAACGGAGGGATTGTAGAAGGAGGTTCAATAACTGTAGGGCATCCCTAATAGCCTAAGTCTCTCATGTTGCAGAACCATTTTGAGGATTTCTGGGATATGCGACAATCGGACACCATGTCCCATTCTCTTTCCGCAAGAGCTCTAGACGTCTCCCTGATTTTCAATACGACGTTCTGTCTATTTATGTCCGTAACCGCAAGGTTAGCTGGCAGCGCTGAGCCGTTCCTAGCGCTCTCGTCCGCCGCCTCGTTACCAGGGACACCTGAGTGACCCGGAACCCAGGAGAGGGTTATTGAGTGGTGATGGAAACGGTTGAGCGCTAGCGTCGTGTTACGGATCAGTTTACTCTTGATGATAGATTTTTAATTGCAGCCTGACTATCGACAAGAAATACGATGCTCCTTCGACTTTCGTCCAAGATGCCAATAAGTTTTGCCGCTCTCCAGACTGCGTATTTCTCCGCTTGAAAAACGCTACACGAGTCTGGTAGGCGGAATGAAAGCTTCGTCGAAAGCTCTTCAAAAAAGATGCCTGCTCCTGTGCTTTCATTCATTTTTGAACCGTCAGTATAGAACGTCAGCTTGTTCCATTTTAAGGGGGTTCTTTGTATCCAATCTTCCCTCAGCGTGAAAACTGCGAGAAAGCTTTCGTTCCATTTCTGAACCGTGGAGCAGTAATCACTATCCTCGATCTGCACATTAGATGCGTAGATCTTTAGAAAATTTCAAGATGAGATTAAGAACAAAAAATGGTAAGATATAATAGTAGTTAGTGGATGAATCAATTATCTGACTAAATTATCATCCTCTTAAAGCATGATTCATTCATTAGCAAAGCAGCTGAAAACTAATTTTTTTGTCTGTGAACACATTTGTTTCTTGGTGCATTATCAATCCTAAAATTGCATTAAAGTCTCTAGATAATTCTTTAGGCATCTGCTTTGACCAGTAAGAATGATAAGGAAGTTACAACTAATAGATTTATGACTTTATTTCATCTTCCTCCTTGGAGCTTGATTAATTTCCGCTTATGAACTTCCACAGTGAAAGTTCCATAGTTCCAACGAGTACATTTAATATTAACATATATTCAGAAGTATACGAAGAAGTAAGAATATTAATCACTCGAAAGCAAACATTTTTTATCTTAAAAAGGATCTCTGAATACCCATAACGTCATATTAAGGGTATCACACACAGTTCAGACTAAAAAATCAAATTCAAATTTTTAAAATAATTTTTAGAAAAATGTACTGCTAGAGTCTGCTCTGTGGAACTAAATATTCGGCAGTCTTTCCGACTTCCGGACCACTGTAGTATTTTTCAGGCAGAGATCCTTGCCATTAACGAGGCTTTGAGGCTGGTAAATATATTTTCGGATAGCCAGGCAGCCATAAAGTCACTTCGAACACTATCCTCCAACTCGTTTTAGTCAAGAGATGGCACAGCAGTTTGTTATTAGCCTCATTTAGGTGCCAGGACTACAAAATATTATAGACAATGAAATAGCAAACGAATTGGACAGAGCACGACCTCTTCCATCCTACCGCATAAGGAGGATATTCGTATGCCTATTGCCACTTTTAAGCTACAAACATGGGAGCTCTCACGCAAAAAGGCTTTGGTATAACACATCCCACTGCACAATCAGTCGCCAAATAGGTCCTAAAATTAACCCAACAAGATCAATAAGGATCTGCGGACTCAAGCAGTTGCAGTGCTCGGCAGTTGTCAGAGCGATCACTGGGCACTGGCTTGTCGGATCACATGCGACCAGAATGAATGATCCGAGCCATGACTTTTGCAGAAGCTGCAAAGACAAAGAAGAGGTTGAATCAGTAGAAAACTTCTTTTGTTCCTGAGAGGCCCATAGTAGACGTAGGAATCTGGGAAATTACTGCCTTCATAACCTAGTTGAGCTATCTTCTATATGTCCGAGGAGGATTCCTAGCTACATCGTGGCAACAGGTTGGTAATCGTTCTGGCGGGACTATCTCAGGAACAGGGCTATAGACAGATCTGCGGTACTACAACGAGCCCGTTTAGGCTTAAGTGTGCTGGATTTTCAAGCCAGCAGCCGCCCTTACCTAACCAACCTAACTGACTGCTTTTTAGAGATGTTTCCTTAAGCGTACTTTTAGCTGCTTTTGTGAGCAAAATATTTTTATACGGTGGGTTCTAAAACCTACGCACAACTTTGTTTAAAGTCTAATGGAACCCCATTTAAGCTGTGCATCATTTGTGGAGTGAGAGATCACTTAATCGAGAAAACATTCTATCTTAACCCCAACCAACCCATTTGTGTACTCTCTTTTTTCCCAGAATATCAAAGACGCACCTCGTTTAGATAATTTACGTACACACTGTAAGAATTAAGTTCGAAGCATGCAGCTGCATGTTAATTACCTTTTAATTTCACAACCACTCTTTAATTTTGTGTTTTTCTTTTTTTCTTTCACTTTTTGAAAGCTCCGAACTCTCTGGCCCGGGGGGGGGTTTTAATAAGAACTCAATGCAGATTCATTCTTTTATTTATTCATGCATTTGAGGGCAGCACGTTCTGTAATTTAATTCGTAGCCCTTTTGTGCGCAGGCGCAGCCGTACTCGGTACTTACTACATACTCTTAGTACCTACCTACCTACTCTATATAGACTGGGGGCACTCCAGAGCGCTCTATAGTTAGGGTCGATCGTCAGGTTTTTTATATATACAATACATGTTTGTTTGTTTGGTTGTTGTTGTTGTTGAGTGCCTTAAATTGTAAGCGGAAATTGTGTATTAAGTGTCGAGAGTTGGAGGGTAGGGTTAGGGGGAGATTTAACAAAACAACTACGCAACAGTCTACAAAACTTATTAGGCCAACGAGTTAAAAAGCAATTCCCTCCACAGAACTCACAAAACTGGGAGTAATCATAGAGCTGGAATTGTTGCAACTACTTCAATGCTTCAATGCAACATGGCATATCACTTAGCTGAACAGCAATTATTTCCTGACTAGATACGATAGGAGCTACAGCTTCCGAGTACTACTCCAAGTGCTGCTGCAGTCAGTAGTTCCAGTCCCATTTGCCAATTGATAAATTTACAATCATGGATAAATTTTGCTCACTCCGTCAGTCCCTCCTTCCGCCCGTCCGTATCTAGCTTTCTTTCTAAACTGGCTGCGCTTTGAGTGTTGTATTAATTTGCAGAAAAGTGCCTTGAACTGTGTTGGAAAACACAAACCGCGACATGATCGGCATTTGTTAGCGATAATGAATTGAACATTTCTGAAAACATGTTTTCACATTGCACAAACATAATTTGTATGCAGACTCTATACTATACTTATAGAGCTATGTTTAGATATGTTTCGTCTGGGTTGGGATCAGTCGCGGTCTCTGAGCCAACTCCATATGGTATGTTGCTTTGAAAGATGAGACTGGATAGAAGTTATGCGGGTTTTCTGATGGATTTTGTCGTTTAACCAACACTTGTTAACTAAATTTAATTTAAAGCGATATAATCAATAAGTGGAAAATAAACAAGTTAAATATGATCTATACAAAGGTGGAAACGTATGGGAATTTATTACACACACTCTCAGCATTAGATGAAAATATTTTGGAAATCTAAAAATTTGGCTATTTATTACTTTCGTTTTGCTTTCAAGACGGTTCTGTAATGTGAATAAGATGAAAATGGATATCAGAAGAAATAAAAGAATTTGTGTTTTAATCTACGTGATTGAATGCCAAAAAAATTCCTCAAATGAATTCTTGGAAACACAGAAAATTTCAAAAATTTGAGGCGAAAAATGCTGAAATTATAGATTTGCTGAAATTTTTGTTAATTGTGGTTTCTAGCGTTCAGATGATAAGAGGGAACTATGTAACGAGAGCTATATACAAGAAAGAACCATTAAAGAGTTACAAACAGGGTTGGTTGAGGTGCTATGCTCCACTGGGAGTCGAGGGTGACAGAAGAAGAAGAAACAGGAATCGCCAATAAGAGTTATGGGGCTAAAAAAACAAAGTGAAAAACTGCTATAAATAAAAGTCACAGCCACAGGACTATCCAGATTAGGGATTATTTTTTATTTTTAATCATGCAGTTATTAAATGCAAATTGTTATTTAAATATACATCTCTTATTTTATACCTTTAACACCTTGAGGAGCATAGAGCCTTCATTTAAACACTACTACTGCTCTGGACTCCTAAGTGAAGAATAGAGCCTCTGGTTACATTCATCGCGTTGGCGTTATAACGTGAAATTAGCACCTCCAAATCCTCTGTTCTGGCTGCCGTAGCAGGGGGATTGACCAATAATTATTGGGTAACCCTTGAAGATGTGTTTTCATTATTGTTTTGTTCCATGTTATTCTGACATCTTTTATGAGAATCAATAAGTGATGGGTTCACAGATTATTTTTGGTTAAAAGCCGCACCTGATATGGGATAACAGACGCTTACCTGATGGCAATTTGGCTGCCAAAAAGGCATCAGGGTTTGTTTTTGACTGCTCTTAGCTTCAGGACTCTTCCTTGACTTTAATGGCATAGGTGGCTCTACCGATAGCTATGCTACCGCAGGCATCGCTCTTTTATTCTTCGCCCCTAATGAGCCCCTCACCACGACAAGGTGACAATCCCCGATGGGGCCTATGAGGATCTATGTTCCACTTAGGAGTCCAGAGTTCATAATAGTAGTATACCCATTTAAAACAAGTGTGTTTTATAATTCTTGTAAATATTGTCCCTAATGAATTTAGCAGAATTATGCTGAAATTAAGAACATCAAGTCTTACCCAAAATTAAAAGTAAACTAAGCTCAAGAAAAAAAAAGATTTCACAATGAGTTGATAAAATCATGGAAATATTTTTTTTATCAATTTCTTGAGAAAATTGCTGGCACTGCCAAGAGATAAAAGAAAGTATCATAAATATTATGCCAGCTGTTAAATTTTTGCAATTATACGTTGGGATCCCTTCAAAAATCTCCTGAAAATCAAACTCTAGAGCGCTGTTCACGAATCTCTAATACAAGACAAGGGTCCAATAAGTCGCCAAATTTCACCTGCCTACAAAGAATGTGCCTCTTCTTTTGAAATTTGATGCGAGAAATATAAACAAAATTTGCAATTGCTGACTTTTCTGAAACTCGATAGGGTTCCATAGTGAATCATTCAGGGACTGACTCAAACACACTGGGTAGTAAAATAAGAGACATAGCTGGAAAGCTTACTGTAGAGTAGCGATTCTTAAAACTATTTCCTAATGTATTAAATCCGTTTAAGAGGTAAAGGAACTAAAAGATACACTTAAAGTAATATCGCAAAAATAATTTTACTTATATGGCTTGAAAAGAAAATAAATCAATTGATTCAACAAATAAATATTACTAGTGAACCTCGTTGAAACTGTAAAAAAATTCCCAAAAACTGGAAAAAATCTTGAAACCCTAAAAATATTTTTACGAAGGTTCACTCGATGATCCTTAAATTTGTACACTTAAAAACCAAATCGAACCATTTTATGCGAATTCGTTTTTGTTTGCTCCATTTTTGTGTAACTCGGCAACCCTGTCGCATTTATCGAAATGTGTTCGTGTAATGTTTAAATTTGAGTGATTTGACTGCTTGGAAATCGTTTTACTCATCAATGCATAATTTAAATCAATGTTTGAGGATACATTGACTAGATGTCGTGAGACATCGGATAGATGAAGCTGAGTTCCCTAACTCCCAAACCGAAAGTTTGCATTTGGCTTTGAAAGATGTCTAAAAAGATGCAATATTTTAAAGGTTCATCACAATTTGAGTGATTTGACTGCTTGGAAATCACATGACTGCTCAATCATACATTTAACAAATCAATATTTTAAGAATACAGAGGCTAGATATTGTCAAAAATGAAGCTAGCTAAATCTGAGTTCCCTAATCGAAATTTACCATCTGGCATTGAAAGATTTCTGAAAAAAAGGCAATATTTGAAAGTTACAGCACAGTTCATGCCATCTTCAATGTATCTGTCAACTAATCCGTCAAATAATTTCGACATTTCGTCTTACAGCAAGTATCTTATGCAAACAAATTGTAAACTCAATTTTGATTACAGATAAATAATATTTGGGCATTCAATTTACAAGTCTCGTTTTTCAAATTTGCCCAAGTGATATCGACGAAATTAAAGATTGTCAATCATTTGCAAGAGTATGTAAACTTTGGCGCACCAAAGTCATCGTTTCTTTCTATGGTTTGTTTGTTGTCCATGGACAACTCTGGGACGGGATGGACTAAGTGTTGGAAGGTGTAAAATGCATATTTATGGTTTGCACAAAAGCGGCTTGTAAAATGCATTCACAGAGCGAGTGTGACTATGAATGTGAGTCCGAGTATCTCATGCCTTTTGAAACTAAATGTACGCACGTGTTGTACGTGTTGAATGTATCTGTGAGTGAGAGTTATGGCAATTACAAGTCGGAGAAAATACTAATTAGGAATAGTGCAAATTGAAACATGAATCACACTTGATACTCCTCGTTTGTTTGGGATTAGTTTTAAAGTAATAAAAATATCTTTGACATTACTTTGAATGTCTGTCAGTGCAGAAACACATTGCTCTGCTGTGACGTATGGCTTAACCGCAATCGTAGGTAGACCTTGTATAGGGTACACTGGAAAAAATATACTCTAATTCATACATAAAAGTATTTGAAGCTCATTTGTAGCTCATTTACAATTAGGAAATTCATGGGCAAGCTGACAAATACTGTTGAAAGTAAGGTCGATTCGTGAGTCGATTTAAATCACAAAAAGTTTGAGGGGAGTATCTCAAGCTCTAAACTGGAGTTGACGATAGGAATTTAAGATTATATTCTACTCTAAGAGCGGGTTGATTCGTTCAGCCAGCAATTCAAATTAAGATGAAGTCTCTGCAGAAAGTCACCCGCGGAGGGAGCCTTCAAAGACCATTCCCTAATTATTTCAGCAAGGTCGATACGTCAGTCGATTTAAAATTTGAAAAGTTTGGAGGAGTATCTCAAGCTCTAATCTTAGTTTGACGATAGAAATTTAAGAAGGTTTTTTCCTCTATGAGCGAATTGATTCGTATAGCCAGCGATTAGTGTTTAGGCAAAGCCTCTGAACAAAGTCACCCGCGGAGGGAGACTCCCAAGATCATTCCCTAATTCATTCAAGAGAACAAATATTTTTCACTGTTTTCAACTGTTGGTTCCCAACGTTTGCACACCTGTTGTTCTTCATTAAACTACTCGGATTTGTGTGTCTGTCTGTCTGTCTCCACTGTACTGCCAACATTAGCACTTATTTACCTGACGACCGGTAAACTTTATAGATACATATTTTCCAGTTCATTATAAATACTTAGTTCTGCTGGTTCAACATGGGTAGTAAATGGCAATCAAGCTGCCTCCAGATAATCACATACAGCAGATTAAGTTACCCGCCGCCGAACCAGCATGTGCATTATGCGTTAGTCATTTTAAAGATACTCACACAGATACATTGTATATACATCTATGTATGTGTATGTATATGTATGCGTGCCGCCTTGCAATAGATACGCAGCTTGACTGTGGTCGGTGGCCAGAGTGCATCCAGAAGTAGCCTTGAATAATTCAAACGCGTGTGACTCGCTTAGTAATTACCCGAACAAAAAGCCACAACTTTAGCTACACTGAGAGAATAAATTAAGCAATTAGTGATTAAAGCAAGCGCCAATGTTGAATATGCGTTAAGAGTGGCGGCAAAAATCTTAAGGGATTAGGAATGGAATGGCTGGGAGCTCAGGAATATATCAGAAAGAACTCGTAATGGTATGGCTTCTTCAGATACTTTTAAAATTGGAAGACTTTAGGCAGGTTACCATTTTGAGAATTCTTTAGATGAATTGATATAAGATAAGATTTTTGTCCCCTTAGTTACTTCTCTTGGGAGTTGATGGTTCCCATTTTGAGTGTTCTTCAGATGAATTGATGTAAGAATTTTTATTTCCCCCTTTTGTTCCTTCTTTTAGGAGTTGATGGTTCCCATTTTGAAAATTCTTTAGATGAATTTATGTTTTTTTCCCCCTTTGTTACTTCTCTCAGGAGCTAAGGCCCTCTCATGAGGTCTTCCATCTGACTGTATATGGCTGTCTCTTCTATTGGTTTCAGTAATCGTGATTTTTCATTCGATCCGATGAGTGGCCAGATGCGATTAACTTACTTACTTCTCATAGGCGTTGATGGTTCCAATTTTGAGTGTTCTTTAGATAAATTGATATAAGAACTTTTTCTTTCTCCCTTTGTTACTTCTCTCAGGAGCTTAGGACCTCTATGCGCGGTCTGACTACATATGGCTTTCTCTTCTATTGGTTTCAGTAATCGTGATTTTTCATTCGATCCGATGAGTGGCCAGATGCGACTTACCCCAGTGGTGGGGTTGCTATCCACAAAGCGTGGCGTCTCTTGATAGTGGGGCTACCATGAAAGGTGACAACAAAGACACCAACGAGGTGTGTCCATGCTGATCACATTGAGAGCTTGTTTGAACTCTTTTGAGATGAGAGATTGATCGAATTCTTTTTTTGATGAGAGAACATCTAATTGTTGAAACAAGACATCAACGAATTGTATCTTTCTGACCGCTTTGAGAGCTTGATCGAAGTCTTTTTAGATGAGAGATTGATCGAATTCTTTTTTTTGTCCCCTTAGTTACTTCTTTAAGGAGTTGAGGAAAAACAAGACGTCAAGGAATTGTGTCCTCGCTGATCGCATTGAGAGCTTGATCGAACTCTCCGAGCTTTTTACAGAAACTCATACTTTGTAAAGTATGTAAAGTGAAGCTTGTTGTTGGACAAGAGAGGTTGAGATGGGTTTGCTAAGGTTAGGAAATATTGTATAAAATACAATAGGAATAATGCGAATTTGAGAATTTTGTCGCTGGACGTTCTAGACAGCTCTGGGATGCAAGTGCAGTACGCCAACCCCTAATGATGAGGAATTGCTTGTTTCGAATTCCAATGGTTCGAAGATGTTTCCTCCCATAAAAATTCTAATTACAATCCTTATCACTTGCTTCATTAGGTGTTTATGGCAACTCTCGGCAAGGATTGCTGCTTTAGAACTGTAGTGGTGGCGCATAAAATTGTGACTGCTGCTTCCTTGATTAGATTATCATATGTTGGCACAGTGTAGGGATAGTCACTGGACTGGGGCTGATGAGTCGCCGTTTGAGGCGTCCACCAAATGCGCGCCACGTCAAGTGGCAGCAGACAAAGCGACAGACGCAATGTACGCACACAACGATACTTACTTATATGGTTAGTAGTCGTCGTCCGCCTCGTCCACGTTGTCCACATCGTCGTCTCCGTCTTCTTCCATAGTTATAGCAATGTCTTTTTGTTTGACTGACTGGCTGACTGAATGTTTTGTTTGTTTTGTTTTTATGTCATCATCATCATCATCATCGTCGTTGTCGTCGTCGTCGTAGTCTTTGTCTGTGCTTGAGTCTCTTCTTTTTTTTTTGTGTTTTCTTTGTCTCTGCCTGTGGCATGGGTCTGGAGAAGGTGAACGCTTCCTGCAATGCCAACAGGTAGAATAGATACAGATATATGTAAACGTTGTGTAGATAGACAGACAGCTGCCACAAGCTTTTTGGGGCGCACTGTGGGAACCCAACTGTCGGAGCGGCTTCAAAAATATTGTAAACCACGATGAGATGATGAAACCAAACAAATAGTTATAGATACAGATACAGCCATCAAAACTGACAAGCCAGCCCTGTGTGCGACAATTGTCGTTCATGTGGACTTTGGCACGAAAATGGTTCGATAATAAATTACAGCTGTGCAGGATTGGTTTTGGTGCGCGGGCAAAGAGTCACGTTATTTGTGCATTTGTCAAGTTCAAGCGTAACTTTTTGGTTAAGAGAGCTAAGCTACGTTAAGACATCGCTCTTTGCCACCTTGCCTGCAGCTGCAACCAACTAACTGCAATAGTGATGGGGGATGGGAGTTGGGGAGCAGTCGGGAAAGCTAGTCTTACCGCCACCTTCGTGATTTGTGTCTTAAGGGCACATGTGTAAGCGCAGCTCATTTTACTGCCGCTGGTGGTGGTCTTTATGGTACTGGAACTGTGACTGTGACGACGACTATGACGACGCTGGCGACGACTCCTTGTGTCCGTTTGGGGGTCTGTGGTTGGTCTGGCCGGCGGATTAGCATTGAAATTGACTTCGTGCTGTGCTCATTAAAATTTTACGTGCATAAAGTTGATTTCGATTTGGCGTTTGGATTTCCTTTGCTACAACAACAACAACTAGTTCCCTGGCTTGTTGTAAGTTTCTTGTCGTGTTTCTAAATACTACATAAAACATAAGCCAAAAACAATTACAATTCGTGTGTTTTTTCTTGCTCAAATACACACGCTTAGAATTTTCCAAGAATTTTCCTATTTCCTTATTGTATTCCAGTCGCAGTCCCATTCCGAGTTCCAGTCCCTTCAATATTTCTAGTGTAACATCAGCCGCTTCATTGCTAACGCAGTTATTGGCGTTTTAATGTGTTTTTGGCCAACTCAAGTTGGCCTGTAGTGCATTAACAAGTTTACGATCGTTTTGGTATTTATGTGGCTAACAACTTTTTCAATTACCCCCAAGAAGATCATCATAATGATCATCATGTTGTTGGTTGTACGGTTTGTTCCCGTAAAAAAAAACGCAGCTATGCTCAGACTTTTGACTGCTGCTTCCTTTGGCACTTCTTAACCGTTGTACATACTATAATACATATTATGCCATGGCTATAAAAACTCGTTTTCAGCTGTTTTCAGGCGAAGTTCATGATCAGCTGTGAACTGAAAGTGGTTGATTGAAGCCACTGCGCCGCGCCAGAACCCCAGCTTTGTGGACCGGTTTTTGCTGTTAGCTTTTGTGCCCGCCAATTGCTTGTAATTGAACTGCATCTTCGGGCTGGTGCTGGCTCTATAAGACTAAACCAACAACCAACCCGCACTTTTTAGAGACGCTCCTCCATAGCAGCATTACGTGAACACAAGTTGCAAGTCTCTCGAAACGGGGCGCTCTGATGTAATAGCAGCTTCAATTTTCAGACAGAATGCCAATAAATGCTTTTGCGATTACGTTTGTGGTCGAGCGTACTTCTTATGAGAGATCTCTGCGTGCTCCCCTCCCTCCATCTCTGAAATCGAAACGTTGTGAAGTTTGTTATCTTAAGACCATTTCAAATCCGATCGAAGTGACAGTGACGAGACCTCATAGTGCTTTGTATGCGCATTTGCCACAGCTACAGATACTTACCACTCAGATACTTAATATTTGCCCTATAATATTTCAACACTCAGTCTGCAACACTTGGCGGCAACTTCCTGCTTACACAAATGAAATCATTTTGCATTCGCTTGCAACGCTTTGAAGCAGTTTTGCTTGCAAAAAAAAAAAAAATTGCAACAGAAATCAAATAACAAATGCAACAAAAGCAACAGTATTTGGCGTCATCTGCAACAAAAGTTGGAGGCTTCCAAGAACGCCAGCCGCTGCATTCCGGCAGTGCAGCTAGGCATGACAGCCTAGACCTGATCTATTTTGGTCCCGCAGCGGCGAAAGATACCAACAGCACAGAACGTCAGCTACTTAAGCAAAACAAATACACTGAGAAAAATTGGGGGTGACTTGAGTAGATTTGAAATTGTATGCTAATGGATCTATCCAAAAAAAAGAAGCCTTTCATGAAGAAACTTGCCTCAAGCGAAATTTTTTTACATTTTTGGTTCATCAGCGAACTAGTTCTCTGATTTGTAACTGCAGATCTCAAGAATCAAGCTCCATATGGAAAAGTAATATATTTCGTGCAGTAGATGAGCATAAGATAATTTTTTAGGTTCATTAGCGAAATAGTTTTCTGATTTCTAACGGCAGATCTCTAGGATCAAGCTCCATATGGATTCACTTTTTACCGGGAAATACGCCAAACCCATAAGCTGATGGAACTTCTAAAGTTACGTTATATAGTTAGTGCCCTATATTAGGTTCCTAGTTGGAGCAAAATGCCTCTATGTTGTGCTACCAGCTCCCCAATTTTATGCCAAGTTTTCTCATATATATAATATTATTTGTCCAGGTTTTTTATTGGGAACGCCAACTATGAAGTTGAAATATTCCAACCGAAAAATCGCTCTGAATTTAAGAATATTTCAGTGTCAATCTTTAATTATAAAATTTTGATTAACTTTCCTTAAAAACTCCTTTTTTCAATTTTGATAATAAACATTTAAGAGTAACTCTTATATTCAAATTTTAAATTAAAAACTATGAAATTATGTCAACTTTTATTATGAAATTATTATTTTGCATTTTGAATTAATCTTTAAATACCAACTTTTATTATAAAAATTTAAATATAGGAGTTATTTCTAAATGTTATTATTAGCATCACAGTCCGTTTTGGGACAAAGCTTCCTACACAATCTTTCTCCATGTGTCCCAGTCTAACGCCTTTAGTTGGTAGTTCTGGACCCACATCGAATTCGGATTCTCTTTTTCTGAGTCGTTTTACCGTTTTTCCGACCTGCCTCTAGCATGGCGTCCTAGATCTCTGTACAGAAGTTAACGTTATTTGAGCTACATTTTAAAGTCAAAAAAAAAGAGTTAGTATAGAATTTTCATTAAAAAAATCGGAATATAATCACTTGATGATTTTTATTAAAAAAATGTTAAGAGTTGCAATTCCTTTGCTGTTTTAAACACCTGAAATTGATGTCATAAGGTTTGTCGTATTTAGGGCAACACTAATTCTCTTCTCGAAAAACCGTACTAAATTTGTAGAAGTATATCAAATGATATGATTGTCATTATACTATTACCATTGTCACATACGATATGATACCAATTATGACAAAGTCTAGCCAAAACCGTGCATATTTACTTAGGGTCACATTTTCTTTTTTATTGCCATATCCATAAATATATTCTAGACTTTTCCAATTCAGCATTGATTACCTAACTAACATGTGCGTCATATAGTATGACGAAAACAAAAAAAGTTAACTATTTCTTACCACAAAAATCGACGACCAAAATATGACAGTGTTGGAATTTGTCATAAAGTAACTTAAAAATGTGACATAAATACGACAAAAATTGTCCACATGCGGGATATAATATGACAAGAAGGTCCTATACTTCAGTAAGAAAGAAGGACGACAGTAGTAGTGTCATATTATGACAAACAAAAATAGCTCCGACTATAAGTTAAAAGAAAATAATAAGTTACAAATTAGAGCTCCAAATTCCAATATAATATGACAAATGTTGTAAAATACTAACAAAAAAAAAGAGATTTATACAAGCGGCATATATTATGACAAGCCAGCCCTGAAGAAAGAAGTAGTTTATTATGACAATAAGAGGGTCCCCTATTCCAATATGATATAACAAACGCTTTCCAATTCCAAGGAATATACAAAAAAAAATCAAGATTAATACATGCGGCATATATTGTTACAAAGAGGCCCTATGCTTCCTTCACTAGGAAAGAAGTAGCAGTAGCTTTTTATGACAAAAAAAATAGAAGCTCTCACTATAATTTAAATAAAATATTAAATTAAAGAGTCCCCAATTCCAATATGATATGACAATTATTGTCATATGCTTAATTTTTTTGTCATCTTTTCTAAGAGAAAATCCAGTAAAATATGTCAATATGACGCTATTGGCAGCTATATGAAAAATGTCAAATTCTAGCAAAAATCCGATATTAGGATAGTAGCATATTATGACAAAAAAATAGTTCAGACTATTAGTCAAAACAAAATATGGATTTAAAAATTGGAGCTCCCTATTTCCATATGATATGACAAATGTTGTCATATTCTTTATTTTATTGCCATCTTTCCTAAGCCAAAATCCAGCAAAATATCTCCATATGACGCAGCTCAGCATTCTAAGTACCAGATCTTAGTTCGTTTTTTCTCTTAGTGTACTTTACACACACACATAGATTACACATACACACACACTCGATTGCACACACGTGTTGCCCTCTGCAAAAATTAAACAAACAATTTGTAGGTGTGGCCGTTGATGTTGTTGATGGTGGTGATGGTGGCCTGCCCCAATGTGACTTGGCCTGCCCTCCTGGCCCGAACCCGGCTCCATATCGGGCGTGTTGTTGTTGTTGCTTTTGCTAGCTGGCGGTCGTTCTGGTAGATGAAGCGGAAATGTGACGTTGACTGCATTACTATAAATTCCATTGGCTTTGTTTGGTGCAAAAGTTCAAAGATTTCTCACAAGAGGTGCCAACTTATCTAACAGATTATCAAATCATAAATTTTTGGGAAATAACAGCAACAACAATAACAATAATAATTATAACAAAACAGTTATTTTCGATCATTTGTTTGCCATTTCCATTGAGAGTTAAGTTGGCCGGCTTACGCGGCGTATAATTAATATTTATGCTGGCGGCGCTTTGATCAGGTGTGGTTGGTGGTTGCTTGGCCTGCCTGACTCATTCTCATTCATTGGCTGTAAAATTAATTACTACTACCGAAATGAAAAATTTTCAAATTTATAAAAATAATGTAAAAAATTTTACTGGGCGTTACCCTTACTTTGTTTCAAACACTACAATTTCAATCAATTATGAGCACAACAATACAGCTGCATTAAAATGCTGGCTGGCTCTATTTATGTGGACTAGGGTGTATATGAGTGTGTATGGGAGTGTGTGTCTCTGTGTGTGTGTGTGTGTGTGCATTGCATGCGTAATTTTTGCTGCGTTGTCGGTGGTCCCAATGGCCAATGGTTATGGCTATTTTGTCTGGCCAGGCTCATGCCCAATGCCTTGTTTTTTTTGGCCGGCACCCGCATTGAATAATTGGCATAGGATTGGCCATGTCAGGCGCCACTCTTGGCAACACATATACACTGACACATACACACAAAGGGGGAACACCTATGTGTTCCATATGAGCAATATAGACATATGCATATATGCTAATGCTACAGCTTGTCGACTTGATTACTCACAGAGCCTAACGCCGCAGGCATTTCGGTAAATATACATATCGATACTCTTACAGGGAGTACCATATGTATCTTGTGCATATTAGAAGTTTAAACTCTTGATCTGATGCTCATCAGATGGAAAAAATTGTAAAACATCTCAATTCTTGGGTGGAGCGGTATGGATTAGTCTGTTCGTACCTCACGATCGATCCATTCAAACATCGATAAAATTGTTCTTAATTTTTTAAAATCAACCCAAGAATAAGCTCACGATTAGGATAAAACAACATTCCTGGAAATGAGCTGGCAGATAAGCTTGCAAACACCGGTGCAGCAACACCGCTAATCGGTCCTGAAGAAATTGGGATGGGTAACCAAGTGGTACGAGACCTAATAAGAATAGAGGAGAATAACGACTGGGCACAGATAACAGGGCTTAAACAGTCAAAAACCCTCCTCTCCAACTACAACCGTAAGAGGTTCAAAGTCATGATTACTCGCTGGAAGAATACTGTGAGAATCATGACGGGCCTTCTGATGGGACATTGTAGGCTCCACAGCCACTTAAACAAAATTGGCATAGTGGAAAGTGGACTATGTCGCTTCTTTAGCATGGAGGAAGAAAATTCTTTGTATGTATTATGGGAATGTATGGCACTCGCCGGTAAAAATAACAAGCTCCTGGGCATGAACGTTCTCCTAGCGGACATCTTTGTTACCATAAGTCCAAATAAAATACTGAAATACATGCAGGCCATAAGACTTTTGGGAGAGCTCTGAGCCATGAAGGGGTACAATAGATCAGTTTCGGTGATAGTGCTGCAAAAATAGTTGAATGAACAGCTTTTTTCTAGTGAAGTTTCTGGTCAACAGCTGGTTGAACTAGAGCTGTTTTTTTTAATTGGTGCTTACAATTCATAACTAGTTCAAGCAGTATGTGCATAGAGACGCAACTTTCAAAAGTTATTTAAACAGTTATTTTTAATACTACAATAAAATTTTTCATATCTTAATTTTTATGTACCAAGAAAAAATGATTGAATATAGTTCTTGTAGAACTTCTTTAATATAATAATACATATATCAACGAATATTTTAAACCGTCTAAAAAACAATAGGATTGAGTGTTAATTGTTAGTGTTGGGTAGATATAGTTGTTTTGTTCTTTTTGTTCAGTTTGCTTTTATGCCGCTATCGTTTTAAATCATGGTATAATTATATTATATGGTATATATATAATTGAGACAAAATCTCTAAATTCAATAGACTTAAATTTTATTCTTATTTAAAAAAAAATCATCTTATAATTTAAAAGAATTATTTATATTTGGAAATTAGAAAATTTTGTTCGGGGAGCAAACGAAGCAAGCAATATCGTATTTTTATTTGGTTTCCATTTTGAAAATATCTTAACAAAATACGAGTCATTTTTTCTAAATTACTTTACAGCTCCTAAAACCCAAAATGACCTTTTAAATGATGTAGAATTGTTAGTTTAATTGAAAGTATAGAAAATATGAATATGATTTAGAAGTTTGTAAATACATTTAGTGAGAAAATAAAGCTAATTCGTGATCATCTAAACTTCGAAAAATTTTACCGTCCCAGTTTTAAAGGGCCAAAGATTCGTGATCTCTTATACTCCGAAAAATTTTAGTATCCCATCTTTAAAGCAGCATAACTTCGACTAAGCGCGAAATTAAGCGAAATTCGTGATCACGTAAACTCCGAAAATAAGGCAAATACGTGATTATTTAAGCTCCGAAAAATTTTACCGTCCCATGTCTAATTGTTTGCGAAAATACAATAAAAGCCTAATGACACTATTGGGCATTAGAGGGTTAAATATATTCTAATTGCTTCTCTTCTTTATGGACTTCCTATAATAAGACTAATAACAATTTATGACGATTTCTTTGTTTTATTAGAAACAATACAACATATTTTTATTGTACATTCGCCTTAAGTGGGCTGAATGGTTTTGCTTATGAATGGCTTAGACTTCATGCTTCCTGTGACGTCACAAGTAACCCTTTTCTGAGAGCGGTAGAGTGGTAATAAGTTTTTCTCTTTTAAAAAAGCTTCATATCCTTCCTGTTAGCCTCATCTCTATTCTTTTTGCTTATTGTGCTGCGCTTTTGTTTCCTTCCCACATTATTCCCAAACTAAGCATCTTCATCTCAAAAGCTGGAAGTGTCGAAAAAGTGTCACCATTTTTAAAGAGATTATTATCTCTTATCCAAACTTTTCTCATTGCCGAAAGAGCATGCAATAATCGGCTGCCGCAGTGAGTTCTTCGCAGCTTCTCTGTTGTATGAATTTTTTAGAATTTCTTGCCGTGTTTTTTAAATTATTTTTTTTAGTTTAGCATATTTTTGGCTCTTGGCTGTAATTTAGTTTTCAACATCAAAGGCGTGGGAATGCCACAGAATCGCACAAAAAAACAAATGACTAAGTGATATATGTGCGTACGTACCCTAGCAGGATATAACCCCATTTAGAGATATACACAAATCCTTAGTCTCCAGAAATGTGCTAAGGCCTGCTAAGATTTATGAGCTACACAAAAGGTAGCATGTGGCATACCGATGAGGCAACAAAAGCCAAAAGCCGCATATTTGTTTCTTCTTCCTTTTGTTCTTCAATGGAACGGAAATTTGTCGCCAGTACGCATTGAAAACAAAAAAGCAACATTTAAAAAAAAAAAAATACCAAATGATCTGACTTGACTTTGAACGCCAAAATGAAAAATCGTAACAAAAAAACAGAAACAGATACAGATACATTAAAAATTGAACACACATCAATGCAACGGCAGCTTGTTGGGTTCAAACAGGCCCGGATTAAAGCAGGCATCAGGGCCCAGCGGCCCCAGCATGTCGAGGAGATAAGTTAGAATGTTCGAAAAGTTATGTAAGGAAATCGTCGTAAATCGTTGATTGAAAAGTTTAGTGAGGGATCTCAGATTCCATCCGGTGATGGAGAGATCTCAGATTCCATAGCAGAAGAACTTCTTGATAGCAAACCTTGTTGGACTTAATTCCAACAAGAATAAATTGGAATACTCTCTATTTTGAGGAGTGTTCAAAAAATATGTGTACGAATAATTGAAGAGATCGCACAAAGCTGAAACATTGCAAAGATGCGATAGGTCGGCCCTCCATTGGCTTGAATCCGCTCCTGGCTTCCACACATGCGACACATGAGGTCTTGGGGTCTTGGGGCGCGTTGGCGTTGCTGGCGTAGACGACGCCAATGACGAGGCGACCAACGACCAAGCATTTGGGTCAATGACGAGCAATGAAATCGAAGCGTCGCTTTTGGATGCCTTTAGAACACCGGCTTTTTGAGTAAAGCACGCAATCAAGCAGAAAATTCATCCAACAATCTGCTATAATATACGGACAGATATATTTATTTTGTTATATAGAATTGTATATGAGCGTTCCAAAAAAAAAAAACCAAAATCATTTTTTTAGCATGTGGCGACAGTGAGTTGTATCAGGCAATAATATACGTCGACGGTTGGACGGACAGATCGACGGCCAGACGACGAACTGAAAGGAAGTTGTTGGTGTATTTCAACCGGGGCGATGATCACAATGACGACGATCCATCCGATGATCATTTTGTTCAATCGATTGTAAACGATGCGTTTCGAACGCTGCGGCTTTGATCAAATGACAAAATTGATCATTTTCTGTTTGAATGAATTTTCGATCGTGCCCCAAACTCACACATACACACACAGCTGACTACCCTCCCCATTCCTCTTCAGGCCTTTCCAAACCAAGCTGTTGACAACAATTGATTTATGTTGGTACCGGCGCTTTTTGCACAATATAAAACTACAATGTGCTGTGTGGGGTCCGTCAAACAACGAAGTTTTTCGGACCAAAGAGTATTATAGTCGATCGAGTCCAGTCCAGCGGCATGTGCATTTTTCCTATGGGTCGGGCTTGCGGCGGCAATCGACAACAGCAACAACAACAGCAGCAACAACAAAGAGCGATCAAGCGCTATGTTACCAATAAAATATCAGTATTTATTTAAGTCAAAAGGCGCTATAAATCAAGCCAGTGCGCACCTTTATTTGATATACTCTATATGAAAGTATTGCGATTTGGGAAGACACTTTATAATGGATTTTTGTTTTTGCTTGGTTTTTTGAAAGTCTTAGAACGGGATGTAAATTTTCAGCGCACTTCCAAAAAAATGGCGGACGTAAAGTCGGGCGCGGACGACTTTAGGATACCTCTGTACCACTAGCTTGTAATAAAGTCCGATTTCTTCACAAAACCAAATACAGAAGAATTTTTAAGCAAACATTTTTTTGACCGATCGTTCCTATGGGAGCTATATGATATAGTCAGCCGATTTCAATAAAATTTGACACAGTGCTTAAATACCTTAAAACAGATATGAATGCCAAATTTATTTCAAATATCTTTACAAACAAACAAAACACATCGAATTTTGTATAAAAAACGTGTTTTTGGACCGATTGGTCCTATGGGAGCTATATGATCTAGTCAAACGATTTGGATTAAATTTGGCACAGTGCTTAGGAACTATAAAACACTCACGAATGTCAAATTTGGTCCCAATATCTTAACAAACAAACGAAACACAGCAAATTTTGTTAAAAAATCGATTTTTTGGAAGATCGGTCCTATGGGAGCTATATGATATAGTCAACCGATTTTGTTCAAATTTGGCACATTGCTTAAATGGTCTAAAAATTTCCAAACGCCAAATCTGGTTACGATATCTTTATTAAACAACGAAATATAGCGAATTTTTCTTTAAAAAAGTTATTTTGGCCGATCGGTCCTATGGGAGCTATATGATATAGTCAACCGATTTCGATCAAATTTGGTACAGTGATTGGGAACTATAAAAAACTTTCGATTGCCAAATTTCGTTACGATATCTTCGTAAACAAACGAATTATTCATCTAAAACGTTTTTTTTTTCGAGGTCGTCTCAAACACCCCCATGGGAGCTATATAATTTATCCCCGATATCAAAAAATAAAATAAACTTGCCTCCTATGGAATAATATGGGATCTAATGTGAAAGTTTGGTAACTCTAGCTCTTACCATCTCTGAGATCTAGGCGTTCACACGGACGGACAGACGGACAGACGGACATGGGTATATCGACTTCTCTATTCACCCTGATCATATATTAGGTAACTTTGGGTGTCTCCGACGTCTCCTTCTATATGTTACATACATTTTCGGCTTGCACAAACTTAATATACCCTTGGACCATACGGTACAGGGTATAAAAAGAAAATGTAATTGGCGATCGATTGGGCATACCTTCCGGAGATCCAATGGGAACATCGCTCGACAGGCACTTCGTTGGAACCCTCAGGGAAGAAGTCGTCGTGTTGGTGCGCCAGCAAAAGCATGTAGAAGATCTATTGATTATAAACTAAAAGCCGCCAGCTAGTCATGGAATGATATCTGCCGTGAATCCCGTAATAGAGTTCGTTACAAGAAATTGATCGAGACCATATGCTCCACTAAGAGTCGAGGATGACAAGAAGAAGAAGAAAATGACTAAATGTAGCTTAAGAAGCCATAGGAACAGTTGCAGATCCAGGATTTTTTCTCAGAGGGCGTTCTTAACTTCGAACTTTATATACAATAATTCAGAGCTCGCAAAAGAATTTCAATCTATTTTTAAACTTTTCGGGTGGATCACTCACTGATTTGGGAAGTGGTTTGGGGGTAGTATGACCCAGGACCTAATATAATGAACCACTAGGCAGATATACCAACATTTTCCAAGCCAAAGTCTGTGCTATTGGAAGATGTGTAGAATTCAATCTGCCAAAGAACTACCATGAGGAGGAAATTTCCGTCCTGCCTGATAGTCAAGCAGCGGTAAAGGCATTAAGCAAAGCCAAGATCACATCAAAGGTGGTCAAAGAAGTGAGAACGTCACTGTACAAATTATGGTACAGGAATAAGATTAGATGGGTTCCAGGACATTCCTGGAAATGAGCTGGCATTTCCGGTGCAGCAACATCACTAATAGGTCCTGAACCACACTGTGGGATTGGTAACCACGTGGTGCGGGACCTACTCAGAATAGAGGAGAATAAACAACGACTGCTTTACTAGGCACAGATACCAGGGCTTAAACAGTCAAAAACCCTTCTCTCTAACACAACCGTAAGAGGTTCAAAGTCATGATAACTCACGGGCGGAACATCGTGAGAGTCCTGACGGGCCTTCTGACGGTACATGTAGGCTCCATAGCCACTTAAACAAAATTGGCATAGGGGATAGTGGACTATGTTGCTATGTTGCACTCGCCGCTAAAAGAAACAAGCTCCTGGGCATGTACGTACTCCCACCGGAGATCGTTGTTACCATAAGTCCAAATAAAACAATGGAATACATGCAGGCCATAGGACCTTTGGGAGAGCTCTGAACTATGAAGGGGGTACAAGTGATCCAGAGATTGGCTTTATAAGTCCGCTACTTGGAATAGACAATCTTTTAAAGAGTATATCTGCTGCGACTTTAATAATGTTCATTTCCGCTAGTTTTGCTATTGGAAAAAAAATTATGCCATATATATATTTTTGGTACACAAGACTCTACGGCAAAAACAATAAGAGGAAATGCACAAAACTAAAAAAAAATAAACTTAAAAAAAAGCCCAACCAAAGCCAATTGATCAAAAATTAGCAACAATACGAAAAACATTTTCACGTCATAACAATTAATAGCAGCATAAAGGCTAAAGCCCCACATAAAGTGATCAAGTACCAAGTAAAGCCCATAAGCATAAGCTCCAAAAAAAACGACTAAAAAATATACAAAAAAATTAGGAAAAAAAAGAAATATTTAAATGGGCAGGCTGGAAGAGGCTGACCGTTGGATAGTAGTTTCCACTTTGCGTCCTCTACTTGTAAATTCGATTTCACATTCCCGTAGGGGTGAAATCTTTACGTTGGGTTTTACGTCGCCGCCGACTTTGCGTTTTTGTTGTTATTGTTGCAACGTTCGTTTCAGTTGTAGTTGTTGTAGTTGTTGCTGTTGGTAATAACTAAAAATTAGCAAAAATTGCTAAAAGTTTGACTTGCATGATTTATCTATAATTTTGAATCGCCAGGCGGCCGTCTTAAGTTGAAGTTGCAACTTGCGCCGAGCTACAACTGCCACACTCGCCATCTGATATGCCACAGACAAACACATAGATACACACACCAACACACACACATACATAGAGAGAGAGTGTGTTTGCGCGCCCATGAGTCTGGGCTATTTTTAATGCGATTTTTAACCTAAACTAAACGTTTTGCATGCGCACCTAGTCCATGAATGCCCCGACTCTGGCATTTGGTTACTTTGGTCTACTCTACCCGTTTCTTTCTTTGGATTTTGGATTTCCTTTTGCCAGCTTAACACTTGCGGGTGTTGTTGTCTACATAATTTGACCAAAGACTCGTAACATGTAATCTCGGGCCTGGCTACCTCTCCTCATAGCCCTCCAAAAGCCTCACCACCCCAACCAACATAGCAATATAATAATAAAAACTTGCAAATTATTTTGTTACTCAATCTAAGCGCAGCACTGAGAAAAAAATTAAGTAGCCGCTCGGAGGAGTAGAATTTCGCGGTTTTCCGCATCGGGATTTCGTACAGATTTGAAATTTCTTAAAAAAAAGTTTACCGAAAGATCTTGAATCTCAACAAAACACCTTCTCCTAAGGCGCGACGTGGGCTTAGGCCTGTATCGCTCGCCTCCATTGGGGTCAGAGGTTGGACTTTGGAGTGCGTTTGCGCGGAAAGTTATCACATAGGAGTGATCAGCGACGTTTCCCCAACTGGCTAATCCAAGTAGCTCACAACCTCCTGCTTTACGCTAGTGAGCCCCAGGAGACTCCTTTTCAGAGGTGAGCTAATGTGAGAAGGAAACCACTGAACCTAGCTCCTAGCGCACTCTTACGTTCTCTCCTTACTCTTCGTATCAACGTCCTGGTCTTCTCTTATGGAACTTCAGGAGCTCGGATTGAATTGTATCTTGGTCAGAAGATAAGACAACGGGATATTGTATCCGTTTCTTCCTCTACCAAAGTTGCATTAGTCTTAAAGGAGTCTGTGTAACTCTATAACCACAAGATGCACTGATATCGCTTCTATCGAACTCTTTCCCTTCCTCTTTACTATTCCTATAGGCATCCTTTACTTGTTTGAATTTGGGCGTTGGTATTGTAGAGACGGCTCAGTTTTCACTGAGCTTTTAGCTTACTCTTCCGCTCTTTTATCACTATTCCTATCACCATCGTGTACTTCTCTTATGGAACTTTAGAAGTTGGGATTTAATTGTGTCTTGGTCAGAAGGCACAGAACATAAGATATGTCCTTCGCATGCCTTTGTAAGTTTCACTCGTCTTAAAGAAGTCTGTGGGTCTTTAGCTGTAAGATGTGCTGATATGCTCCTAGCTTACTCTTCCACTGCATTAATACTATTCCTGTAAGCATCCTGTACTTGTTTCAGTGAAACTGCAGAAGCTCAGATTGGATTGGATATTATCTTGGCTATAAGTCTCAGAAGACGCGACAACCGGACTCTATGTGCCATTCTTAAAATCTCTCAAGATCCTCTGGTAACGCTGATCTGCTCCTAGGTCGCTCTACCGCTGTCCCATTACTATTTCTTTATGCATCCTATACTTGTTCTATTGTAACTGCAGGAATCCGTATTGTATTTTGGCTTAAAGTCTTGGGAGATGTGAAATTCAGTCTCTGTAGATCATTCTCAAGATCCACTAGTAACGCTGATCCACTCGAATTCTTTTCGTTTAAGAATTTTAAATAGCCAACAACCAAAATTTTTATAAATTCTTACAATGAAATTAACCTTAATAAATTTAAAGTAAATAGTTCCTTAAAGAAAACCTCTTGTCCCAAAAATATACTAAGTTTTCTAGATTCAGAACATATCGTATAAGTGGGCTTCTTCGGCTTGTGAGGTCCGTGGGAGATATTTCATTTCCCACCTACCCATCCATGTCTGAAAAGCTTTACCCTCTCCGCCACCTAGGAATAACAAGCTCCCCCAATGACTGTCAATATTAACACGAATTTTTCAACTTCTTTAAAAACCACCAAAACTCCTTAGATATTTTCTCCCAGTGTATTCTACTACTCTTTGTAAAACTTATCTGCTACAACTAGCACTAACCTCCAACCATCTCTTCCCTCTCTACTCCATTACAGTCCTGGCTATGGCACGCAGGTTGGCCACTGGCAACACACAATGGAGCGCTGGTGCTGCACCTGAGCGCCGCTGAGTCTGCGCACGCATTACGCTCCGCCGAATTGTATCTGTGCGTTAAATTAGGTAAGTGGGTCTAGTCGTTAAGCTCTGCTGAGCATGTTGCTCATGTTGCACAGACACACACATCTAACTATGGGATAATTATTGCAGCTGAGTCAGCTAACGAGGAGGAGCCGCAGCAGCCAGAGCTTTATGCCGTTTGGCAACGCAACGCAGTAGTACAAAGTTGTTGCATAGATTACAACGATCCAAAGACATTGCCACTGAGTGCGCTGCAGCTGGAGAAGATGTTGGGTTTTGGAGGAGCTGAAGGAGATGGAGGCGAGTTACCGCAATTGTTGCAGAATCTGTTGGTCAGTGTAGAGCGTAGCATAGAGCGTGTTTCGCTAAATGAGCTGCAGATGCCGCTGGCCAACGCACACCAACAGTGTGAAGAGCTCGATGAATCCAACAACAACAATAATAACAACAACAACATTGGTTCGCCAAAGTGCGCCTTAAGACGCAGCGATTTAATTACCAAAAATAAATTGTTCAACAATCGATACATGCTGCGGCGTCTAACAAATCGCCAAGATAGCATGAACTCCACCTCGTCGGGCAACAGTTGTAATAGCAACGCCAGCAGCGTCAGTAATCGCAGCAGCCTTGGCGAGGAGTTGCTTGGTCATGTCCACAACAACAACCACAGCAATAACAACAACAATCACAACAACAACAATGATTTGTCCATAAACAACACTCAGAAATCCACTTCACCCGCTTTGCCGCTCTTCTGTTTGGGCAACTCATTTCCGCACATTGACAGTGATGAGGAGGCGGCCGATATTGGAGAGAAATGCCATCAAATGGGTAAGCAACATACCAAGTTACGTAGTCGTAGTAGTTAGTAGTCGTCGTAGTCGTAACATCTTCTATGATGGCCACATCCGCCTATTGAAAATTAAGTATTTCTAATCAAAAACTATTCAATCAACGGATTGGAAGATTAAAAGAATTTTTATCTGTATCGGCGAAATTTATCTATTCGATTTTGGTAATTTTTACGTACTAGAGGTAGTACCCGAAATTAAGCATGCAAGTGGAAGAGGACTAAAAGTTGTACATCCTTAATCGCTTAAGTCTCTCCTGTTGCAGAACCATTTCGAGAATTCGAAGCAAGCAGCTAGATCCGCTTTGGGCGCATAGGCTAGATTACCCAGATCATCAATGAATGGTTTACCCAGAAACTGGGTTCGTCTTTTAAGAAGCGCGCGCCAGGTGTTGGATGCCTTCTGTCTCTTCCTCATCTTCCCGTGGGGTGGCGGGATTAGAATATCCACCTCAGTGTTCCCCTATCGTCCCTGCTCGTCGTAAGAGGCGACTAAATGGGGATCGTCAGGTAATGGGCGCGTGGCACTATGGAGCAGCTTGGGATTAGCCGTCGAAGACAGCGTCAGTGTTGGCCACATTCGACTGGAGAGTGGATACTGATAGGAAGTCGGCGGATAATTGGACCACAGATGGGTGGACAGTCTCGGGCATTTAATGCCAAAACTGGCGGGGTTTCTCAAATCCGATTCTGTCGGGACTGAAAGGGGAGGTCAAACCGAGCCCTTAATTTCGGTTCCACGGGTTGAGTACGGCCAAGCATACTCATTGAGGTCGGCCCCCTTCTGGGAGTATCGTGATGGCTGTGGTTGAAACCCAAATCGCGAGTAGAGTCAGCTTGGCTCGGCGTGGTGTTGCGATCTCAACCGGGTGCTGCTAGCCATAAAGCAGAAGAATTCCCCCCTCACCATGGGGGAATTGCATGCCCGACAACATGCTTTCAAATTGGTACCAAAGAAATATCAGTCTCGGCTGATTGCTCTGAGGGGCGTTAGTTTGGCGCATTAATCCGGACTCATTGTGTTACATGTTCACTCAAGTTGCGTAGGTTTTAATACGGCAAAGGAACATACTACGTTAAATAAAATCCGGAAAGTATGTCTCTTCCCCATCTCTGCAGCTGCGGCAGAAGTCGTCATGGGGAACGTGCAACCTCTCAGCCATAAAGGAATGGGAATTCGTTTCAACCTAATCCAAGCGAAGAGTAGTAAAGAAACAAGCTTGCTTATAAAGATATTACCATTCTCTGACAGCCATTCCCATCGCTCGTAAACTAGAAGCTATAAAATTAGTTACACCCAAAATCTTGGCATAAGTAATAGGACTCATTATATGGCTTTGTAGCACTTTTATGATAGCCTTAAGCATTTCCCGCGTAGTCATTTCTATTGTGCTAAGCTGTTCGTTCATGGCCAATGACTACTGTGGCCACTGCTACGGCTGCTGCTGTTGCATAAAATCAAAATATTTAACAGTCAATAAATTTTCAAGCATTCGCCGAGTTTGTCTGTTTAGTTTGTCGCTATGAAAAATGAATGTAAAAGCAAAAATTACTTAAGTAAATGGGAGTGCGGTTTCTTTTAGAGCTTTGGTGTGGTGTGGCGGCCACCTTGCACCACCTTGCTCCACCATAACCCACAGCACACAGGCTATCCTTGGTGGTTAGCTTCGTGCCAGTCTTATCGCAATTTCTGGGCGTTTGCCTTATTTGTTTTGGCTGGAACCAAACCGCTTTGACCATTACCCATTAAGCATTACCCGAGCGTATGCAAATCTCTGGGCAGCCACAAGAGAAATATTCAATTAAACGCCCCGGGGCCAAAATGCAGCTCTTTCTGCAGACCATTGGCTAATAATACGATTTGATAGTGAACAAATTTAGCGCTAATTTGATATATTTCTGTGCATAAATTAGCCGACATTTGATTCAATTAATGGACTTGGAGCAGCGATTTGGCAGCGCCATGTAGCATGACTTTGTGATAGATGATGACGTGCCGCTTAATTCTTTGAAAAAATAGTATTCGCCTGGGAATGGAATTTCCGGGAACAAGTATATGCAAAAAGTTTTAACCCAAAATGGTCAAAGTTTCAGTTATGAAATTTACGTCAAATTTAATTTTACACGATGTGTTTGTGTAAGTATTCCCAAAATCGTTGTACTACGGGCGAGTTGGTCTATTGTTGCGTTTTAGCAAATATCGTGACTATGGTAAGGTTTAGTGACGTCAGCTGAACACTAATTTGGCTGTGTGCCAGTAGATTTGAAGGTCTACGAGAAGTTAGAGTAAGCTAAGGACATTGACGGGGCGACCGAACATTACAGGCGAAGGAGACAGCTGATTAAGGTTAGAACTCACTGATTCCCAGACATGCAATTTGTGTCAGGCTGATGGGTGACTTTTCCTTAGTGTGACTCACTTTATATAAATCCTTCTAGCTGGGACTACGACAGAATCGAAGCTTTACAGCACTGATGTCCAATATTCTGTTAAAGCTATAAGCTTTACAATTTGTCAAATGAGAACAGACGACAGTCAGTGGTATTATAGGTAGACAGATTGGGAATCATCGGTCAAAATACACTTCAGTCAGCAATAAATCTATCAAGTCATATTGTTCAGTCTGTCCGATTTTCCAGCTATTTCTATAAGTACTTCGTTTAGATCACTTCGTTTAAGATAACGATATGAAAGGAGAGACAAGGAACGAGGGATTGGAAACATTATTGGAACATGGAACAAGCAATTTCACATCGTTAAGAGTCATTGAACATGATTCGAAAACAAAGAAATCGGATTCCATAAGAACTGGATGAGTGAAAGCATATTTTACCACTCCCTTTCTATGGCGTGGAGTCATGGATGCTGACGACCTGTGATGTGCGAGTCTTAGGAGTTTTGAAGAGAAACCTTTTACGCAAGATCTTGGCTGCACTACGACGGTGCTTTGGTCCTGCGTCGAGAATGGATGATGATGCTCCTTCGAACAGGCACGGCCCACTGATGTTTCTCGCGAAAGAGAAAGTCCCCCGCTGATATAGAACCTGGCTAGACTTGATGTTTCCAACAAGCAAAAGTACATCAAAGCAGAATCGACCGGCGTTTAGGAAACTCTCACCCCAACCCCTTAATCACTAAATATATCTCCGTCCGACTGGTGGTTAGCGCGTAACAGAAAGTCCCCCTCTGATATAGCAAGATCAGGTATCTATTGACGTGGCTGGACTTGATGTTTCCAACAGGCGGGAGTGCATTAAAGCAGAATCGATCAGCGATTAGGAAACTCTCACCCCAACCCCTGTATTCACTAAATTTATCTCCGTCCGACTGGTGGTTAGCGCGTAAGAGAAAGTCCCCCTCTGATATAGAAAGATCAGATATCTATTGACCTGGCTGGACTTGATGTTTCCAACAGGCGGGAGTGCATTAAAGCAGAATCGACCAGCGATTAGGAAACTCTCACCCCAACCCCTGTATTCACTAAATATATCTCACTTGTTCCAATCGATGGTACATGTATAGATTCCAGGATAGCTTCAAAAGATAGATTAGTAGAGAATAGTGGTCGGCGGAATATTATTTTTTGATGTTCCCGGCTCCAGCTCTTTTATTCACTGATCTTTCCTTGTAGTACTTATGCTTGAGCGATGCACTCAAATATATCTATGTAAACCACAGACTGGGTGGCAATTATAAGTGGTCTGGCTCATTTGTTTTCCTTATATCCACTGAGCTATGCAGTACCTTTCTATTAACCCTGGACATTTATTTTGTTTGCCAACGAAAAGTGTTCTTAATCTTGCTGGTAAGTTGGTAGTTATAGAGCATACCCCGACAGAACCGGATACTTAAGAACTTTTTTACAGTTTATAGTCGCATTGATTGTGCTCGCCCTGAGCCAGCTCATAATGGGCGAAATAGTTGTCCTAACTAATCCCATCATGCTAGACGTAATCTATGCTTTTGGTAGTCCTGAAATGGAGTCAATTGAGCAAGATCATAAGTGCTGTGGCAAATTCGGAGCTGCGGATTATACAAAATTAAATCAGACCATACCCAAGTCTTGTTATAGCAGTACGACGGACAAAGAGCTCTATACGCGCGGCTGTCTAGAAATAAAAATGGATGGGTCGTCAAGTTTTTTCAGCAATTTTATGCATATTCGCACTTTTTTATTGCAACTAATTGTCTTGCTATTGCATAAGAATCTTTATCGCAAACTTAAGCTGGAGCAAGAGTTACTTCGAAACCAGCTTGAGCTTTTGGGAATGTGAACCGTACGCCCACAGACTGAGCCGCTGCCAGAGACCAAAAATTTGGCTATAAAACAAAATAGTTTAAGAGACCCGGCCCACTGCATCCGTCTTGAAGCTGTTAACCAACCGTTTGTTAGAGTTAAGCGCAAAAAATATCGCTTACCGCTTGCAACAATCGTAAATGCCTTTTAATTTGTCAAAGACTTGAAATATGAAAATTAAACGAAACCAAGCCAATATATATGTATTATGGTATGGTTTTTCTATGGTATGGCGACCCCAAACCGCATTAAGTGTGGGTGCAATTTGCATTTGGCCATAAATCAGCTGACAAATGCAAATGCGGGGGCAATTGGAGTGCTCTCCAACTAACCGCATATCGAATTACAAGCGGCCAGAAGCAGGTGTGCAAAAAAATAATATGTGGATAAGAAAAATTCTCTATAGTACGAGTTGCCACAAATTGTGGATAGTTATATGCACTGCTCTAGAAGAGATTTGGCAGAGAACGAAGCAGCAGATAAGAGTTGGAATCGGATAGGGGTCGTGGGGTTAACAAACAGCTGCGGTATGGGGTAGGCGTAGAGCAGCTCGAAAACTTGTGGAATATTTTTATGATCCTGAAATTTTCGCGATTTCCGGAATGTCTGGCAGGATCCGAGAGCTTTTTGATTCCTTTTAACGTTTTGATCGGAAAGAGATGCGCAATGAGGTACAATGACGAGAACTCGATAGGTCGTGGGATCTTTTTGTGATCCCGCAATCCTCGATGTTTTCAAAATTCCTGGCGGGGCCGATATCCCTCAGAGAGTCCCCCAAATCTCCGGCTGACTTTCGTATCCAAATTCATGCCTCAGCATGGCAGCTATAGTATATATCGCAGCTTGTTTGCTTAGAGCAACCTTGTCCTATCCATCTCATTTCCTGGAAAGCAGTTATATCAGCCCTAATTTTTTCGAGGGCATCCATTTTCGTTTTGCGGAGGTCGTCAACATAACGGGGGCTTTATCCGAAGCTTTGGTTGTGGTTTTCATTGGATTATTGTTTAACAAGGCGGGTGCCAAAACCTGCGCTCAACCGTTTAATGTCCGGGTGACGCGCTGCTCACATTAGCGCGCTATTCACCGGATGCTTAGATAGCTACCCAGGAAGCGCCGCGAGGAGGCTGTGTGTCAACTTGTAATCATTTGAGACAGAGATCGCTCTGGCAGTCGACAGGGTGACAGCAATCAGAAGATTTTCTCTGTACAAATGAAAACCAAGCCTACCCTGGCCAATTTTATGTTTATTTAAAAAGGAGAAAAGTATAACTGCTGGCTGAAGGGTAGATAAAATAGCTAGTGTCTGCCCAATTTTGTCTTATCATTCTACTTGATGAACCAGGCTGCCAAGGTCTTTAAAGAAAGGCTTTACCAGATACTGGTCAGTCGTAGAGAAAAGGTTGTTTTCTATCTCTTCCCCATCCTTGCACCTACGATAGAAATGTGGGAAACATGCATCCCTCCCTCAGCAAAATGCCTATGACATTGTGCCCCAACGTCCTACTATCCAAACTCTCCAAATCCTTCTCTTCTGGAATCGGAGAAGTTCGAAAATACGCTTTGGGTTGTGTCTTGGGCAGAGTCCGCGGTAGATGACGATCTTCGTAATATCTGATAATACGTCTTGCTAAGATTTTAGTTTATCTGTAAATGCTAGGGTCACAGACAGTGCCGATCCTTTGCTAGCGAACCCGTCCGCCCCTTCAGGTATCCCAGACTGTCCATGTACCTATTTAAATGATTGTGATTAAATTCTTCCTTTAAAAGGAGTAGGATAAGACTGTCTTCTAATACTAAATATACCAAGATCGTAGACTACGATTTTAGTTTAAATCAACGGCGAATCCACTGGGGTTTTTGGTTTCCCACCCCCCTAAAAGTTGTTGAAATGGGTTGACAGTCTCGGATAAGTGCATACTTCGAAGTGAAAAACAGCTTAAAGACCAAATCCCGCGAACGCATCTGGTTAAAAAAAACTTTAAAACGCCAGAAAGGTCGGAATCGATTTTCTTTTATCGCCTTCATCTCTATGGCTCTTTATACAAAAATATTTATCATAATCTCGTTGAACCATGTCCATACAAATTTATAGATCAGGTAAAGGCTCTTCATTTCTTAAAGCTACAAGCCTCGAGAGATATGTGATCCTAATAAAAAATGACTTAATCCCACACTGCAACACTTCGAGGATCGACCAATTGATTTAAATAAACTGCTATGACACAAGTGGGTTGCAGGGTATCTCACTGTCGGACACCGCCCCTGGCGGTTGCACCTTATTTGTACTAGTGCGACGTGGAGTTGGTTGTACAGCAGCTACAGCAGACGCTACAATGTGTCACATTTATCACAGAAATTGTCGCAAGGCCTTTCCTAACGCGAAAGTGCAGCCAATGCTTACCACAAAGCGCACAATTTATGTTGAACAGGTCCACCAAGTCTGCCAGTGCCTACAGTGGGGTTTGGAGCTGATGCTGCTGCCAGCTCCTGCCATGTGTGTGGGCACTGATTTCTGCCAAAGCTGTCGCCAAATTAATCAAATGGCATTATTATGCAAACGGTGCTACGTTCGTTGTAGACTCCGGCTAAATCCTTTTGGCCAACTTGTTTTCAAGGTTCCGCGTGGGGGCAAGCAAGACTTGCTGACGTTTAAAATGCAATTAACCCATATTTGATGGTTACTGCTGTTTTTACTACATCTGCTGTGTTTTTTTCAGATGCTACCACTAACGCCTGTGAAACGGAATTGTTGCCACCCAGCTCCATCAGTGAGCTGCCAGAGAAGCTACTGACCAGTGGCGTCTATCTGCCAGGTGAGTAATCTAGTAGTGCTAGTTATTTAAGTCCAGGTGACAAATGGCTTATGGAAACTTTCCATTTTGCTGCAAATAATTACAAAAACATAAAAAATAAAAATAAAACCAAATCAAATCTGCATAATTCTAGACTTTCACTCGTCGCCAAATTTGCTTATAAATTGCGTTTCTTGCCTGGTTAGAAATTGATTTGAATAGTGACAATTTCCTGGTGAAATCCTTACCCAGGCGTCTTTTCAATTAATCGGCAGTAAAGGCAAATTGGGCTTGGTGGGCCGATGTCGATGTTCGGATACTCTGCTACTATGGTGGAGTATTTAAGTTTAGGTAGTTAAAGCAAATTAATATTGGAATTAAAGAGATACCAATCCATCCCAATCGAAAGTTTTTAAAAGGATGCACTCCCAAACTAGAAATTTAAATGATACTGCCCAAGTATCTAATGAGTTCATTGGGATGTAGATGTTTCTGACTTCAAATATAGGTCTCCGATTTAGTATGTTGATTATTACTGAAAGTAGTCAAAGCTTATCCCAATTTCGATCTTAAATTAATTTTTCCAAAGTTATAAAAAACAAAATGGCGCCTGTAGAAATCCAGGAGAGAAGTCATTTTAAAAATATAATTTACCTAACTTTTTCATTATCACTAATCCCTATGGTCATTATAAGATTGGTTTCTTTCCTATTTCCTTAATGATTACTCCAAAATACTCTACATAGTCCAAGTATCTTAAATATTTCCACACACTCAAAATCAGAAGAGTGCCAACAATTTTCACACATTTTCGCACGTTATCAGGCCAATTGACAAACGCCGACGACCACCCAGGGAGAGATTCGTGTGGAACTTTGTAAGATTGGAAAAATGTAAGAGTGCTAACCAAATTCAATTTCCATTGCAGGCACACGCACCCTCAAAGGCGACCCACTTGTCAGCGTGGATGCTGGCTGCGTTTTAGCCGCGGGCCTCAACTGCTATGAGCTGGCCACACTGTTGCTCTACTATAGCACCATACCGGAACGCAGGTGAGTGTAGATGTAGATGTACCTACTCCATCCATACGTTTGGGCCGTTGGGGGTATTACCTCAATCAGCAGTTTAGTGTCAATGTGAGAGAACGCATGGGAATGGGCGCAAATGGCAACCAATGGCAATCAATTGTGGGCCAAAACGAGCAGCAAAGGCATTTCAATTTGTCGGAACAGGGACTGGTACTGTGTGTGAGTCTTAAGTCCGCCAAAAGCCATCCATATTTAGATATGCAAATGTGCAGTTAAGACGCTGGACGATGGGAACGCGGCGGCGTTGGCGGTTGCCAACTTCAATACTTGGTACCGGGGGGCAATGGGGGCTGATTCTAGTACTTGGTCGGGTACTGGAAATGGGGACGGGAATACAGGCAAACTGCACTTTAAGCCTTTAAGACTTTATGGGTTCTTTTTGCATACTATGTCTTCGTTTGTATGCGGTGTGTATGGCTGTGTGTGTTTGTGGCATCTCTGTCTCGAAGTTGCACAGAATGCATGTCAGTCAATTTGCCACTTTGGCTAAAAGGAAGCATGCAACAAATGCAAGCATAACAGCAACTACAACTACTAGAAGCCAACTCAGAACTTTAGAAAAGACAGCCAGAAAGTACACTGGAAAAAAAGAATGGTGATGTAGGATCGTGGCATATCCGTAACTGCTATTGGAATTCGCCCAAAGGGTTTCAGATTTCCACAAACATCCAAAAATGCAAACTCACTAACCCGAACTGCTTGAGAGAGGTTTCGAGCTCGGATTGGGGCTCAGCGACTCCGAAAACGTTAAGAGAATATCGTTGGACATTACGACTCGAAAAATATTTTGTCTAGCCTTCTCTGAAGGTTACTTTAGCTACACAAAAAAAAACTGAAACTAAATCTCTGAACTTTAGAACAGACAGCCAGACATTTTAGTCAAACTTGCAACATCTTAAAATTTTTTCTCAAAATATTGCTTCATTTTTTCTCTCAGTGTAGCTGGAAAATAGAACAAAAGCCGCTACTAAAAGTCGATAATTTCAAATTCTAGGCAGGCAACGGTTGCTGTTCTTTCTTTCTATTTATTTTTTTTTTCGCATGGCAAACACGTTGAAGTGCGGGGGGAGCGGGGGCTTCTAAGCACGACAGCGGCTTCCCTTTGTACTCTCTACACTCCAAGTCTGCGACTGTGTGTATGTGTGTTTGTGTGTGAGTGTTATTTTGGACAAAAGCATGAAACCGCAGCTAGAGGCACATGAATGATTTTTCAGACAGATTCGTGACACTTGAAATTTATGATGTGAACTTTTTTGAGGGTCCGGGTTGATTCCTGGAAATCTTGTGAAATCTAAATCGCCATATGTTCGCTCAGAGGAGGACAGACATCAGCAGCCTCAGCAGCTTTTGTGAATACTCTCTGTGAGTGGTGCTGCCAATTCGGCATAATCTTTGTGCGTCGTCCCATCTGTGCCATGGCTGTGTTGGTTGTCCCGTTGCATGTTAATTGCTGCTTCCAATGGCAATTGCTAAAACGCGGCCAAATCGTGTAGAGCTAAAAGTTTTGACAAACAAATATCTAAAGCGATTTATGTGAATCTCTGAAGATTTTCCAAGCTGCACAAACAATTTGAAGTTGCGTTAAAAAGTAGCACATCATCACATCACAACACATCACAAGCTATCAGCTATCAGAGGAGAGTTGGACATGCACAACTCTCGAACGGGAGCCACTCCACCACTCCACTCCAGTGACTACAAGTAGTCAGTCAGTTAGTCAGTAAGCCAGCTTTTGGCCATTGACATTATTTGCGTCAAGTGTTTTGTTTGCCGACATCTGTAAGGTATTCATTAGCCAAATGACAGTTACCGGCGCACGCAAATATTTAATATTTGAGTTTGGAGCTTAGAGTTTCTCCAAGTCAACAACAACAACAACCACTACATAGTAGATGCAATCGCCGCCTAGTATGTCAACAAGCTCGTCTACTACGGACGCGCTTATCCAAAACTTACATCACATCAACGCATCTATGGCTTGACCCAAGCTCAACTTGTGACAGCTTGCAATTAAATTTGGTTTTATGGCCAGTGCAATTCTGGGAATCTTGTAATGCCGTCAGGTATAAAAAACAATATTAGTATATAAGCATGCCTGAGCATAACCCACGAGGGCATCTCATAAAAAAATCATACACTGCAGATGTTTAGCTGGAGAAAATCTCAGCTTACATACTCAAATCCACACGTATTTATAGGCTGCTTTAAAATTTAAATGTCCCACAGCCAGTTGAGCTATGGTGGCGGCGGTGGCATCATTAGACACTGCCTGCCACTTTCCAGTTGCCACATTACAGAACTTGGCCATGCACATCGCGTGCAATTTGCCATGCACTTGAGAGCATACGTCTAGTGTGTAATATCTTAGGGTATTGGGGGTGACCTGGGAACTGGCATAACTCTCGAGAATGTGCAAATTTTATAGTTTACAGTTAACTGACATTTGTCTGAAGAATGCAAAAAATGTGTAACTGTGATGTATCTCACAAGCAAGCCATGTTTATTGATATGGGTTAATTAGAGAGTTGGTGGTGGTCGGCTGTAACAATCACGAAATGGGCTTGAAACAAGTGGGAATTAGGGGAAACGGAACAGTGACCATAAACTGTTTTACAGAGCTTTCTAAGTTAAAGGAATAAGAGAGAGAATCCTTTAAGAGAATATGCTAAGCTAATGAAATAAGAGAGAATCTCTTAAGTGGATATGCTCGAAATGTCAAGCATGCAAACCAAAATGGGAATGGTCTACTCTAATAAACTTGCAATCGAAAGCAAGTATGCCCTATTCTGCTATTCTACGAGAATAAGAAAAGGATGAGCAAAAGTTACAGAAACCAATGACCAGAAGTGTTCCTATGTCCCAGAACTGTGAAGCTGAGAAGAAGATGGAAATCTTCTAACGCCAACTACGATGTGCTTCGTAGCAGATGCATCCATTACCCGGGAATTGATTATTCCTGACTTGACTATTTCTGTCAGCCGCCCCTAAGTGGAGCATGAAGATCTATGTTAATAAATATTCAAAGAGAATAGCGACCTTCAATTTTATCTGGAATTAAAAGAGATTTTCTTAGTAAAGTACAGCGTACAGTCAGTCAAAGCAACAAACACTTATCGCATGGTATTCCATCTTCAATCCTTCCCCTATCCACTCTTTGTTTACACATCACACCATCTCGGTTGGCATAAGGCAATCTTTTTCTCCTTACTCCTAAGCTTACTAACCAGATGCTCGTACATCAACTGATCTCTGTTCTAAAAAGAAGTCAATGACATCAGAATTCGTAACTTTTAAAATAGTTAACCAAATATTCGCAAAAATTCTTTATTTGTTTTACTCATGGGATCTGCTTAATCGTATTATCCAGTGCAACCTTAGTTTCTCCTATGGGGATGAAGTCTTGTTCTTGGGGGTGACGTCATAAACCCATGAGTTTAAGAACAACATCAACTTAGCCAAGGCATCGGTAGCGCTAAACAGACCGCCAATGGGGCATAAGAATTTATTGGGAACATTGACTTGGCCAAGCGAATAAACGACCGGCTGACCGGATTTATGCTGTGCGTATGGACGAAGAAAATCAAGGAATAAAGAGGAGTTCAATGCGCCTGTTACTAGAATACGGCAAAGGGACAAACTTTGCGTTGAAATTTTGAGCGAAGCAGGGGTAGATGACCATTGTCAAGCCTGCTAATGAGTGATGCCGACCGAAAAGAGAACCTTTTTGTTTTTACCTTTCTTTAAACGTAACGATCGAACTTTACTCTTCTTCATTAATTATAAAACTATGTCCTTACGTAGAAGGGCGGCAAGATTTCGCCATGAAACCACCAACGGATGTATCGCATGTTTGGTAAAAATGTGGCATACACCTATACCATAGATCCTTTTGCTCATACAGAGAAACAAATGACTGCTTCTACGTTGCCCGAGCAATTATAAATGAATTCGACTCGACAAGAGGAACCTAGGAATGCTTTCTTCACGTCTCACATTTGCTAAAAATTTGTTACCTTTGGTAGATCCCAGGTTCATTTGTTCATGCTCCTCAGTTCCCTGCATTCGACCCGGAGTTATGAATCTTGGAAAGCTTTCTTCTTCTCATTTTGTATTAAAAATTTCTTATCTAGAACCTAGCTTCATTTGTTCATGCAGAGACGAACGACTGCAGTTCGTTCCCTACATACATTTACCCGTGCGATTGTAAACGAATTCCACTGAGAATAGAGAATCTTCCAATGCTTTCTTCTCATTTTTTGGTAAAAATTTGCTGACTAGACTTTAGATTCATTTTTTCATACGTAGATCCGAAAGGCTGCTCCTATATACATTTACACGAGCGATTTAACTCAATATGGGTAATCTCGTAATGCTTTCTTCTTCTCAACTTTTATTAAAAATTTCGGTACCTTTGGTAGATCCTAGCTCCATTTGTTCATAAAGAGTCCAACGAGTCCTCCTCCGTTCCCTACATACATTTGCACGTGCGATTGGAAACGGATTCGACTCAGAATTATGAATCTTGGAAAGCTTTCTTCTTCTCATCTTTTGTTAAAAATTGGTTATCAAGATCCTAGATCCATAGACTACTCCTACGTACTCTTTATTCATTTACTATGTGACTGAGTATAAGGAACAATTTTAGACTGCTTTCTTCTTCTGCTCTCGGATTCGACTGGGAATATACAACCTTCCAAAGCTTTCTTCTTCTCATTCTTTGGTAAAAATTTGCTAACTAAACTCTACTCATTTTTTCATACATCGATCCGAAAGACTGCTTCTACGTTACCTATATACATTTGCACGAGCGATTCGGCTCAAAATGGGGAATCTTGAAATGCTTTCTTCTTCTCATCTTTTGTAAAATTTTTATCATCCAGTCCCTAGATCCGAAGACAACTTCTACGTCCTCTTCATTCATTTACTAGAGCGATTGTAACCATCTTAGACTGATTTCTTCTTCTGCTTTCGCATCTGAATTACTACAAGCCAATTGGCAGCGCGCACAGTTGTCAACAATTTGATTTAGCCAAGTTGGTTAGCTTTAGTTAAAGCCTCATTCCCAGCACCCGCACAGCTACAGCTAGTTGCTCTGGTTGGTTATAGTTAATGTTTTTGGGGTTTGTTACTTTGTTGCCAAACTGGTGGCAGCTGACCAAGTGCATAGGCCGCTTATTGCCAATTAAGTTGAACTTGTTTTGGGCGTTGCCCAAGTGCAGCATGCCGACTGCTGCCAAGTGCCACTTGCCAAGAGCCCCCGAGTTGCAAGAGTTGCCCAACTGTCGACCGTCAAATGAGTTCTAGAGTAGACAACACAGCCAAGATCTGTGTGGAGCTACCTAAAGCAACGCGCTACATTTTACACCATAGAGGGAGGGGCAGACTTACGGACAGACTTCGACGGTTTTTGGAGCTGGCCTGTAAAATTCCATTTGTTGACGTTATTTATACAGCAGCTTGACCGTGCAGCGCCTCTGCCGTAGATGCAGTCGGAGGTAATAAACGACTGGGGGATACTCTATAGACTCTTTGAAGGAAAAACAGAAAGCTAGTGCAGGTAGCTCTTGTGCTTCTCGAGATCAAGATGAAGGAACGATGTTGCCCGATCTGGGAAAGAGTATATGCAGCACAACAGAACACTAAAGCTCTAAAACATTTATATTGTAGCCACCCAGCAGCAGTAGCCGCCGCAGCAGCAGATCAACTTGGAACAACTGGCCATAAATGCAACAACGAGGAACAACCCGCCCAACAAACATTTACCATTTTAATTGCAATCGAGAAATCGCAACATTTATGCGTAATCGACTTAATTTGCCAAAGTCTCAAATTGTTAAGCAAGCAAATTGGTTATTGTGAAATTTTGGCCGTTTGTCTTGAGCGGAATTTGTTGCAATTGTGCAATGAGCAACAGCCCCAGCAACAACAACAACAACAGAAACAGTCCAAATCCAAGAACAGTAATGATCACAATGGCAACAACAACAACAACCAGCATTTGGTAAGTTCAAAGTTTGACCTTTTTTTGTGATTGCACAAAATGAAACCATTTGGGCTGCGGTTAACGCCCCTAACCGCAAAAACCCAAAAACACAGCACCCAATTAACCCGATTTACATGGCCAAAAAGCCCAAAGAACTTGCACACTAATGACCGCCGCACTCGGTTTCTCTCCCCCTCTCTCGACAGGAGCAAGCAACCAGCGTAACGTCTGCAGCCGCTGCTGCAGCTGCTCCTACTCCACCTCCAGCGCATTTAGTTAAATTCATTAGCGTCGATGAAGTCACGACAAGTGTTGCGCCATCACAGCTACCGTGCCACATTATTGGCGATGGTGGCGGCTCGCATCTACGCGGCCAACATTATCACGATGCGCGGAAGTGGCGCGAGTTCTTCACACAGCTCGAGGCGTTCCAGCGTCAATGTGCCGCTGCGGGCCAGCGTCTGGTGAGCGCACTTAGTGACATACGTTCCGCTGATCTGCAGGGACTGCCAACTCGTCGCCAGCTATATGGGCAGCATCGTGCCCTCAGCCGTGCCCTCATGGATTCTGAATTGCATAATCTGCGCAAGCGTGGCGCGGCCACATTGACACGTCTGCAGGAAATGGCCACGGCCATCAATGTCAGCGCCAATGTGGGAGCACCCAACAGCAACATGGGTAATTACAGCCAGCTTGGGTCAACAACAACTACAACAACAAATGTGGATGCCATTTGGGGTCTGCGCAAAGTGACGCTACTGTTCAATGAGGTCGATCGAGCCGCTCAACGTTTGGAGCAATTGACCGAACAGAGACGTGAACGTCTGCGTGAGCTGACCAGGCAGCGTGCTCTGGAGGATGAAATAAACGAGGTGAGTGAGTCTTCTTTGGCTTATTACAGTTAACAAATTTCTTTCTTGAACCACCGAACGAACCAGTTATGAAAATTGGTTTTTAAGTGATTATCGACGACGCGTCGATGGCGACGACTGCGACATGGCGCGCACATTCAAGGCAACACTTTCGCAGGAAATGGAAGCTGCCAAATGCAAAAATGTATCTCACAGATACGCAAAATAGTATCTTGGGTGTGTGTGTGCCGTTTATGCCAGTCCAAGCGTCATGCGTAAAATTTAAAATTTGTGAGTTCTCCCCAAGACAGTTGGGCAAGAAGAATTCAGTCAAATATCTGGTCTGCTCTGCGTACAGACCTGGATAATTGAGAACTTCACTAGGAACATCCTTTGTGATCAGTTGGTCAACTCCAAGTGCAGTTTCTCAGTCTGTCACCTGCATTGTGGGTTAATTTAAGGTTGTTCCTAGCTGCAATTTCTTTTGACATTGCGAGCTTTCTCCGTTGAAGAAGAAAACACACACAAATAGACACCCCAAAGAAATAGGATAAACATACTTGAAATCATTATTAATCGACCTTTATAGGAAGATCCAGTTCCAATTTATTGCACGCCCCTTTGGAATATAGTCGATCCATAAATATCGAAGAAAATCCCAATATGCAATATCATTTTAGAGAGCAGGGCTCACCAGTTTGAATAATTTTAAGATTTTTTATAAAGAATCGTTATTTTATATTCAAATATACAAATTGGTGACGATATTATTCATATTGCTACCAAAATTAATTTTTCCAAAGTTTTCGGAGAGGCCTCGACGGCTGTAGCTTTTTTATGTCGCCATTGACCTGAAAAATATAGAAATTTTGTTCCTCTTAATCTATAAACCAAATGCAAGTAAAACCAGGGATTTCCGGAAAATCAATTTAAAAAAAAAAATGACAAGAGCCTGAAAATTCTTTTTTCGTAAACAAATCATGAAAAATGAATTGTTCAATAAAAAAGTTTATTATTTGGACCAATTGTTACGTAGTTTTGTAGATAATTATATTAAAGATAAGAATGAAATCAATCGGATGAAGGAGTTAGCTTTTCTACGGAGCACAAGTTTTTTCCGCAAATTCCATCGCCGACCTCGTATAATTTATTTATATAACGACAAAAAATAAGAGAAAAATATGATGTTAATTGAAACGCGACAATAGCTACATGTTAAGGCAAACATTGATTAAACCAGCTGTGAATTACAGGACTTAGAAGATGAAAAAAGATTACCCTCTACTGCTACATTGCAATCAAATCCGGAATATTGCTTAAGAATTCCAAAAGATATTTATTTGTCAGATTTGATGAAGATATTTTTATAAATAAAAAAAAACTCGTATTTTTTCGCCCAGAAACTACATGGGAGGAGTAAATGCCGATGCCAAATTTCGTTACATTATCTTTATAAACAGGCGAATTATACATATAAAACTTTTAGTTTTTTTTTTTGAGGTCCTCTGAGACACCTCAAGTTATGTAACATAACCATTATGTCAAATAATGAAAACTTAAGATGCTATTTATATAAACATATATAAATGTCGATAGAAGATAAATTTTCTTTATCCTCCTAAACAAAAACATGTGGGTGACGTCACAAGAGCAACATTTTTACAAGCTCTTCGTTAGGTTGTTTAGTTGAGATGTCTATAATAATTCGGCATTTATTTTTAGAAGTAAATCCCAGCTAAACTCTTTGTATCAGAAGCTTTGAAGTACAGCCGAATTCACTTCCTCAAATCACGAATTTCGCTAAGCATAAACTTAAAAACATGCATTTCAGTTTGTCGAGCTGACATTGTTAATTGAATATGCATTGCACTTAATGTTGGCTTTATTAATTTATTACGCGCATCCGCTTAATGTACCCAACAAGTTCTGCCACTTTTCGAATTGGCCAAAAGCCTAAGACCAACTTACATCCACCCTGCCAAAGCATTAGAGTCACGCCACATTACCGCAGACGAATTGAGTGCCACTGATTTGCTGGCAGCTCAATTTGATATGGATGCACCATGCAGTCATGGCCAAGTTAATAAGTAGCAGTCGTGGTAGTCGTCCCCCCAGCGCTTGCTTGCGAGGATTGCGCATTGTCAACGTTAGATAAGTTTTGATAACTCTTAAGCCGCAATGCTTGCGCATGGACATCAGTGTAGTATGTTGAACAGTTACAAATCGTTGCCATTTCCTGGAGCATTCAATTGTAAACGCAGCTTGGATTGCCATTGCCATTACCATTACCCTGTGCATATTAATTGACTTGTTAATGGGCCTCCAAAAGCCCTGCGCCTCTACAAGGAGTCCCGTCCCGGAGAAAAATGCCTTTTCATTATCGCGAGCAATTTATTTTGTATTATGCAGGAAAGCGGACTTTCTGACTACACTTTAACCCGCTGCACAGTGGGCGGTAGAGACGTTTTTGGTGGCATAAATGAAATGAGAACAATTAAAGGCAACGAATTAAGGGCTTCAAAATGTATTCCAAAACGATCAGAGCAACAGATGGAGCTGATTTAGCTAGAGCCAGTTTCTGGAGGGCCAGAGGCTTGAAATTTCATCAGAAGGTGTTTCTTTGGCCACAGTTCCACGCCTTCATACAGCTTTTTACATTTTTTTGTCACCCATATGGAGGTACGTCATCCAGTTCTGGCCAATTTCATATCATTTATGTGTATACATTTTGGAGCATTCTACCTTTTTGTGCCTTCACTTCATTTAAAGTAATTACAGAGTCTGCCTTTATTACACAATCTTTTTAGGATTTTAATTGACTTTTTGCGTATTTTCCAATACTATGGTATGGTTTAGGAAATAACACGCTTGAAAAAATGATTGCTTTAATCCTCTGACCTCTTTAGGTACTTTAGATTCTTTCCTATCCAGCATCTCTATTACCTCCATCAGCTGCTATGGAACTTTTGAAGTCAAGAGCAATGGAATTAAAGACTCATCATAATCTGTCTTCTAATGATGAGCTTGGCAAGGTAAAATTTCTCTTGAGAAAATTGTTTGATTTTTGTGGGCGGTAGCCAGAATATTTATTACCATTTCTGTGTCCTCATTTTTCGAATTTGTGCCAAGTGACAAGATATTTTCGACCACTGTGCTTATATGCATAATTGGGCACGCATGCAGCTAAAAAAGTTGCAGCCGGAGTATCACCCACAAGCTGCCACCATGCTGGCTTCTTCATCAAGCAGCTTTCCATTGTTTAGCTGCAGCTTGGTAGCTGGATAGCTTTGAGTAAGTGCGTTAAGACTTAACACCAGGGCCGGATTAAAGCGTGGGGCGGCCCAAGAGGCCACTACAATGTTGTAATAATTAACACATCGGCTGATAGGTCTGCTTTATTCATTAACAAGGATTCCTTCGAGTGCGATATAATCTGGAGCATAGTATTTCAAATGCCTTTTTGGTTGTGATTTTTCGAGGCCCTCAGAATTGGCGAGTTTTGTGCTGCAGATCAAACCTGAAGGATAAGGTGATTACGGAAGCAAAGCTAAGTATAATTCGTACAGTTTTGGCAAGATCGACTTATGTATGCTCCACTTTTTGGTAGTTGGAATAGGCATCATCTAGATCTCACTCCAGCGAGCATTTTTTTGAGGATTGCGAGCAGGTAATAGTTTTAGATAAAATCTGAAAAATCTGATGATTACGGAAGAAAATCGAAGAATAATTCCTGCAGATCGACATGCTGTATGATCCACTGTGAGCAAAAACAATCTTTAAAAACATTGAATTGAAGACTGCAAGTCGCTTTGATAGATATCAAACTGAAGGATTTAGGTGACACTCTTAAGATAGTGTCACCTAAATCCTTCAATTTATCTTTTAGGTTTTTAAAAAGATTTTGTCGAATTTTTCGAAACATGTTAATCGAAAAATAATTCCTGCAGATCGACATGCTGTGAGCAAAAGCAATCTTTGAAATCATTGAATTTGAAGTCTACAATTCTCTTTGATATCTTTAGAGTGTCACCCAAATCCTTCAATTAAACTTTTAGGGTTTTTAAAAAGATTTTGTGGATTTTTTCTAAATTTTCGTGTGGAACCACCAATATTTGGCGCTCAATGCGTGGTTCATTATCGATGTTTGTGCGATGACCTTTATTGCCAGCAAACTTTTGGGGTAAAGTCCGCATAATGCATATCAAGCAAAGCTTTGGCTTAAGAAAAGATTTCTTCTAATTTGGCCAAAAGAGGGCGAACTTTGGGAATTATTCGATTGCTAAATGCGATTTTTATTGTACAATAATGGGACATGTTTATCTCAACGAAATTTAAAATGGCAGCACTTATTTGCCTCTGCACGTAGAACATCCTCTCTCGCCAGGCGCCTCTGCTTTGCGCATAGAGCATAGATTCTCCACTACTTGATCTTTCCATCGGAGTCGAGGTCGGCCTTCTCCAATTAGAAACACCAAGGAAGGATAGATTTTCCTCTACTTGATCTTTCCATCGGAGTCGTGTACGACCTGCTCTAATTAGAAATACCAAGGGAGGATAGATTCTCCTCTACTTGATCTTTCCATTGGCATTCTCCAATATTCTCCAATTAGAAATACCTAGGGAGGATAGGTTCCCCTCTACTTGATCTTTCCATCGGAGTCGTGGTCGGCCTTCTCCAATTAGAAATACCAAAGGGAGATAGACACTCTTCTCCTTGATCTTTCCTTCGGAGTCGTGGTCGTCCCTTTCGTTTTCCTTTGTTGGCTTTCGCTTTGAATACCTTTCTCACTGGAGCATCCTTATCCATATGTACAACATGGCCGACCTCAACAGCTCTCGCCAGATGCTTGTGCTATGCGAGCGCCCAAATACCAATAAAAGGGGAGATTCTCCTCTACTTGATCCTGCCATCGGAGTCGTGGTCATCTCCTTCATTGGCTTTCGCTTCGCGTACCTTTCTCACTGGAGCATCTTTATCCATACGTACAACATGTCCGAGCCAGCGCAGACGTTGTATTGCGGGCGCCGGACGACATCTGTCATTATAGAGTTCCTACAGTTCGTGGTTATCATATTGTTTGTATAAGCCATACAACAAATTATATCCTCTCAAATATGCTGCAAATGAAGGGAATCGGAACAATAGATCAAGACCTGTGCTTGAAATTCACATGAAAAACTTTAAAGAAAGTCGCCCCCTTGTAAAGTAAATATCAAATTGTCACAGGTTTTCCTGAAAATGTTGTCCCATTCCCAAAAACTAATACGAGAACAAAGTATGTGGCGTCATCTTTGTATTATAAATTACTTCATCGCATCTGACTAAAATTAGATCTTTCGGAATTTTCGACTTAAGCATAACGTCAAAATCAAGTTTACCGAGCTTAACTCTCTTTAGACTGAGTAGAATCACATACACAAGACGATTTGCTTTCTTACTACTCCGAAGTTTTTGGCCTCTGGGCCGTGGCGCCTTTGTCAGGTCCCTGCTTTATTCCGGCCCTGCTTATCTGCCATTGTTAATCGCATTCGGTTGAGCTTAATCAGCGCCAACTTGCAACTTGCTGCAACTGTGACAGTTGCTGCTACGCCCATGGAGCAGCATCAGCTTCATATGGCCAAGGCAAAACGCTAATGCAATTTCGCTGATTAATCACAATAATTTGTTGTGGGCTTAGCTTTTGCAGCTTCCCCAGTTACGAGGGTTTTCCGGCCGGCGGGAGGGGTCGAGGGGGGGTCGCTACGTCAATTGCGTTTACATATTCGTCATACTTTCGCGCTATACTATTAAATTTTACCATTATTATTATTATTACTTTTATTAATATGTTAGTTGTTAGCTGTTGTTGTTGCTGTTGTTGTTGGCCAGCATACATATAAAAGTATGTCAAATTGCAAAGAGACGAAACGACACGCAACTAACTTGGCTTTAACAACACAATAACAACAATAAGATACAAATATGTGTATCTCAGAGATTAAGTAGATGGCTCTTCAATTTCTTGTAATAATTTGCGGAAATTGGCATTTAAAAATTTGCGCCAGCTTGTTAACAATTGCTTTTGGCCTTTTTCGCACGCTACAACAACTGCAGCAGCAACAACAACAAATAGAGAGACTCACCTTGTTTGGGCCACTGAGAAATTGTTGCAATTTTTCTTCGGCCGCTTTTTTTTCTGTTTTTGTTTTAACAAAATTGAATTTTAATTGCCGACGAAAAGTTAATGAGAAAAGTGAAAGCCAAAGATAATAAAAATAAAAAAATAAAAACATTTAAACAATATTCAATCAAACTGAAAGATTGCGCTTCAATTTGGATTTGAATTTTAGTTGGCAAACGGCAATCATTAATGCCCATTGATGCCCACATTCATTCACACTCCCATTCGCTATAAATCCATTCAAAAGTAGTTTAAACCGATAAGCAAGAGCAATCCACAAAGTCCGTCCAGTTGTCTCTCATATCGCTGTCCAATACACAACAAAAAAAAAAACAAATAAAAACTAAAACAGAGAAACTAATTCCGAGTCAACGAATTTTCAATACACTTTTCGTAGATGATAAAAAAAGAAAAGATTTGATTTGTTGATTTGGATTATAGTCGTCTGTGAACTTTTTTGAACATTTCTGATTTAACTTGAATTTTATTATTATAATTATTATTATTGGGTGTATAAATGTACTGCGACCCAGATGGATCTATTGTACCCCCTTCATGGCTTAGAGCTCTCGCAAAAGTCCTAAGGCCTGCATGTATTTCAGTATTTTATTTGGACTTATGTTAACAACGATCTCCGGTGGGAGAACTTACATGCCCAGGATCTTGTTTCTTTTACCGGCAAGTGTCATACATTCACATAATACGTTCGAAGAAGTTTCTTTATCCATGCTACAGAAGCGACACAGTCCAATATGCCAATTTTGTTTAAGTGGCTGCGGAGCCTATAATGTCCTGTCAGAAGTCCCATCAGGATTCTCACTGTGTTCTTCCCGTGAGTAATCCTGACTTTGAACCTCTTACGGTTGTAGTTGTCATGGAGAGTTTTTGACTGTTTAAGCCCTAGTATCTGTGTCCAGTGAAGTAGTCGATTGCTATTCTTCTCTATTCTCAGTAGGTCCCGTTCCACGTGGCTACCAATACCACAGTGTGGTTCAAGACCGATTAGCGGTGTTGCTGCACCGGTTCTTGCAAGTTTATCCGCCATCTCATATTGTTATGTCCTGGAATCCATCTAATCGTGAGCTTATTCCTGGATCCTAAGTTATCAAGTGATATTCTCACTTCTTTAACCAGAATTGATCCGATCTTGACAATCAGACAGGATGGAAATATGCCTGTCATGGTAGTTCTTTTGCAGATTGAATTCTGCATATCTTCCAATATCATAGGCCTTAGCTGGGAATTACCACCATTTTGGTGGTAAAGATTTTACTCAGAAGTAGAGGGGTTATTATTATAATGCATCGGCATGAATTGTCAATTTCGTATCCTTCAACGGCAATAAAAACCCATTAAATTAAACATTTTTTGAGCTAAATTCCTTAATTTTAAAAGAATCTCAAGAAATGTCTGAGCTTGTGTAAAATTTAGAAAAATTAAAAAATTTAGAAAGCTTGAAGGCAACATTACGTATACGTAATATCTTGTAGAAGTCTCAAAATTACTGCATGATTTAGTTGTTGGAGAGTTAAAGGTGGTTTTCGTAGAAATTTGCTGCGTAGAATCCGCAACCGGGATCGGAATTTGCCCATCCCGTCAGGATTTTGAGATATTTGAGGATATGTTCCCAAAGATCAGATTTTGCATGGTTATCCTAATTCTAGGGTTGCCATCACGCTACATTTATTTATGGAATTGTTGTACTCTAGTTGTGAATATTAAGAAAATATAAAGAACATTTTGCACTGTGCACTATACAATAATACATATATACATAGGCCCCATGTTCCAGTGTTATATAGAGGATTTGATGATGATGACTGTAAAAACATATTTCAATCCATTTAATACAAAATTATTGTGATGTCCAGAGCAGAGCCTTACTTTTCTTAAAATGTCTTGATTTGTTATTTACCAGAAAAAATCCAAAGCTACTACGAATTCTGAACTCCTAAGTAGAGCCTCTCGTTGATTGCCACCTTGTCGTGGTGGGGAGGCTTAGTAGCTGCAATGGCTCTAAGAGCAACGCCGGCGGTAGCATAGCTATTGATAGGCAACCCAAGCCGGAGTCCCGAAACTAAGAGCAGTCCACAACAAACCCTGATGGCTTTATGTCAGCCAAATTGCCATCACGTAAGCGTCTGTTTCCCCATATCTGGGGCGGCTTCTAACTAAAGAATCTTTGAACCCATCACTCATTGATTCTCATAAAAGATGTAAGGATAACTTGAAACAAAACAATAATAGAAGCATGTCTACAAGGGGTACCCAACAATTATTGGTCAATCCCGCTGCTACAGCAGCCAGGATTTGGAGGTGCTAATTTCACGTTATAACGACAAAACGATAAATCGATTTGGCGTGACGTCACATAACCTATAACCAAAATAAGATCAAGACAATTTCAAAGATACCTCATTTTTAGAATTATGAAAAGTGACTTGGAATTTAAGAAGAAACAGATGTACATTTGCACATACAGGTCAGGGCCATTTCTCAATTAATTCCATACAATGATCAAGATAATGACTCTATTATCTTCTAAGTATAGAAAGTAGCGCTATTGGTTTCAAAAATAAAATTTCCCTATTTAAAAAAATGCATAAATTTGTTTGAATCAGTTTTTTCTGCTTCAGAACTAATTTAGTCGACTTTCTGTGAAAATTTCTGAAGAAAAATTTGCACATAAAAAATGACCCTCTTTCATAAATTAGCTCAAAGCTCCAAGCTAGCCACTATAAATCAGTCAGCATAGGACTATTCTTATATCAAAATTAGGCCTTAAATTTATTTTTTATTAGCCACGTTAAGCTTCCAACAACTAACCGGCCCAAAAATGAATAAACTCCATTTCAAAGTGTATCGAAAAAAATACTTCAAAACGGCATTACAAACTAAAAATAAAATAAAAAAGTTATACGACTATTTAACACTAACATGCTTTCAATTAAAAGTGTTGACAGCTACCAATTTTGCGCCGTGTTTATTTTGATTTTGTTTTTAATTAAATATACACATAACATATACATATAAAGTGCACATGGCTCTATACATAAGCATATACATACTACACACACACACGTACATAAAGCATGTAATAGTTAAGTGAGCCAAACTAATGTCGTCCATTAGGAGTATTTGGAGTGTGCATTCAAACAAGGTGCGAAAAAAGAGATGCCGCCGCCAACAAAGTCGCCATTTTCGATGACCAAGCTGCGCTGCTGGCGTCGACATTGGCGTCGACGTTGGCGTTAGCGGCTTTATGATGCGACGACGATATGCGTTATACGATATATAAGATATTAGATATTATATCTAAATTGTTGATCGCTTGCATTACTTTTAACGTGCGTCGGCTGCGCCCAAAAGCCAAACAGAGTTAAACATTTCCACAAATACGGTAACAACAACAACAACAGCAGCAACAACGACAAAGTTGTTAAGTGTGCAGCGGCGGGTGGGAGAGCTGGGTAGAGGCGTCTAAGACAACTTGTGAAGCGATGTTAGCCTTGGGTGAAAGACTTGACGCGCTTATGCCAGATATTGTAAAAAATACGATATATGTGTAAGATATATAGTTGTTGGTGAAATTGGATTTGTGTTTGAAGCGCTTTCTTTAAATGTCGCCACTATTATTAGTTTTTTTTTTTATTTATCTTTGATATACCCTTACAGAGAGTATGCCGTCTTGAAGCCATCACTTTGGAGAATTTTTGCTTTAATGAACTTATCAGGCTGAGAAAAGTAGTTCCTACTTCCTTCTCAACAAAACTTTTCACTCTTATTTGACGTAATCACTTTCCCGAGCTATCAAAGTACTGAAAGTTAATTATTTGTTTAAGATATTAAGAAATGCCAGTAAGGACTATGCAGTCACATGCTTTTTTTTTTATCAAATACAAGTGATTTTTAACGTCGTCTACTTCGTGTCCATCAGCATTTATATTTCTTTTTATTGTTGCCGCTAGATGGCGCAAGCAAATTTTTGTCTATTCTACCGACATATTATTTAAATATAATATAAGTTTATAATTCATACAATAAAATGAAAAAAATGTTGTTATGACTGATGGTCAAAAAAAATAGGACTTTTTTATTAACCCTCCGTCTGTCAAACGGGTCTGGCCAGACATTTTTCATTTTTCGAAGTTAATTCAATATATTTTTACCTAGCATAGAGACTTGAGCTCCCAGCTACCTTCCTAAAATTTTATTGGCTATAGATCTACCACTATGACAATTATAAAAAGGCCTCAAATAAAGACGAAAAAATATGGTAAAATTAAATGGACGAATGGTGCCTGGGTGGACATTATGCATCCGTCAGAAAGAGGACTAATGAACTTATTTTATTATGATGAGAGCAAGAAGGTTCTGAGAAAATCTCCAAGCCTACCGACAGGTTACACTGTATCAATCTCGTTGGAGAGCTTAAAAAGTTCTTCGATAACACGATCGCGGCGCATTATGTCCCGAACCGTCTATTTTGTGTCTTTAATTTTTTTCTCGGTTTAAACAGGCAAAACAAATCTCCTTTATAAACCGATTTTCGAAGCAGCTTAAGTTTTAACTTCTTTTTAATGTAATGCGCCAACCTCTTGACTTCGCTCCAGATTTTGTTGGCTCTGAATACGTCAGCTACTAGATCCTCCTCCAGGTCAATGCTGGTCTGCCCCTGTGACGGCTGCCTTGAGGGTGCTAGTCGATAACGCTGCGGGTGATGGCGATGTGGTCTCATCTTCCCATGTTCTTTTCAGGATTTCAAGGCGCATCGGTATCTGAATGCAGCGAGTCCATAGATTAGCTTTCGAGATTGTCTTAGGCCAGAAAATTCTTAAGATAACTTAATATGTATATAATATGTATACAAGTGGGTGACTTGGTAGGGTGCCGAAAAAACCTTGAAGGGCTCTTCACGATTTGGATTCCATGGGTCATTGCGAGAACATTTGCCCAAGAAACTAAAGGTCTAAAACAAATTTCTAGTAGAGTTTTTCACAGATTCTTGCTACAACTAATTAAAAAAAAGATAAAATACCAAAAATACAAAAGCACTCTCTAGAGGCTGAGAGTATTCTCAGGGACCCGATGGAAATAATGTCGTACTTTTTCAATGCTACGATTTGGCTAGATCAGCCATCATCAGTCGAGATGAGAGAAGAGGGAATGGGATGATTTTCCCTGGGCCCGGAGTTTTCTCAGGGGAACGGTGAACGATAGTAATTAGTCGTACTTCCGGAAAACAACATCTTTCCTTTCGGATCCGGATTTCTCTCTACGGCCATGGCCATCATCAGCCATTTTTCGTAGCAATATATGAATGGCTCAACTATCAAATCGATAAACTCCACTTTTTTATATAACGAGTCAATCGATTTGGAACCATTTATATAAGAAACAAACTAAAGGATAAATCAGAGACTCTCTACCATGAAGTTCAAACTTAGTAGAATGACATCACAAACATTTTTACTGCCCTAGAAAACATTGGCGTAAAATGCGATCTAGAAAGTGCATTCAAACGTCGGTTTGACAAAGTTGACCTGTCACCAGTGATTTTTTTATAATTAATTTGCGCTCTGTCGGCTTTTTGGCTTTGTGCAATGAAAACTATGTTTAATTGTTTCGCGCCTTGAATTGCAATTGCCGCAACTGCAATTGGAGCGACAAGTTTGTTTGGCTAGGAAGCTGCAACAGCTGCTGGAGCTGCTGGAGCAGCAGCAATAGAAGCAGCAGCTAATCTGGCTGACATGGTTGACATGGCTATAAGCTGCTGCTGCCTGTTTTTTCTGTTAACTGTTTGTCAGCTAACTCGGTGCTTGTCGTTGGCGGCTTATTTATGGCCTTTGACATTTGAACCCATGTTTGTGGCAAGAATGCGGTGGCTGGCTACCATCACCACATAACTAACTAACAGGCTGGCCAGCTTGGCCCACAGCTGTGTCAGGCAGGGAACAAGTTGCATAGAATTCGGTCAGCAAGTTGGCTATGAAATATTAAGGCTTATTTAGTGTCGACACAGACATTGGCTGCCGGCCAGACACAGTGGCAATGCTAGCCTAGCCAACAAGTCGGAGGATGAGACTCAGACTCCAAAGATGACTGCTGGTGCAGCTGGCAGCTCGTCGACGCATTAATATTAACTGCAAGTATTAACCCTCTGAGCCATAATCAGTTTTTCTCTTCTTTGTGCATAAAGCATAAGCAATGGCCCCCAGTGCCGCTAACCGGTTTATGCAACATGTTGCATAGATTGTGCTCCTATATACTTAACTGCAAAGACTGCATGCTACATGTCAGGCACATTCTGCAAACAAACAATATCACTAGAGTCGGGCTATGTCATCAAAACGGACGTTAATCATATGGTTAGTATGGTCGAAAGTCAGGGGCGGATTAAGGCAGGAGCTAATGGGATGGGCAAAGTGATGGGAATGTTCTGAATTTTTGAATTGGTTGTTAGAAAAGTTGCAAGCAAGGGTGGATGAAGATAAATCCCGAATCTAATAGGTGAGAACATCCACCGAATCTGAGATCCAAAAAATACAACCACGACGGGTTTCCTACTTCTACCCTCATGGGCGCCGTCACATGCTTAAATCCATTTTTGAATTAGTTGTTAGAGAAGTTGCAAGCAAGGGTGGACGAAAATAAATCCCAAATCTAATAGGTGAGAACATTCCTTCGAATCTGATCTCGAAAAGTACCACCAAAACGGGTTTCCTTTTTATCCTTGGGCGCCGCTACATGTTTAAATCCGCCCCTGCCTACATCACCTAGAATGTACATGTTCTCATAGCATCTAGTATAGCTCTCCAGAGTTCTCGCAGATATTTATTTAATTAAAATATTTTGTAGTGCCAGATAATGACTCGCAGCAGGAGCTAGACGTCAGTTAACAAAACATAATTGTTGTCACCAAGGCCATCAACGTAAACGTTACCAACGTCGTTGAGTGGAATTGGTCCAGGTCTGGGACAAGGTCCTAGTGGTGTGGCTGCCACCTGCTCTCGGTTCGGCATGGCAGGCATGTCAAAAATGTAACTGTCAGTTTGAGTTTAAGTTTGAGTTTGACATGTTTTTAACACGAATTTTACACGCATCTTTAGAGATCGTCAACTGCATTAACAGATGTCAGCAAATTTTTTATTTTTCAAATGTTTACGTAGATCCTCTCTTCCTAACACTCTCAAGAGCATTTTTTTTGTTTTTGCGTCAATGTTAGCGATGCAATTGCTGCTAGAGATGGGCGCGTGAGCGATTACTTAAAGGATGAAGCGGTAGCAAACATTATTGAGCTATTTTTTAGATTGTTGGCATAACAATGTTTGGGAACTTTTAATGTAAAACAAATTACCTTATGTTTGGTTATGTTAGGTTAGGGCGGCAGTTGGGATTGACGTCCCTAATCACTTAGGCAAAGAATAGGCCCCTTGTTATACCGCTACAGTGAGCCATTTACCACTCTTCCCCACTTAAGAGGTTCCCTATGTGAGGTGAGACAGCCATCCGGCAGCCTGAATAAACCTTAAGAGGCATTTTGGTCTCTTTTCGGAGCGCTAATATAATTAATCAAGAAAGTGTAATTTTAGGAACCGGAATCTTTTCCTGCCTGGCTCAGGGTAATGACAGAAAAAGTTTTCCACTGTATTCAACTCCTCCTCATCGCCACAGCTTCTACAGAAGTCATGGTGGGGAGCACTCAACCTGAATGAGTGATTTCCCACCAGCCATGGTCCTGTGATAGCACGGTTAACAGTTGATCACTGGGTTCTATTCAGACAGCAAAGTTCCTTAGTTCTTTTATGTCGGCCAGGTTTGCCACGAGATCCTGCACGTGTTCAATGTTCGATTCCACTTTTGGTCTGTGCAGAGAGTGAACAAATTTCGTATTCTCAGTTTGCAGCTGGCCATGCAAATACCCAGGCCCTCCTTGTCTTGAAGGGAATGCTGATAGTTCCTTGTCTAGCCAGCTCACTCGCAATACAGTTGCCCTCGATGTCCCCTATGTCCTAAGACCCATATGCGGTGAATTGCAAACTGCTCAGCCAGTTATTCACTGACTTCATGCACGGAGTCATCTAAGCTAGGGTGTTAATAGCTGCCAGGCTGTCCGAGTAGATACAGATGTTCTTATTTTGTACTTGTAGGTTTCTTATTGTTGTCCAAGCCTCCTGGATTGCAGTGATCTCTGCCTGAAAGACACTGCAGTGATCCATAAGTCAGAAACCAATTCTAACGTTGAGTTCCTCAACATAGACGCCTTCTCCTACACGGTCGTCTAGCTTGGAGCCATCTGGGTATATCTTGCCATCCAGCTCTTCATAGTTAAAAAGATTTGTGCCGCAAAATCGAATTTCGTTTTCTTTGACACGCATTTTTTAATGCACTTTTAAGATATTTATATCGCTTTACGCATTAATTTTACGACTTTTTAACACATTTAAAAATTTTTTTTTACCTAAGGAAAGTCTTAACTTTTCCTTTCCGAAGCATAAATATCACTTTTCAATTATAGTGTGACGCCCTGATGTCACGTGCTGCGCTTTTTATATGATTCAGTAGTTAGCTCTTGATCTGCCTCCGCCCTGATGAAAAGTCTGGATAGTACTTATTAGAGATCACGCCTCGTCTAGGAAGGTAAAAAGATGTTAGCACAATTTTCACGCAACACACCTTACTTATTATTGTTAACTCTTTAAAAAGTGACTCCAAACACTTGTGGTGTCTGATGATGCACTGCAGCCAGTTGTAAAGCAGCTTTGGACGTTAAACCAAGTTGCGTGCCATATTGTCACCACATTAGCGTCTTGGCCTTTTGTGGCGACAATTTATGACTCTGCGCAGTTGGGAAAGTGAAAAAATAAGTAAAATTTTAATCGCCTTTCGGCTTCGAAATACTTTTAAAAAGTGTATAAAATTTGATGAAATGGCTTTATTATTTACTACGCGACATATTTAGTGGCCAGTTAAGTGATTTGAACTATCCACAAAATGCGGCTTGGTTGGTAACCAATTCCAGCACAATTTAACAACTCATTTAATGTCTCACTTGATCCAGTTATCGCTGCCATAATTTCCAAACTGGCTGCCATAAATTCAGGCGCAAATTACAGAGCAGAGATAGAGGCGGCAGAGATTAAGAGTCGGCGATAGAAAAGAACAACCAGAACAAATTATGTTGGAAAAAAAAATGGTAAAAACTTAAAGAGAAATGAGACAAGTAATGGAAAATGCATATCATTTAAAATGTACTACACATAAATTTTCCAACACGTTTCGGTCTAGACGTTGGAGGGGGGAACTGCCAGACCAGAACACATATTGTAGTTATGCCGACATATCCAAATCCCAAATCCCAAATAAACGAACGGCTGCTATGCTCTGTGGCTGATAGCAACAGCAACAACTTTGTTAAGTGTCAAAATAAATTCGATATTGTGGCTTAAAAAATGTTTATGGCCAGAAGATAAATTCGCGACATTTGCGTAAATTACATGACAGCGGTTGCCGCCAACAACACTACGGTCCCAGCTCCATGCTGACCATGGTAGCCAGCCATAGAGCACTCCCAAGATCTACGCATGCGCGACAGATGCTCACAGCTAGCCACTGTTGTTGTTGTCGTCGTTGTTGTTGTTGTTGATGATCGTGTTTTTGAAGGTGTTGGCATTATTTGCATGTTTTTGTTTTTTATATGCTACATGCGATCAACTTGTAAAACTGTCACGTTAAATTTGCGTTTTATGTCCAGAATCTCGCAGAGATCACAGCACAGCGCATACTTGCACTCTTTGTCCCTATCCCTATAGACATAGATGGACAACCTAAGTGCAATCAACTCTCGGTTCTTGCCGGCAATGCCGCCACATAATCAGCAGCGCTGCGTCGTCGTCGGCGCTTATCAGCCAAAACAAAAGACGACATCCGCAGTGGCAAGCAAATAAGAGAACGAACTACTCTATATGTGGTTTGGTCTAGGCGTCCAATTCATTGGAGCTGCTTCTTATCTTTGCTTTTGTAGCTGCAACTCAACTTAACAGAGAGAATGCGGCGGCGGCTACTTTATAGATCATATATACACATACTCCTACTTTATACATATAACGATGATGATGATGATGATGAGCTAATGGTTCGTCTATTTGTGCAGCTAAGCAAAATCAAATAAAAGATCTTACAGCAGAGACAGCTTGGGGCTTTTAAAGTTTGTTGTGTTTCCTAAATATGAGAACAAAGATAGCGAAAGGGTTAAGAGGAAGTTTGGACGGTTGGATTCTTGCTTAATTTAAATTAAACTCAGTCTACCAATGCATTGCAATGCCAAGCCAATTTAAGGGGTTATGTCAGAAGTCCAATTTTCTCAAGTCTTGAGTTATATTAGATTAGTCCGAAATATGTATCTATTCAAATATGAGAGTGAAGATAACGAAAGGGTTGAGAAGGGAACATTGGTTGGATTCTAGCTGAGTTTCATTTAGATTGACTGCACCAAAACCAAGACATTTCAGGGGGGCTGTATCAGAAGTCTAACCTCTGAAGTTCTTACCCTTTGTCCTTTATACATATGTATATATTTAAATATGAGAAAAAAGATAGCGAAAGGGTTGTGAATGGGGGCAGCCGACTTGGATTCTTGCCGAATTTTATTTATATAAAGTCTACTAATACCGAAGAAATTTAAGGGGGCTATGACAGAAATCCACACTGCAAAAATTTAACACTTTCTTATGTTTCATAAGTTTTTTTTTTTTAGCAAAAGCCTAGGTTTGCGAGACCATCTAGAATTCAGAAACCATAATGACTACAAATACATAATAGTTGCATTTTTGGTACGCAGGTGAAGTTTGATCTTCGTATCGACAACTTCCTACAGCCCGCCACAGTATTCGGAACTAGTACATTAATTTATCAACTAGAGCTCCCAATTATGTATGTGGTTTACCTCATAAGAGCCTACTAAACAAGGGCACATTCACATGTTTGCATTAGATGCAGCTCTTCCTACACCTAAGCATTCCCTGATTGTCGGCTGATTAGCATTTTTTTTAATCTTTAACTATTTCCCTGGAATGCTTGCATTGTCCTAAGCGGATGCTTCACATCTGTTCTATACAATCTTCCGGTAGGGGTTGCTCCAGAATTACCCAGACAGTAGCAACAGTTGCAGGAAATTGCTTTTATATTAAAAACTTGCAGCTTGCAATCAGCTGTTATTTGTATATTTTGACGTAAGCAAAATGTTGCATATTAAAATGAGATCATCGATGAGCATTTGCGAAATACAAAACGTGGCGCATCACTTCGATTCTTGACTGTATCTCTTTTTGTTTTCTATGTGTTCCTTCACATGCAATGCGTATCAAAATTAAAAAAAAATAATTTTAATAGATAACGCATGCCACTCTCGGTCAGAGTAAGGGTTTTTTTCCCCCATTTATTACTCCTCCAGGGAGCTTAGGGCTTCAACAAGAACCTTCCACCGGACTCTGTTTGACGCAGTTTGCCTTGCTTTGGCACATTGCTTAAGTGCTCTAAAAAATTTAAAAACGCCAAATTTGAACAAAATCGGTTGACTAAATCATATAGATCCCATAGGGCCGATCTTCCAAAAAATCGATTTTTTAACAAAATTTGTTGTATTTCGTTTGTTTTTTAAAATATTGCTACCAAATTTGGCACTTGTAAGTTTTTTATTGTTCTTAAGCATTATAGCAAATTTGGTTACGATATCTTCATGAACAAACGAATTGTCCATATAAAACTTTTTTTTTCCGATGGAATTTTAATTTTCTTGTTTACAATAAGCGTCGTAACTTAAACATTTATCGACCGATTTTAATAAACCATAACTTTTCTTACTCGGAATTAATATTTCTTTAAGACTAAATGTAAAAAAGTAAAGGTGTTTTAACAAAATGTTATATAAAAATGACTTCAAAGTGTGAAAATCGAAAGAAAAAAAAAGTGTAAATCTTAGATAACTTTTAAAAAATCACGAAGTTGCTTTGTATAAAGTATAAACAAGTGTATATCATCTTAAAGCTTAAATCTTCTTCTTCAAAGCCGTAAAGCAATCGAAAATCGGTTGAAAAATGGCGACGTTGTGATAGTGGGAGTGATCGCAGTACCCGAAAAACGGTTTTTAAGCGATAACTTGCGATTTTGGGGGTGTTAGACAATTTTGAACACACTATCGTGATCTACTCGTCAAGACCTACAACGTACACTAGGTCACTTGAAAAGTTCTAAATCACTGTTGGACAGTGTTATTTATCAAGCTATCGAAAACTGAATATTGGATTTTTCATTGTTAGAGAAGCCATTATTCTTTGACCAGCCATATCTCCTAAGCGAATAAGGAAACCGACGTAATTTTTTTTATCAAGAAACAAAATTTTGAAGCTGAAAATAACTATAACTTTTGTTTTAAATTTTTTAACAATTTCATTTTATTATTCAAATCATCGCAAAGATATTTAGAGAGACTGTCAAATTATGAAAATTCGCCGGTAATTTACCTTCAAGATAATAGTTTGGACGTTACACGTCTAAAAAAACTTCACATAGTGGACCTTCAAGATCGTTTCGTACAATGTAAGGTGTAATAATTTTACCACCTTGTATTGTTATGTATAACACTAAGGAGAATCACACATATACTAGATAGACTTCTGTGGTATATGCACATTAATTCACTATAAAAAATTTAAAGTTAGTAACTTCTAAAATTCAGAAAGTTATGCTTATTTTAGTGAAGGCACCTCGCATAGTCTTTTTAGTAAACAGCAGCTCTAAAAATGACTTATGAGCATAGCTTCTGGAGATTGCAAGATAATAACATGAAACTAACTAACTTAGTCGTGACATTTTAAGAAAACTTTTGGTCAGTAAATACGGTACTGATATTCTCAAGATATTCAAAGTCAAAAGCCTTCAAAATGGATTTTTTGACCGTTCGGTCCAATCAGAGACGATTTTGATGTAGAAAAACTTAGAAACTCTAAAAGACTGTCAAATATATATACACTGCCAGGCAAAAGTTTCCAGACACCTAAAATTTACTCCTTAATATTTTACAAATTTATCATAGACGGTTGAAACTATTGATTAGATGTGAAACAACTTTATTTTAAATATTGTTGCTTTTAAAACTATTAAATATATTATTTCATCTGTAACAGATAATATGTTTGTACACACAGAACGACTATAATTTTTTCTCATTAAAATATCCTCCTATGGATTTCAACACTTTTGCGACTATTCGAGGCAAGTTTTTCAAGAACTGTGGGCTCTAGCAGCTCCCACGTCCATTTTAATGTAATCCAGAGAGTTTATTTTGAAGACAGTCACTGTTTCCTGACTTGACGATAAAGTTCATCCCAAAGAAGTTTGATTGGATTTAAATCAGGGGAGCTACATCGCCCATAGATCGCGAAACAAGAAGCTCGGAGAAATTATATTTACTGCACAAACAAGAATGATAACCTTAGTTTATTGATGAATTTATGTTCCTGATAATTATTCGATCAATTTTAAAACACGCTTGAAGCTCTTTTCGAGTTCGCTAATCAATTCCGTATTTCTCAAGTGTTAGGAAACTTTTTCCGGGCAGTGTATCTTCATAAACAGATAAATTATAAATTTTTTTGGTTTTTTTCGAGATCCCTCTGAAACACCCCAATGGGAGCTTTATAATATAATTCCGATCCCAAAAAAAAAATAAATTGAACTTGGCTGCCTTGACTTAATAAGGCATCTAATCGGAAAGTTTGGTGGCTCTCTTTCCTACCATCTCTGAAATCTACATACATGGGTCTATCGAGTTCTCCAGACACTGAAAAAAATGTTAACGATGTGTTAAACAACGTAAGACGCTTAACCAGGTGTTTTTCCAAGCATTCATATGTATAATCCTATTCGATCAAGATTACATCGTACCCAAGAGTGTAGCCAGAGGGTGGGGGTGCAGACTTGATGCTACCTTTCCAATAGTTTATTGTAGTATACAACAGCTGGTACCTGGTACAAAATAAAATAATCGTTAAAAACTAAAACAATTAACTAACTACACAATATCTTAGTCTTTAGTACAAATTCTATAGCTTAACTAGAGTCCAAAGAAACAGATGCGCATAACCCGATTTTATGGGCACATGCTTTGCCCTTCCAGCATTCATTCAAACAGTCTGATGCAGCAAAAAAATCTTTTTGCAAGTGTATCAAAAAATACATTGTGCTTGCCGCCTTGAGTTCCTAGATTAGAGCTTTAGATCTTATAGCTCTTTAGCTCAAAGTTGTACCATCCAAGTTGGGCCAATCCGTTCCAGTGTCTATTGTTTACATTAGACTAATTGTTTTGATTTTTATTCAATTTCATTGAGCAGCGCCAGCTACAAATAGCACGGGAAATGGCAAATGACACACACACTCAGAGATACCGACAGATAGACGGACGGACCGACAGACGGATAGACATTATGATGTATGAATGGTTGTTGTTGTTGTTGATTGTACTAAGTAGATGGAACGAGCGATCACGTTTGATTGATCAGTTGCGAGTCTGAGCTGTGGTTAGCCTGTTGTGGTGCTGCGTTGGAGCTGCCGAGTGGAGCATTTTTTCATATGAAAATAACCAATTACTGAAGACAATGTCAAATGATGCAGTTGATGGCGATGCGACGAGCCGAAATTTGGCCACGGAAATTGCTAATTATGTAATTAAAAGTTAAACAAGCATGAGATCAGTGGAAGTTGTTGGCACTCCCAGACTTATAAGAAGTAGGAGCTGCTACTAAATGAAATATCAATAGTCAAGGCCCAGCCCACATAGTAAAGCCGCTCTAGCGGCTTATCGCCAACGCGCGCGGGGCCAGTGTCAGAGACTGAAAAATTTCATTGAACCAAAGTTTTTACTAAATCAATTAATTTATTGTGATTGTGATGATGTTCCGTATATACCATCTAGTATATAGTATATAGTATATGTGCATGTGTGTGGCAATCTTTAAGTAAATATCACCACTCTGACAGCGAAACTAAAAAGGCCATTTACAGACTCCAAGCCCAAGCCGGCTGGCTGACTGACTCTCTGTGTGCCATATCTAATAAGTACAAAAAGTCTTGAAGCTGCTTGGAAACTGGAGCGGCTTTGGACACATTATTTTCATTCATTGGGGAGGCGCAGCTATGTGCGCAGCGCAAAAGAGCCCCCACACCAAAGTAGGTGCAACCGTTTGGCATTATCTCAAAACCAAAGATCGAAGACAGAGCAACAGCAACAAAGACAAACCCAACCAAAAACGGAAAGTGAATGCGCCGGCGCACGCGTGGCTAACCAAAACATAGCTAGGCTACCTACCTGGGTAGACCAGACCGGGTGGTGGTAGTAGATACTACTACAAGACAGAGCACGCCCCGACCGACAGCAGCAGCTGTTCCACCGGCTCGGCTCTCTGGGGCTCTCTGATGCGTTGCGTCGATTGTATCAATTCAATTGGACGCAGCAGGTGATTAAAAATTGGTTAGAGCTACAAAATTATCAATGTGAGATTGTTGATTGTTGCTGTTGTCGTTGTTGTTCGATACCTTTGGGAGCTGGAAATTCTTCAATCATTTGATTTGATTTGTGTCCGATTGGATTTTAATTTGTAAAGTGGGGGCTAATTAGAGCGTCGAAGCTGCGCGTGCATAAAATCATTTTAATTTTACGAGTTTCACTTTTTTTTCGTCTTGCCAACTTATGATGTGAAAATGGTCAAAGGTTTTAAGACAACTCTGTTGATGATGTGGATGATGATGGTGCACAGTAGGTTTCACCTTGATCAGAGACATTGTAGACATGGGCGTGGGCGTAAGCTCTTTACATTCATGTGAAGGTCGTTTACATATGTTTATTCATGATGTATTTACAATTGTTTTTTAGGTTACCTCTTGGTTGACCAGAGACGGTACCGAAACCTTGCAAAAATTTGCGCAACTACATTGGGACAATGAGACGCAATTCAAGGCACAAGAGCAGGAATTTGAAAACTACTATTTCATCTCCATGGTAAGTAATATGTGAGAAGACACACCCAGCATTTTATAGCGGTCAAAGTCAGTTAATAAAGCACACAAAGTTTATTATTGAGCAATTATTGATGGGAGTAAGACGTCATCTTCGTAAACTACACCATTGAAGCGATTGGGTAAACCCCTTTAATGAGCTAAATTAACAGCTGGGGTTGTAAATTAGGAGCTTAGAGGAGGTTATTAGCTCAAGGTCCACTCAGACCATGTCCAGGTCCAATCTACGTTGGCATCAGATTAATAGAACAAGGTATAAGGCTAGACAAATCCATGAGGAGAATGGGATGCTTGTTAGAGCGAGACTACTCCCAACAGTAATAGGTGCACTCAGACCATGTCGAGATCCAAACTTCTTTGGCATCTGATTAATAGAACAAGGGATAAGGTTAGACAAACCCACGGGTAGAATGGGATAAGTGTTTGGGTAAACCCCTTTAATGAGCTAAATTAATTGCAAGGAGGGCGTGTAAGGATCATATACGAAGTTATTAGCTCAAGGTTCACTTAGACCATGTTTAGAACCCAACTACCTTGGCATCTGATTAATAGGACAAGGGATAAGGCTAGAAGGATAAGACAAATCCATGAGAAAAATGGGATCAGTGTATCAGCAAGACTACTACCAACAGATTTTAAGAGCTGTAGCGAAGAAAAACTTAATAAGACTCTTCTAATCTAGAGGAGGTTATTAGCTCAAGGTACACTAAGACCATGTCCACATCCAACTTCTTTTGGCATGTGATTAATAGAACAAGGGTTAAGGATAGGCAAATCCGTGAGAAGAATTGGATCAGTGTTTCAGCAAGACTACTCCCAACAGATTTTAAGACCGTTAGCAAAGACTCATCTAATCTTCTTTTGCAGAAACATCTTGCCAAAGGTCGGGACTTGCATGCCGCTGCCAACAACATGGCCGTGCTGAGTGAGAGCGCCAATAATCTGAAGGCTGCGCTGGACAACTTTGGGGAGCGTCTGGAGAAAACGCATGAGCGCATAGAGAACACCGCACGCCTGCTACATTTGCTCACACAGCACTCCCGTGAGGATGCTATACACGAGGATATACAACGTCTGGCCGAACATTTGGGCGCCACATCGCTGCTGGAAAAGTATCGCATTGAGAAGCCAGCTGTTAAGAAGAGTGCCAGCTTGCCCATGGCCAGCAGCACACCAGCGCCAAGTATTAAGCATGCGCAGCGCAGCAGTTATAGATCCAGCTCCGGTAATGGTTCGTTTGAGGGCGTGCAGACCTGCAATTGCTGGCGTGAAAGTCGCAATCTGGAAGATATGGATGAGCTATTGGCGGCCACAGCAGTCGTAGAGGAGGATGGTGAAGAGGAACAATCGAAAATAGCCGATTCCGGCGTGGGCGTGTGCGAACGCTGCGAGGGTAATCCCAAGCTGGCGCGCATCTGCAGCTGTCAAAGCCTCAACGAAGCCAATAATGTCTATGACAAGAGGTGAGTAAGGGTATAAGGAAAAGGACCTTTTTAACATTGTTTCCTCAACTTTTAGTCACAACTGCGATGAGCTTGATGATGAATGCTTCGAGCGTCCAACGAAACGCTACATGGACATGCATTCGCCCATGGAGGCAAATGCGCATCTACAGTGCCATGCATCCAACTTGGAGCTGCCAAAATTGGAAGAACTCAGCTGTTTGGAACCAAAAATTCAAAAGTAAGTAGACTTGCTTGGACTAAACCCACAAACTAAAGCATTTGTTCTACCATTCCAGAACGCTTCTATTGATCATGCGCGAAATGATTGGTACTGAACGCGACTACGTGCGCTCCCTATACTATGTCATAGAGAACTATATAGACGAACTGCTGCGTGATGATATACCACAGCCGCTGCGCGGCCAACGGAATGTGATCTTTGGCAATATCGAAAAGATCTTTGAGTTTCACAATTCGCATTTTCTCAGCGAACTGGAACGCTATGAGCGCAATCCCTTAAAAGTGGGTGCTGCATTTTTGGAAATGGAATCCAAGTTTTATTTGTATGCGCTGTATAACAAAAACAAGCCCAAGAGCGACACCTTACTCAGTGAATATGGCAGCTCCTTTTTCAAGGTAACTAGTTACACCTTAATATTAGAAGTCATGCTCACTTTAGTTTATTTTCAGGCCAAACAGCTGGAGCTGCAGGACAAAATGGATCTAGCCTCTTATTTGCTAAAGCCCGTGCAGCGCATGGGCAAGTATGCCTTATTGCTGCAACAATTGGTCAAGGCTTGCAACAGCGTGGAGGGTGCTGCGCAGCAGGAGATTGCCGCCGATGTGGAGGAGCTGCATCGTGCCGAGGAAATGGTCAAATTTCAGCTACGCCATGGCAACGATTTGCTGGCCATGGATTCATTACGTGATTGCGATGTGAATGTCAAGGAGCAGGGTCGCTTGCTGCGCCAAAATGAGTTTCTGGTATGGCAGGGACGTGGCGGCAAGAAGACGCTGCGACAAGTATTTCTGTTCGAGGAGCTGGTGCTGTTCAGCAAAGCACGTCGCTTTCCGGACCACAAGGTATTTGCGTTTGGCATAAGCATTTTAAGAGCTTTTTATTAACAACTTGTGCAATACCCACAGAATCTGGATATATATATTTATAAGAACAGCATAAAGACCTCTGATATAGGCTTGACAGCGCATACGGGAGATTCGCCTACAAAGTTTGAGATTTGGTTTAGAAAACGTAAGCCGGACGATACTTGGATGCTGCAGTGTATGTCGGAGGACATAAAGAACGCCTGGACCGAGGAGATTTCTAAATTGCTTTGGAAGCAGGCGAAGCGAAATCGAGGTAATGTCATGAAACAACAATTCAGAGCAAGACTTTTTTAATAATTAAATGTCTGTCCTTTGCAGAAATTCGCCTAGCTGAAATGTCTTCGATGGGTATAGGCAGCAAACCCTGTCTGGATATACGTCCCAGTAACAATCAAATCAATGACCGCTCCATACCATTAGCTCAGTTGAACAAAAGTAGGTCTAGCAACGCCATTTGTAAGCAATTAAACTAAAAATGCCTTTTTTGATAGCGCCCAAGCTGCGCCATGCTGAGCCCGGTAAAGGCAGCATGCGACGACCCAATTCTTTGATTTCGGAGAGCTCTCTATCCAGCGGCACTAGCAGCTCTTCCATTAGTACTTCTTCGGGTGGCGGTGGTGGACATGAGCACGCTGGACGACACAGTTTACATTTTGGCAAGCTGCATAGCAGCCTGAGCAGCAGCAGCAATAGCAACAACAACAACAACAGCGCCACACTGGAGCTCATCAATGAGACGCAAGCTTTGAAGCTTAAGAGTGCGCAGTCTGCAGAATCTACAACGTCGTCAGCCAGCCAAAACAACAACAGCAACCGCCAAAGTGGCAGGAGTGCTCACTCCCGTCATCACAAACGCTCCACGACAATTGTCAGCCAGCTATCCATGGGTATAGAGCTTGAATTGTGCTACTTCTTCTAATTGCACCCCGTTGCTTTAGCTCTGTTTGTTGTAGTCATATAACCATAATCCCGCTCACCCCTTGTACATATCAAAACTCCCACAGTATTATTGGACACAAAATTGTATATACCATATAGTTTGTTTGTACCTAAAAGTATTTGTATTTATGTAAATTTGTCTTGTTATATAACTCCTGTGCTGCATGTGCCTTATGTGTCTTGTCTGATTGTCGTCAATCTTTTGTTAGCTTAAATGATACATCTTACATCTTTTACATCTCTAGAGAGCGGTATTGTCTCAGACATATCCGTCACACCGGAACAGGAGCACGCGGCCGAGCCACACCTGATGAGCAGCAAAGCGAGTGCCACCAGCTGGTCTGCATCCACAACGTCCACGACTAGCGCCTCTACGGTTATACTCAGACGCTACAAGTCTTATGCGCATGCAGCAGAGTCGGCAGCGCCGGACTTGTCCGGCAAATAAGTTATAATAGTTTTTTTTTTGGTTTTTAATTAAATTAAGCGCGCGAAAGAAAATTGATAGCTTTAGTTAAGGAGGGTTTCATCAATTTTGATCAATTCTACAACATTATTACCATATACGATAAAACAGTTTGTTATTTATTATTTATTAAATTTTTTAGTTTGTGTTAATTTGTCATAAATATCCCATATGTATTATTTACGCTAACCACAGCTCCTTTTATATATATATTTAGTTTTGAAAATTTGAAATTATTGAATTCAATGTGTCAATGTCGAAATAACAGCATATATTTCTTATAAATAGTTCTTAAACAACGCACCTTACATACACAAATCGAAGAAAAAAAGATCACAAATTATCAAAGTTCATTACGTAAACTTAAAATATAAACATGTGAATTAAGTGCCTAAATATAAATTCTCGTACATAATATATACAATTTAATTATATATTTTTAAAATACGATTAATGCATATATGCAAAAAAAATCAAGTATATCAATAAATGTTGCTTCTTAAAAGTAAATGTTGTTTTTAAATGCGCGCCTAAGCAGTGACGTCAAGCAGTTTTACGCTTTACTGTCTTTGGCTTATAATTCGCAGGTGCTTTTTACAGCGCTGCTTCATACAAATAGCGAAAAGGCCACTTATACCTAGATTGATATGAAGAAAACTTTACTACCCGAACCATCGTGTGGGCCTTTGCCATTTTTGGTAGAGGGACGTAATTCTGATTTTATGCAGCTTTTATTTATATTTTTCTTATTTTTAAATACAAAACGTGCTTAATATAAATTTAAATGTACGGCTGGCTTATTGTATTGCCTGCTAGCCGCCATGCAGCGTGGATATAAAAAGCACATTGTCGTTGGGCTGCAGTTCGTACTCCAATTCACCCTGTAAATGTTTAAGCATTAATTAAAGCAGGCGTAAGTATCAAAATAAACTTACTAGAAGCTCCCAATCTGTATCATTTATTAAAACCAAAATGCCGGGACGTCTGTAAACGCAAAATAAAAGCACAATTATTGCAGGAATGCAATAGTTTGGAGGCCTACTTACACCGTCTCGCCTTGTATAAATAGTTCCGGTTGTTCAGTTAGTATATTGGCATGCATCCACTTCAGCAATTTGGCAATCGTCCCTGCAACAGGTAAGTTTAATAAAATATGTCTTATTTATGCGTCAATAACTTGTGCTTACATTTTTGTGTGCCATCCAAAGACAGCTGACGCTTTTTGATGTTGCCAAAGAGCAGCTCAGCGCCTGCACTGCAAAACAACATGAAGGTGGTGTCAAGCTAAGCATAAACATATAAATTCCTAAATTTAAATACCTGAACTCCAATATTAGTTTTAAATCCGGCGTACTCGTGCTCATTGCAATTGTTTTGTTCAGCTGCTTCTTTCAAGTTTGTCATTCACTGCGAAAGCTGACATTATCAACAAGTGGCAGCCTTAGGCAAACGTCAGTGTTGCACAATTTGCAGGCAATCAGCTGAGTTTCAAAACAAAAGCGGAAAACAATAGTCGCTTCGGGATCTTTAGAAGATGCAGTAAGCTTAAAAAAGAAATGTGCGCTTAAAAATACTTAATTAGAGCCGCTTAATATTGGCTAATTGTAAGATTGCGCGGGCAGTTATTGAAATAACATAACATAACTATATATATTGAGTAAAACAATAATAACAAGCGCGCCCAGCTCGCAACATTGCTTGTCAGATGTCAGAAATAAATAACTTATATAGTTTAAAACTTATTTGTAAAAAAAAAGAACTCTTGCCGTTGCCGCAATTGCTACCAACGCCACCAGTTAAACTGTCATGACACTTGAACTATCAAAAATGCCGTTTACAAAATCAGCACAAAGTTTATTTATGTTGAATACGCTGCGCAGCCTCAGTGCTGCTCACTCGTTTTATTTTTGCTATCCGTTCTTAAATCAAGTTTAAAATCAATTGGCTTATCATAACCCATAATGCGCACATAATGTTCAGGATCATCGAACAGTGCAGGATCCACAAACAGCGGACGCTTGTTAACCAAAAAGGAAGTAAACATGCCGGGCACTTCGGGCACCACCACATCGCTGGTACGAAACTTTGTCTACAAAGTAAGTTAATATTAATTAAGGCAACATTTTCAATTAACTTTAACTCACCTTAATTTTCATGAGCAGCAAGGAGATCGTTGTGGCCGTATACTCATCGGTTTTGGGATTATAATGCAGCTCGCAGACATATTTCTTGGTAATAAAGTGCAACAGCAGCGGTGTGACGAACGTAAAGAAACCACCAATAGTGCATAGAAAAACGGCCATGCCGGTGCCACCAATTTTCATGCCCTGTTCCAAAAGCACCGGTTGTGCAGCAGCACCAGCCAAACTGGTGGTTAGCGAAAAGAGTTTGACTACTTTCATGCGTGAGGCCAGTGTACCATAGTATATGCGTTTTTCTTCATCATCAACATTTGCAGCCGGCGGCGCAGCATACCATCTGTGTGGTATTGCGGCAAACATTGCAGTTTTTGGGACTTCATTTCTTATGTGGAGACGACTTGGCTGCAGAGGATTGCTGTGAGCGGCATTTGCTGTACGTGCTATGCGCGTCAGCGCTGTGGAAAATTGTCTGCGACAGGGCAGCACAGCGCGTATGGATAACATTGTATTTGAACTTTTAAAGCAGGTAAGTTTATTTTATTATTTTTCAAGCGTTTAAACGTGCACTTAAATATTGTTGAATAACACGAGCGCTGTGTCAAAGCTAAACAGCTGTTTGGTTTGTTTGTTATACGGTCACACTAGCTGGCCACAGGGTGTTTCATATCAAGCCGCTGCTGTATGTTGGCGCATTTTTCAAACGAGGTTGGGGTTTGGGTGAAAAAGCAGCCAAATTGTTGCCATCGTTTTTGTTCAAAATGCTAACAATGTGGCTACAGGAAATGCAAATGTAATTTGACCCATTTTGTACGGACCAGACAATGCCAACATAATTGATGCCAAAAACGTGAACTAGCAACTGTTATGCAACAAAGCGCCGCTCTGCAGTGCAGGGAATGTTATCTAAACGGATGTGGGCATTGCATGGCCAATAATCTGCTTAAATCGAGTGCGAAAATTTGTATCCACGCAGTTGCTGTTGTTGTTATTGTTGTACTTGATTAACGATAATTGTGGGCGTTGTTGATGGGCGTGGCCCTCGGTCAGCCAGACTTTTGTACTGAAACGGCTATTTATGTGGCTGGCATGTTATGAAAACCAAAAACACACACAAAATTCGCATGTAAATTCACATTAATATGCTTGAATTAATTCCCAACACGGGGTCACTCAGAGGACTTGCTATATATGGTAGGGTATGGTATATATATATATTTATATGCTGCCTAGGTACATGCAATTTGTCGTTGTTTGGCAAAACCGCCATAAAACCACATTTTTAATTTATGTTCATTTAATTGTTTAAATTAAATTGCTTTCGAGGTTATGTGTATAATTTTTTTTTCTTTTTGCCGCCTACATAAATGCATATATCAATTGATGGCTGTCATGCCTGCCTGGTTTGATTTTATTAAAAAAAAAAAAACAATTACGATACCGATTACATCGTTGTTGTTGCAATAATCTTTCTAAAATCTCTCTCTTTAAAATGCTAGATATAAATTCATAATTCAAGTTTATGACTTGGCATTCATTCAGCTGCATTCAAGCATCACTAATCAACAATTTTCAAAGTGACCAAAAATCATATTTGATTTTGAATTGCAAACAACGCTCCTTACTCTCCCCGCTCTCTTTAGTCCTGCAGTTACAACTCTAGCTGTTGACTCCTCCACTGACTGACATATATGAGAATAGTATTGTTGTTGTCTGCTGGCTATGCCTGCGAAATCCTTTTGTTATCCGTGACTTTTGTTGTCATTTTATTATTGTTATTTCATGCATCATATTCATTCATTCATCGTTCTTTTACATATCGAGCATGTGCATATATGTATGTACATATGTGTTTCTACAATATATATTATATACATATAGATAGCTATATACTATTTGACAGTCGACTCTTGTTGCTCCTCTTAGCGAATTGTTTGGCCGAAAAATTTCACTGCACTCACTAGTGAGTGTGTCCTGTCAAAATAATTCATGGCAAAAAACCGCCTGCTCTTATGTACTCTGAATGTTTAAGCATACAGTGGATAACGCCTAGGAGCAAACGCCAAACAGTTGTCCGCCATCAATATGTAGCCCAAAAGTATGCTAGCATTTTGGTTGAACTTTGGCTGTGCCGCATGTGGCAAATTTGGCGAGCAGATTGCCGTAGACCTGACCCACTGCTTGCGGCAATGTGTTCTTGCCGTCAACTGATTAAGAGCGCGCATAGATGTTGAAATGGCGTCCGCGGAGCCACATGTCGTCTACGTAATCATCGTTGTTTCGGCCGCTGGCCCAAAATTTGCATCAAAAAGTAACTTTTTGAGCATGCGATGATGATGATGATGAACTACATGGGTGTCGTTCTCTGTACAAAAATCCAGATCCGCATGCGTACGATGCCGCGTCAATGTTTCCGGCGACTCCTCGGCAGTGGTCTCAACTATTTTTTTGCTCACGGAACGACAATTTCGATATACAGGTTATAAATGATCCACGACAGAACTTGACATACCTATGTCAAAAAGCAGCCACTTTGAATGGGTGTATGTCGAATTATGGGTATTTAACAGATTTATCCCTTTTTATTACATTTCCTAGAGTTCCAAGGTGGAACACATTCGTCTCTACTTTGTGCCACTCTCTGTAATTCATTCCAGCTAAGACGCATACCACCGGTTTCCGACTCTACCTGTCGCCTGCAGGTGTTCGCTAGCATTCCTCGTCTACGGCTTCCTTGGGGGTTCAGTCAATCGCTGTTCTTGTAAGATCAGAATGTGGTCAAGTCAGCTCCATTTCCTTCTTCGAATCTCTAACTGTACCAGCACCTTATTGTTAAGATATTGTTTTTTAATAAGCATATTTTTAACCTTTAAGTGTGTGTCCTTTAAGCAGAAAATCGAAAGAGAACTTTTAAAAGAAAAAGTCTTCCTTATACATATATTACACTGAAAGTCTCTATTAATTAAAGACCTCGCTGTTCGGAATCGGCTATAAATTGTAGGTCCCTATTCTGTTCGAACAGTCAGTCAGGGAATTATATATGTATTACACTGTAAAAATATTTCTCTATATTTTCGTGTCAAATCAAACTCAAATGTGTCTCGGCCCGAAAATTCAAATATCGAAAAAATGCTTATAGCGGGTAAACTCACTCTTGGGTCGCAGGACGTCTTCCAGATGCTCTAGGATCCTAGAGTAAAATGATTCGTGTACAAAATTCTGTAATATTTACCTATGCTTTTGACCAGTATATCTTAACTCCAATAGTTTAAAGAGCGTGGAAGCTGGGCTTTCTATCGGCAAGTGCCATCAAGTCTCTTGGGACATACTATATGTTATAAATGTTTATAATTATAATTAATAAATTATTATTTTAATTCATGATCTGCCTCTATACTCTAAACTTTTTACTCCAATTTGTACCAACTCTGTTCTAATGGATCTCGTGATTCACTTTTGATCGATTTGAAAGTTTTGAGAAATGTTCGTAGTTAATGGAATGGGTAAAGGTTTTTGTGAGCTAAAATGGGCTTCCTAAGTTTAAATTTTCTAAAGTATATAATTTATATGCAATTCAGGCAAGGATTGGCAGTATAGATGATTCCAGAGCTAGATCTAGGAATATTTGTTAATAATTTATAATTTTTATACCCTGTGCCGTATGATATAAGATGTATATTTACTTTTGTGCAATCTGATAATGTAAGTAACATACACTAAAAGAAGTCGAAGTGCCCCAAAAATTAACTTAAATATGACCACGGTGACTAGGGAAGTCAATAAATATACCCATGTCCGTCTGTCTGTCTATCCGTATGTACTCCTAGATCTCAGAGATAGTAAGAGCTAGAGCAACCAAACTTTTAGATTCGTTTCCTTTTATTCTAAGGGAGACAAGTTTATTTTTCTTTTTTTTTTAATATTTCTAGGGGCTCTACGTTCGCCAACCCACGCCCCTCCTCCGAACGCTTCGCGATCCGAACTATATATATCCTTAATGTCATCAACGAAAGACTTTTATATATAAAAGAGAGATACAGCTCCAATTGGGGTGTTCCGCAGGACCTTAATTTTTTTGCTTATGAGGATATCGTAACCAAATTTGGCATTGCAAAGTTTCCAAGTTCCAAAGTACTATCAAATTTAGAGGTGATCCTACACATTTCGTTGCGTTTTTTTGTTTATGAAATCGGTTAATTATATCATAGAACTGATCCTACAAATTTCGCTGAGTTTTGTTTGCTTATAAAGATATCCTTACTTAATTTGATATTCGAAAGTTTCCAAGTTCTCAAACACTGTAGCAAATTTGATAAAAAATCGCTTGATTTTATCATATAACTACCATAAGTTTCTTATACTATAGTTCCCAAGCACTGTATCAAAATTGATATAAATCGGTTGATCATATGATGTATCCCACACATGACTGATCCTACAAATTTCGTTGATTTTTTTTGTTTATGAAGATATCGTAACCAAATTTGATAAAAATCGGTTGACTATATTATGTATCTAATGAAGATGCGATGCCCTAACCAAATTTAGAACATACAAGTTTTTTCGAGTTCCCAAGGAGAGGACCTCAGGGTTGACAAAAAAAATTTTATCATTTCTTTTTTATATAGACTCAGATCCCCTTCATACAAAATACATGGGAACTCTGCTGAAGTCCTTACCCCATTAAGCAATATATCGGATGTAATTTGTATTGCCGGTACAGGGTACCACAAATTCGTCTGCGTTTAAAATTAACGGAGGCCATCTTTAGACTTGGTATGAATCGGTTTTCCGCCCATTCCTCTAAGTTTAATCAGAGTGTGTGCAGTTTTAAATTGAGTTCCCCAATCTGAGACTTTTTATACAAAGATAAATTTTAGTTTATATCCATAACTTCCATTGTTTTCAAATAATTTGGCTATGGCTAGTTTTACATAAATATATACTAAGAAGACTGGGTGTCATCACATTAGAGTAAGGGTTATATATTTATTCCTTTTTCTCCAGAGTGAAGCATAGGACTGCAACTAAATTCTTAAATGTGTTTCTATCACTCGCTTCGACTTCTTTCTCTAATTGCCTTCTCCATGTGTGCGCTGGACGCACCCTTCGTGATCCTTGATGGTTCATTCGATGGACTTCCTTGTGATGTCTTGCGGATATTTTCGTAAGCGTATGACCTATCCAATTCCATTTTCTCTTCGTTATATTTCTCTTATATTTTGTTTTGATTGTGCCCATAGCCTCTCATTTGATATGGTTTCCGGCTATCGTATTTTTAATATGCATCTAAGTCATCGATTGACGAAGGCTTAAACTCGCTGCAGGGACCTCAGAGTAAGGGTTACTTCTAAAAAACTATGGTTTCTTTCTTTGTGTGGCTTCTCTGCGGCTTCAGTAGCAGCTTCCTATCGAAACGCCCTTAACCGATTTAGAAACAAGATTGTTTTGATATTCGCAAATAATTCTAGAGATGTTCCGAGAATGGAAGGTGGAATTGCATCGTTGCATCATTTTAAGGATCATCTCTGGCTCTTTGGAGAATGCCGGGATCCACATTATGGCACGTGGTCTGCTCGGATAAGCCTCACACACTCTCACAACGACCGCTTTAAAGAGATCCGCCGATCTGACATTATCCACGTGGAGTCGAGTACACTATATACACTACGGCCTGCTTATTCCTTACTCCTTATGCACAAGTGTTGGACAATTATGCATAGTTTCTATTTTGTTGAGTTTTTACTGTACATCATATTCATCCTACTACTTGTATTTATGTGGATTGTTATGCGGCTATAGATGTTTCTGTAGCTGGCTGCAGTCTCCCTAGTATATAAGTAAAATTGCTCATTCAAATTCGCTATGATATCAATTTATTTTTATGCTTTGGCGACGACCTTTTTTATGTGCCATCTCGGCCAGCGCCCACCGCGCAGTGTCCTCGCTGCGGGTCCTCCTACAGTGTCCTCCAAAATCTGCATATACATGCATGTACATATACTCTACCACTCGTATGCGTTATAAATATTACCTTTCCCTAGTTGCGACCTGATTGATGTGATTTTTTGATAGCGCTTTGCAATTTGTTTAATTTGCTTTTTAAACCACCGCCCCACCGCACCATTATTGATGCATCCCCCGCCCGCTAGCAATGATTTTAATAGTTTTATTAATTTATCAAATTATAGCATAAAAAAAATTAAATGAATAACGTGCTCGTGCTCTATGTAGTATTCATTTGAGTGTTTAAGTGTGGAACAAAGCTGCAGTCGCATAAAAGACTCGAGTGTGCTGGCGTTAAAGCACTCAAACAACTCCTTATCAAACGCCAACATTGAGCAAGTTCGCTGCGAACTGTCACTCATTTCTGCAAAGTGTTTGACAGCTCCTGCAACAAACAGCAGCAAACATGTTGCCAACTGCTTGCAATCCACACTGCAGCTTGTTTGATATCAAACAGTGCAACATGTTGCGGTGCGTTATAAGAGTTTGAGCGTAGTCCGTGAGTGTTTTGCAAAGGGGAGTAATAAAATTGAGCACTTTATGCTATTGTGGGACATTAGTGCGAGCGTCTTAATGGCGGCAGTAAGAATAAAGAAAGGAAGGAAGTTTGCAGGATTTTTAATATAGTATGTCCTGAATGCATTCAAGATTCAATTATAACACGCTTTGCAATTAATATGCTTACAAATTTGCATACAAAGCAGCAAAATCAGCTTAAGAAATTAGAAACTGCAGAAATTACATACCAAGATTGGTATGCGCTGACCGGACGAAGGACGAAGGAGGAGCACGAGCTGCCTCTCAAGCTAGGAAGCAAAAAAATATGAAGTAATTGTGGAATTTATAGTACATATCAGCGGCCAAGCTAGACAAGCAATAAATCATTTAAAATTCACTTTAACACGAGTAAACCCTTAGACACACACACAGGCACACTCGTAGCCATTGCCAGGATGCCCTAGCCAGCATCAAGGACTCTTGCAGTTTAGTGGCATAGGTAGAAAACTGAACTGAAACTGAAAATGTTAAACTAAATGCTGGAATAATTACAGACTTAAACTATGCGCATATTTAAAATAGAGCAAAAATGTGCTACAAAAAGGACTAAACACAAAAAAAAAAAGGAGAAATAAAAACGAAGCTAGGGAACGAAGCTCCTGAAAGTTGATAATATGTTTGAAAAGGGGGGAGCCTGGCCTGATGAGCAGCCAAACGTGTAAAGAAGCCTCAAATAATCGCATATGCACAGGATTGTTTGGCATTAAAAGTGTTGTGAATGGTTCCACACAGTCCTTCTGTACTAGGTAGTGAGGCTTTTCCAGCTGTCCCGCCCGCCCCGCACTTTGAACCGCTGCCCCAAAAACATTATTCATTTTCACACTTGCAGATACGAAAATGTTTCGTTTCGTTCGGTTTCATTTCATCTTTCAGCCATTTTCCGCACATAATTTGTAGTTCATTTTGCGCGCTAGTCATTAAATTGGTTTGTAATTTATTTGCTCTTTTGAGGTTAGGGACGACGGCCTAGGAGCAACCATAATTTTTTATATAATAATGAAAAATGATGCAGCAGCAAAGATGGAGAGTGCAATTTAGTTTAACCTCTCGTTGGAGTGCATCATTGAAGGCTTTTGGTAGCAAAAAAAGAAGGACTTTTTTGTGGTATTTGATTATGTGGAAGCAGGAAGGAAATCGATGTTAGTGTATTCGTTTAGTAAGCTTAGTTCTTAGGCATTTCAATAACAAAGTAAAATAAGAAGAACGTTCTTCTTAACAAGTGTTCTGTGCTTTTCGACTTTCTACTGTATTCAAAACTCCTTTGGGATTGCCTATACCATCAAATTGTAATCAAATCCGATATATTGCTTCCCCAGTTGAGTGCATATGTTGGGGTCTATGGGGCCAACATGGTAAACAGTTGATGTGGGTTAGGTTGATAAGGCTACTCAATAAATAATTGAGATCATTCATGAGGGATAAAGATACATGCAAATTGGAAGTAGGTGGAGCGGGGTTATAAAGCCTTATTTGGCGTAAAGATTCCGAACTGCCTCTAAGGTAGGCATAAGCTATCAACAACTAGTCTCTATTGTCTGTCTCCCTGAGCGTGCCACCCTGGTGTTAAACTAGCTTAGGACTGATCTTCTCTAGCCAATTTTCGGGCGATCTCTGCGTCTGGAAGGGGGTAGAGGAGGATTTCTTTGAAGGTCAAAAGCTGGTGGGATTTCATAGTCGCCTACGTAGAGCGCCTTCCTTGCCGAACCATTTTGGGGATTCAAAAAAAAGTGGCCAGAGCCGCTATGTATGCATTTGCCAGGTCTTCAAAGAAGTTGTACCCAGAAACTTGGCCGCGTTAAAGCTGCTAGCACCCTGGTACTGTTCTTACGAAAACGCAGGAGTTTAGATGTTCACTTTGGATTGTACCGTAGTCAGAGTGCTCGGAACGTACAAGTAAAATACATTCCATACATACACATAATACATGCGAAGAAGTTTCTTTCTCTATGCTGCAGAAGCGGCATAGTCCATTATCCGCTATGCCAATTTTGGAGCCTACAATGTCCCGTCAGAAGGCCCTTCAGGATACTCACGGTGTTCTTCCCGTGAGTTACCATGGCTTTGAACCTCTTACGTTTGTAGTTCGAGAGGAGGGTTTTTAACTGGTATCTGTGCCCATTGAAGCATTCGTTTGTTATTCTCCTCTATTCTTAGTAGATCCCGTACCAAGATTATTATATGCTTGACTCATACTTATTTCTATGAGGTACCTTAAGATTATTTTATGTTTAAAAAAATTTGGTCAGCTGTAAACCGCTTATAACCTTATGAGTGCATCCTATTGATCTTTGACATTACGGCCATCCATATACCTCCAAGCAATATCAAATTAAATTTCTATCCAGGGGGATTTTCAATTCCACCCAAAATGTTGGAAATGTTGGATTCTAAAACTATATTTAGTCAATTTCTTCTTCTTCTGTTATCCTCGACTCCTAGTGGAGCATTGGGCCTCGACCACCCCCTAGTAACGAACTCTATTTCGGGATTCACCGCAGATTTCATTCCATGAGTAGCTGGCGGCTTGTAGTTCATGATAAATAGATCTTCTCCATGTTTTTGCTGGCGCACCAACGCGACGACCTCCCCCTTGAGGGGAGAAGTACCTCTCGAGCGAGGTTCTCATTGGATCTCCGAAGGGTATGCCCAATCCATCGTCTCTTACGCTCGCATACTTCTACTGGCTCAGAACGTATAATCAGCATAAATTATCTTCCTCTAAACTTATACATTTTGTTCTATGATTGGGTCGGGCAGAGTAAAGACTCTAATCTAGACATTTTGTTCTTGAAGGATTGCAAATTTGCTCAACTTTTAGTCCGAATGAATATATTCTATGCTTAGCTAGATTTTCATAAATTTTTGACACAGAGTTGCATAAAACACAATTACGTCGAAATGTTCTCTCAACTTTCAAGTCAAAATATTCAAGATTAGATTCAAGCTAAAACCGCGAAGTTCTGCTGGGAAATGAAAACTTATAGTATGCTGACCCATTTTGACAGAAACTTCAGCTGACTAGAGCTTATGTGCATCTGTTGTTCAAGTTTTGTCTCAACTCTCAAGGTGTTGCTAGCGTGACGTAGATTTGTAATTACGATTTTCCTGCGTGCATATCTTGATCCAAAACATCAAAGCATCCGCTTGGTTGGTATGCTTGTTAAAGAAGAGGAAAGCTTAACCAAGTTATGCAGCCAGTGGCTTGTCGTCTGTGCCGAAATAATTACTGATAAAGCCTTAAATATTAAATTACACACTTATTTATTTTGGCTTTGCCAGCTAGTCAGCTAGCCAACAGCTTGAGCAGCGTAAAGGACCTGGTCGGTCAACTTGTCCCAGCGTCTACTATGTCCGTATCCTGCCGCACGTTGTACACGGCACAATGTCCTTGTTGTCTGTTGTAAAAGTGTACGCAATGTCTTTGCAAGCTCTCTTCAAATAGGGACAAGCTACAGGCTACAACAGGCTACTAGCGGCTACACTCGGTGCTCTAGTACTCCACTCTGCCACTCTGGTGTTTACTTTGTGGTTATTTTGAGGCTACAAGTTGCAACTTTTACATTTACGAGAAACAGCAGCAGCAGCGGCAGCAGCATGACCAACACAAAACAACAACAATGATGCACGTAACCATTGCCACATCTCACCCCCATGCTGACTCATCCACCCACCGGTGGACAAGCAACTAGAATGCACGGTGGTCCGCATCGGGTTTGGGGCAGCTGAATGTGCCCCCCCACAATTCATGTGGCTTTTTGAAGTGGTTGCCGCAATGTGCTGCGTGCTGCTTGCCGCTTGGGGTTTCGCATAGCCCACAATGCATACACTTCGATTATTTTGCGGAGTATTCCTGGTAACATTGGTAGTCTTTTGTCTTTGTGCGACAAAAGACATTCACTACAAAAAAAATTTCAATACACTCCGTGCTGGTTTCCGCAAGTGGTATGCACTGCAATCATTATTTCACTCCAAAAATTGTTGTTTAATTGTTGAACAACAAGCAGTGCACAAAGCAGTGCATCCTGCACATGTCAATAGCTTGTTGAATATCAAATGAAGTGGTTAAAACACTGCTGAAGTAGCTTCATATATAGTATATGAAATATGCCAAATATGAATGTACTTATTTCATTAATTTTAAGATAACTGAATTCGAAACTTTAACTTGTTGAAACTTTGCTCAAAAAGCTGAAGCCGTGAAGCTTGTGGCAATATAATATGCACTTTATGGTTTCACGCTCTTTTGGTTTTCAAGAATCAGGCAATATGAACAGCCACACATGGGTAAATCGCTTTCTTCATCATTTTGGTATAACAAATTTATTCAAGGTACTTGTAGCTTTCGCTAGCTACACATTTTTCTCATCTTACGTGTTATTTGTAGATACCAGGCCAAACAAATTCCTTCTCCTTCGAGACGCACCACTCATCAAGCCATTTAGGGACGTCTTTGTAACTATCGATGTGCTGCTCAGTGAGGGCGTAGTTGGAAGTGTCTAGTGAATCAGTCTTGTTTATCAGCGGAATGGGGGTAACACCTCCCAGTTGAGTGGCTCCAAGTAGTTTTGGACCATTTTCGACGAGTGTTGTCGTGGAATTTAATCGGCTGCTCATGTCTTTATTGAGAATCCAGCATTTTTCACGCAGAGTATGCTGCAATTTGATCAGTTGTGGATGGTAACGGTGGGCATTGACAGTTTCACCAGGCTTCAACATCTCATAGTAGACGTTATTCTGCTGATCCTACCAAGCGCAATGCATCGTGTTCCGTTGAAAGGATTTCTCTTGTGGAAGATGTTGCTAATTGGCCAACGCACTATTTTTTCCGATTAGAATTCTCGAAGTATATGCACTTTCCATCATCCGCACTATCACAAACCGATCCTGGAACGAGTTTGTTTGCCTGGTAAACAAGATCTTTATCCGCCTATAGTTCAATACATACAGCATCCATTAGCCGATCTTCTGAACCTTTCCCATAGCACTTAGATGCATGGAATTGACTAGTATAGTCACAACCAATAGTCCTCGTCCAAAAGTGCCTAAAATTGATGGCCCTCATCCTTCTTGGGCCCATTTTCTTGCTTCTTGAACCTAGGGTCAAACTTGCGTCATTAAACCAGCGAAACCAATCTCTGCACTTTGTTTTAAATAAAGCACTTTCGCCATAGGCCTCCACAAGCATTCAATGCGTTATTACTCCTCCAAGGTGCTTAAGGCTTCAACAAGAACCTTCCACGGGACTTTGTTTGGCGCAGTTTGCATCTTGGACATTACCAAAAGAAAAATATAGGTTGTGCTTGGAAATTGTATTATTTAATGTTGTCAGATGCCAAACTCATTAAAAAAAAAGGCGCTTGTCCATGGTATCCGAAGCTATCCATACTACGTGACCCGTTTAGGGTAGGTAGGGGGTCTTCAAAGTACCACGTTTGGATATAAAGCGGGAAGGCTTTAGTTTTAAAAAAAAATGCTTAAATCATACTTACGAGTGTCTATGTGAAAACTAGAGAGAGGCCTCTTGACAAATACTACGGATAGTCACCAAGGTATGTAGGTTGTAGGTGTGTAGGCGTTGAGACTTAGGGTTCCAAGCTCACTTAGCCAAGAACAGACCCTTGTGATACCGATAATAGGAGTAGGTAGGTAGAATTGGTTGTCTTCCGACACACCTAGGCCTATGAAAGGCCCGTTGTGATGCCACTTGAGTTGGTCCTTACTCTCCTGTATCCTCTTTGAACCAACCTGTCGATTTAATAAACAAATTAATCTTATTTATTCTGATTCTTGCGAATTCAGTAATATTGCCAAAAGTTTCGTAACCCTATGTATTCAGTAATGGGAGTTAATGATAAGGATATAGAATAGACAGGAAAATAGGGAAATATGACCTGGGATGATAGTCTAGTGCACGGTCTCTAGACCATCAAGGCCGCTCACCAAAGCGGTAGCAAATTTTATGGGCACGTTCACTTAATACGCTTACTGGCGCCATCTATGAGCAAACGTTGGTTTTAAGCATATGGGTGAGTGTGTCATCGAAGTAAGTTAACCCATAACTACCACCTAGTGACCCTTGTGGAAATAAAATAATTGAGTTTATAATAGTACGGAAGTGATAACTATTTGTGGGGTAAACTATTTTACTGACCATGATTTAAAGAAATTATTCCTCCTACACTTTAAATAACTTCCACCTTTGTCATCAGGCTTAGAGCAGCAAAGTTTAACAACATGGTATATCCATCAGAACTTTTATTGAACTTAGATCTCAAGGCAATTCTTTATTAATTCATCTAGAATAGACTTCCGCTTTACAAACAGCTTCAAAACAGTTCTTATTCTTATGTCCTGACACTTTGTCTACATGTTGCAATGAAATGCCCAAAAAAAAAAGACTTCCTGCTGCTACGGCTGCTCGTCGATCTGTAAGTTACTGGGAGTCTGGAGTCGTGCCACATTTAAGTGCCGTTTCATTAACCCGATTCTCTTTGGCTATTTGGAAATCCATGGGCCAGTTGCTGGGAGCAAAGTCTGCCCTGCCGCCTGCTGTTTGCCAGAGTGCAACTTAAATTTCAATAAACTCGAATGGAAACTTATGTCTAAGCGAGTCCATGTCTTTGTTTCTGGCTCAGCACGCAGCGGGCTTCGAGCTGTCTAGTAGCATTTAAATCAAAATTAAACCCCAAAAATTGTCTTACATACAAACAGAGATGCACAAACACACACACGCACACACATGTGCATGCATGTAGGCAACAGCAACAACAACAAAGCGTCTAAAGTCAACGTTGTGTGTGTTTTTGTGTGTGTAGTTGGTGCGTTTTGGGCCAACGCTGCGTATACGTAACGTAACGTGATGTCTGTTTAGTTTGTTTTCTTGTTGTTTTTGTAACAAGTGTAAGTTTCCATGCAACACACACACACACGCACACACGTGAGCACACATACAGTAAGACTTTAAAGCTATGGTCAGACGTGTATAATTTTAAGCAATAAACAAGTTCATTGTTAAGTCGATAACTTATGATGGAGCTACGCTCAGACATAAACCTTTTTTTTATGGCAAAAAATAAATTTGAATTTCATCTCCGAACTAATAAATAAAATATGTGTTCTATAGTAACAGGGAACTGGCACCGCAGAAAAAATATTTACTGCATATTTGACGCATGAGCAGGTCCTAAATTTATGCTTTTTTCGTTACATCTATTGAAGTTTTTTCTGAACATAATAATTTGTGCATCATGAAGATAACTGCAGAACAGGAATACAACAGAGCAGGATTTCTATAGAAATCGGTAAAACATGGTGTCCTTAGAAATAAAATTTGGTGTCCTTGTTTTGGTCTAGGGCTACAAGACTTATAGCTTATAATCTGCCTCTCCATCCGCTTCCAGTGGCATAAATTTCAAATCTTGGTGAACTTATTTTAAAAAATTTTGAAAGTCCCAAAAGCAAATATGGCAGATAAGATAGTACCTAGTTGCCATATGCCCCTAAAAATAGATCATTATTTTTGAGAAAATTTTTAGAGAGAATAAGAGTTGAAACTTTCTTTTTCCCAGGAACTTTATATGAGGTTTTCCTCTGAGTATTTCTCTCTCTAGTTTTGGTTTCAGTAATTGAGTTTTCACGTTCCATCTGTATAGTAGAACATTTCTATTGAAATCGGTAGAACAAACAAACGAATATAAACTGCGTATGAGCAATCCCCTCCTTGGGCTTATCTCTGCATTTCATAATTCTGGTCAAATATTTGTGGTTGAAAGCAAAGTTCTTATGATAAAAAACTATCGAAATTCCTAGCACAAAGAAATTTACTCTTTGGTACACAGCTGCAGTGCTGCCGAATTTGGCATGTAGATGGCGCCAGCAAAAATATCAGCTATTTTGTTTAAGCGCTAAAAGCAATATATTATATTGTTATTTCTAAAACATGGGGCTTGCACCTGGTTTAGCCGCAGGGGCACGGGTACCACTTGGAGAATGAATATACCTCGGGTTTACTCCCATGTTTATAAAGAAATATGCAAGGGAGCAGGGTTCTGACAGTAAGTTATAAACTCAAAATCAGTCCTGACAACTCTACTAGCAGTAAGTTGGAGAGCAGACGCCTTTGCAGCCGTTCATTCTGAGTACAGACGCTACGTTATAGACCATGTAGGGCTACAACAACGCAAACATAATTTTCTGAAAATGCTTCCGGTATCTGCATCAAGGCTGATTTTGATGAAATTTCCGCGAAATCTGAACAATTCATTTGCAATATTCATTAACTTTGTATACCGTTCCAAACGAAAATCGGCGTTAATCAAGGCTGTCCTTTATCGCCTCTACTTTTCAACATTGTGGTCGATGAGTTCATGAGAGAGATATGCAAGTCCAAGCGTGGCATCACGCAAAGCTTCACCAGACACCTTGAAGACTTGGACTACGTCTGACCTCTCATAGATTATGTGACATGCAAACTAAAGCAGATGACCTCGTGAAGACTGGCCAGCAGAGTCGGGTTCAAAATTAACACGGCAAAAATAAAAGCCAAGGAAACGATTACCATAGAAAGGTACCCAATCGAGTTCGTCGACAGCTTTCAATACCACCATCATCTCCTGCAGTGGTGGTGTTAATCGAAGCTCGATCAGCATTTGGGAGACTATACCGCATATGAAGAAAGCCAAAGGACAAAACTGCGAATCAGTCAAGTCCAATAACGCTTGGGTTATCAACAAGCTGCCTATCGAATAAAATGCGGGATATTCTGGCCAAATAGAATATCAAATGCAAAACTGTGGCGCATCACTTCGTGAGTCCCCTATCCACCTCCAAATCAGATAAGGTAAATAGACATGGATAGGTCATGCTCTCAGAAAGGAACCAAGCTGCATTTTGAGGATGGCGCTAGACTGGAATCCCCAAGAAAGCAGACGAGTAGGACGACCAAAAGCAACCTGGCGGCGGACTGCCCTTCAAGAACCGGCACAGCAAAACATGACATGGATTACAGCTAAACAAACAGCATAGAGTTCGATGGAAAGCTCTTGTAGAAGCTCACAAGAGGAGTAAAACAGGAAAAAAAAATTTATTTACTTTAAAATCTGCCAAATCTTTCACGGTCAGCTCTGCGAATGTTCACCAAAAACTTAGTTTTTTCTCGACTTTTGCCTGCTCTTTGCGTGATTTTTTTTTCCAACAATTTTGCAACCAAGTAGGTAATAATGGCACTGTTTGCAAAAAGGATACCAAGTAATGTTTTCTTTTGGCGATTGATTTTTTCACTTTTTGTTCCCGCTGATTTTTCAATTGCCTTTTTGTTTATTGTTGCTGGCGCCATCTATTGATAGTAGCGCCATTTACATGTCAATTGATTAATAGAGTCACTACGCATTCAAGCAGTTTTTTCTCACATTTTACGATGCTGACCAGTACGGTCTTGAAATATGTCTGGAAATCAGTTGTTTCTTCTAACGTTTAGCACGTGTGACCATGGTATATAGTGTAAGGAAGCGCATGTACCCTGTCCCAGGCAATTTAATAAAAATAGATGAGTGAACTGGCATTAGAGTCACAACTTGAACAGGCCAACAAAGCAGCACACCAACAGACCCACATCCAGTCCTGGACCCAGACTCAGACCCAGACTCACTCACATACACTCCATTGCCTTTGTACCTCACTTCAAGCGTTACAAATTCAACTTTAAGCGTTTTGACGCTAAGTAGTTGATGGTGCCGAGACTATAACTGGGCCAGAGAGTGAGGAGACTCCGCATGGAATGGTATACCGGGGGATCCCGGATATTGTGTGTTTGTGTGTGTACTACTGAAACTGGATCTTGTGAAGATGTGGCTGCTTGGCAACCAACAAAAAGCCAGCCACGAATGAGTGCACTTCTACAATATTTCTTTAGCATATATCAAAAGTTATAGTTAAAGCATTGCATGTTTGCTGCCATATCCCCTCCCGCCCATACGACGCGTGAGTATGCAATCTATATCTATCAGTTACCCCACTCGCTTCCGGCACTTTGACTGGTTGAGCTTGGGCTGCTTGGATGCCATGATGTACATACGCATCCTTGAAGCCAAATTGAAGTGTTTGTGCATAGCACAAGTGGCCGAAATGTGTATGAAAACAGCTTACATGGCATGAAAATTCTCACAAGATGGCGATGCCAACGCGCGTACTTCTCTGATCCAAAAATGTCGATGAGCTTCAGCTGGCACACGTTGGCGTTATGACAAGGACAACCAAGACGAAGACCAAGACTGACTCTACGCTTACGACTATGACAATAATGACGACCTGATATGTTGATGATTATAATAATAATGATGATTACGAGTATGTTGACTGCTGCTCCAGCTCCAGCTCCTGTTACGCACATCGTTTCGCTTTAATAGGATATTATAGCGAATTTGTGCACACATTTTGGTTGGGTTTCATACTGTCTACGTCTGGCTCTGACTAAATGGCTATCTAGGCCATTGCGTATACGCCGTGTGTACACGTTATACAATTTTAATGCATACCCAAAACAATGTACAACTAAAAGTGTTTTAATACACATCTAATATGTATATAGAGCGAAACTCTACAACATTAAATTTCAATTTTATTTAGCATACTACCAAAATAGTGGCCATAATGCATAAATACTTTATTTGGGCTTGTTTTATATATAACAACTACAGCAGTAGTCAGCATATTCCTAATAAAATCATTTACTTTGGGAGAAATATGCTGCAATGGTTTAGATTGCTGCAGATTGCAGCCATAAAATGCCACTGCAACCATTTTTGTAACAAAAAAAAAAAACACAGTTTATATTGTCTGGGCCAAGTTTTGTTATGATGCGTTATGCGGCTGTGGAAATTAGTTTGCAAAGTTTGGCAGAAGGGGACGAGAAATATAAAATTAAGTGAGGTCTTTAAATGAACTATTTATTTGTTCCTGATGATTCACGGTCTCATCAAGTCAGGTTTATTTTCTTTAATAAAATGATTAACGGCTGTGTAAATAAATTAAAAAAATTAAATTAAAAATTTAAAAAACCCCCGAACTTAAGTAATTTTCATTTAAAAAGTGAAAAATAATAAAAGAAACTTAATGTTAAAGTACCTAAGAATCTATTAATAATTCTAAAAAAATACGTCGCGTTGGGGGACACGCGAGGGCAGACGTCGTTGACGGTCGTATCTTACATGCAAATTTTTTGAAGTAATTCTATGAAAGTTTTTGAAGTATTTTCTTAATTTTGTTTTTAAGTTAATCTTTGTTGCTTAATTAGACTATTTGTATTTAAATTGTTAGTTTAGGAGCGGTCCCCCAACGCGACGTATTTTTTTAGAATTATTAATAGATTCTTAGGTACTTTAACATTAAGTTTCTTTTATTATTTTTCACTTTTTAAATGAAAATTACTTAAGTTCGGGGGTTTTTTAAATTTTTAATTTAATTTTTTATTTCATACTTTTTATAGGTAGGTTAGGTTAAGTTAGACTTTAGTATATTATAATATACTTACTATAATTTAGATTCTTGTTAAGGTATAGATTACATTTAAGGTCAAGCTCGTTTGCTTTTTTTTACGCATTCTCCCCACTTTCACTCCCCACAACTTTTAAACGGCTCGACCGATTTTCATCATGTCTAGGAACACTCGCACATAAGTCACCTTTAATACAAAAAAAAATAAATTGAAATCACTGCATGCGTTCGGGAGTTACGATGCCACAGACAGACAGACAGTCAGACAGACAAATTTTAGGCCAATCGGACAAAGTTGATGCTTTTAACTTCAAATGGCCATAACTTCTAAACGAGAAGAGATAGAGCAAAAATAACCTCAGATTCGAATCAGTTGCGTCGTCAGCAACAATAGGACCAAATTTTAAGCCAATCTTACAAAGTTTATGTTTTTAACTTCAAATGGCCATTACTTCTAAGAGCAAAAATAACCTCAGATTCGAATCAGTGGCGTCGTCAGCTTCAATAGGATGAAATTTTAAGCCAATCGGACAAAGTTTATGTTTTTAACTTCAAATGGCCATAACTTCTAAACGCGAAGAGATAGAGCAAAAACGCGAAGAGATAGAGAAAAAATAACCTCAGATTCGAATCAGTGGCGTCGTCAGCTTCAATAGGACCAAATTTTAAGCCAATCGGACAAAGTTTATGTTTTTAACTTCAAATGGCCATAACTTCTAAACGCGAAGAGATAGAGCAAAAATAACCTCAGATTAGAATCAGTGGCGTCGTCAGCTTCAATAGGACCAAATTTTAAGCCAATCGGACAAAGTTTATGTTTTTAACTTCAAATGGCCATAACTTCTAAACGCGAAGAGATAGAGCAAAAATAACCTCAGATTAGAATCAGTGGCGTCGTCAGCTTCAATAGGACCAAATTTTAAGCCAATCGGACAAAGTTTATGTTTTTAACTTCAAATGGCCATAACTTCTAAACGCGAAGAGATAGAGAAAAAATAACCTCAGATTCGAATCAGTGGCGTCGTCAGCTTCAATAGGACCAAATTTTAAGCCAATCGGACAAAGTTTATGTTTTTAACTTCAAATGGCCATAACTTCTAAACGAGAAGAGATAGAGCAAAAATAACCACAGATTCGAATCAGTGACGTCGTCAGCTACAATAGGACCAAATTTTAAGCCAATCGGACAAAGTTGATGTTTTTCTCCCCACTTTTACTCCCCACAACTTTTAAACGGCTCAACCGATTTTCACCAAACATGTCTAACAACACTCGCACATAAGTCACCTTTAATACAAAAAAAACTAAATTGAAATCACTGCAAGCGTTCGGGAGCTACGATGCCATAGACAGACAGACAAACAGACTGACACGTCAAACTTATAACACCCTCTTTTTGCGTCGGGGGTTAAAAAAAAAAGTATTATTATTGACTGAGTGAGTGATCAACTTAACTTTAAATCAAAGAGGCATTTGGCCAGGACCATACTCTGAGCAACATTATAGTTAGTTAGGGCGGGATAATTTGTATGGGGCCAAAAAAACGTTTTGGGGCTCACGGCAATTTTGATTCTTTGGATCATTCTATGCAACATGGCCAAAGAAACTATGGATCTAAAATTAATTTCGACTCTGTCACTTTTTCAAAATAGGTTTTATTCAAAATATTCAAAAATCGAGAAAACATTGCATTCACAAGGCGAAAAATCGTTATTTCTTCAGTAGCTAAATGTATATTTGAAGGTTTTTGGGGACGAGGAATCTATTTTTGACGCCTATTTTTAATTTTAAGCGCCGCCAGAGGTCGCCTTAGGGGTTTTTTTGTTTTTTTTTAATTGACAAAATAATGCGAAAATTGACAAATACGAGGTGCGTTCAAAAAGTAAGGCAACTTAAGCAATTTCGCGGGCAACATATTTTCGATTATCGATTTTTTTTTGTTTCGTTGTGTTGGTACACTCTTCCCGAACATCTGTACCAAATTTCAAGTGAATGGCATTTTTTGTTTGGTTGTGAGAGGTGTAAAGGTTATATAAGGTTGTCAAAAAAGTCTTGCGGTATTTTTATTGAATTTTCAATTGTTCATAAAATTGGTTATAATAATGTGATTTAAGTCAAATATGCGCCGTTTTGTTCGATGACGAGTTCCCAACGAGATGCCAACTTCATAATGCCCCTCTTATAGAAGCTCGCTTCCCTATTGTCAAAAAACTCCGAGAGCCAATTTTCACAGGACTCTCTTGTGGACAACTTGTGAACAACAAGCGCGTTCGTCATGGACAGAAATAGGTGGTAATCACTTGGTGCGAGATCCGGACTATACGGTGGATGCAAAAGAACCTCCCATCCGAGCTCCCGGAGCTTCTGGCGCGTCACCAAAGATGTGTGTGGCCTGGCGTTGTCCTGATGGAAGACAATTCGGCCTCTGTTGATCAAAGATGGCCCATTCTGCATGAGTGCTGCATTCAAGCGGTCCAGTTGTATGCAGTACAGGTCCGAATTGAGCGTTTGGCCATAGGGGAGCAGCTCATAGTGGATGATTCCCTGCCAATCCCACCAAACACACAGAAGAACCTTCCTGGCCGTCAATCCAGGCTTGGCCACCGTCTGGGCAGCTTCCCCGCTTTTCGACCACGACCGTTTACGCTTCACGTTGTCGTAAGTGACCCACTTTTCATCGCCAGTCACCATCCGCTTCAAAAACGGGTCGATTTGGTTGCGATTCAGAAGCGATTCGCATGCATCCATACGGTCAAAAATGTTTTTTTGCGTCAAGTCGTGTGGCACCCATACATCGAGCTTCTTTTTCAATCCAAGCTTCTTCAAATGGTTTATAACGGTTTGATGACTCATGCCCAGCTCTTGGCCGATGCTACGGCTGCTACTATGCCGGTCTCTTTCGATCAATTCAGCGATTTTATCGCAATTTTCGACAACAGGCCTTCCGGACCGTGGCGCATCTTCGATCACCTCTGCACCAGAACGAAAACGTTGAAACCATCGTTGTGCGGTGGAAATGGAAACTGTATCGGGTCCATAAACTGCACAAATTTTATTGGCAGCATGAGATGCATTTTTGCCTTTATCGTAGTAGTACTGTAAAATATGCCGTATTTTCTCTTTATTTTGCTCCATGTTTGCGACGCTATAACTCACGAACGACTAAAAGCAAACAACAATTAATCAAACACGTGTTAGCACGTGAAAAGAGCTTTCCAAAAGCTCTAGCGTGAACCGATGCGACGAATACAACTAGAACTACGCGCTTGCAAAGACAAGCTTGCGGAAATACCGCAAGACTTTTTGACAACCTAATATGTACCTTAGGGCGGGTCCAATTTGTATGGGGCCAAAAAAACGTTCTGAGGCTCACGGCGACTTTGATTCTTTGGATAATTCGACTCTGCCACTTTTTCAAAATAGGTTTTATTCAAAATATTCAAAAATCGAGAAAACATTGCATTCACAAGACGAAAAATCGTTATTTCTTCTGTAGCTAAATGTGTATTTGAAGGTTTTTGGGGTCGAGGAATCCATTTTTGACGTCTATTTTTAATTTTAGGCGCCGCCAGAGGTCGCCTTAGGGGTTTTTTTAGTTGTTTTTTAATTGACAAAATAATGCCAAAATTTACAATTATTTCACTTTTTCATAATACTCAAACACTAAAAAAATTTTATGAAAATCGGTTTACTTCTTCTGCTTATGTGGCCATAACAACCCGATTACCGGATTACGGCCTGCTTTAAAACATCTCTCCAGGCGCCTCTGCATTGCGCGCGCCTTCTCCAGTTGGTTACACCGAGCGAAGACAGGGCCCCTTCCACTTGGGCTTTCCAACGCAAACACGATCGTCCTCTCCGCCGACGGTCGCTAACTACCGCATCGAACACACGTCTAGCTGGAGCATCCTCGTCCATCCTAACGATATGCCCGAGCAAGCGAAGCCGCTGGATGTTGATACGCTGAGCAACGTCCATGTCGTTGAAGAGCTCATACAGCTCCTGGTTTGTACGGATGCGGTAGTCATCGCCAACTCGAATAGGACCAAAGATCTTGCGCAGTACTTTCCTCTCGAAAACTCCCATCAGTAAGCGACACGGTCCAGGCTTCCGCGCCGTTAAGAAGCACTGGAAGGATGAGTGCCTTGTAGAGTGTTAGTGTTATAGCGCGAGAGAGGTCTCTACTACTCAATTGCCTATTTAGACCGAAATAGCACCTTTTGGCAATAGTGATTCTGCGCTTGATCTCCAGGCTGACACCGTTGTCGGTGGTAACGGCGGTGCCAAGGTAGATGAATTCCTTGACAACATCGAAAGTATAGCTGTCGGCCGTAATCTAGGATCCAAGCCGCCGCACGTCCCTACTTGTCGACATCAGATACTTCGTTTTGCCCTCATTTACCTCATTTCGGTTTACTGTATAATATAATATTAGGCTGTCAAAAAAGTCTTGCGGTATTTTTATTGAATTTTCAATTGTTCATAAAATTTTTTTTTTTTTTTTTTTTATGTTTTATTTTGGCAATAATTCAAAAATTCATTTATTTTTATGTATTGCATATTTCTATTTTGATTCGCCAATCACAATACACAGAGTGTAGGAGACATCGTTGGACATGCCGTTAAATTAATTTTAAATTAAGTTTTTGCTGGAACGTCTTTTAAGCCTTTTTATTGGGTTTGCGTGAATTAAATTTCTTGCCAGCCTGTTTTTATGTTGAGCTAATCGTTCATTGTAACGGCTTACATGTTTGTTAATCTGCATCTCCACTGTGTCCAGATTTAGATCATGGTGCAAGGTCGAATTCCTTACGTACCAATCGCAACCAGTAATAAGGCGCATTGCCTTATTTTGGAACGTTTGTATACGTAAGCGATTCGAGCGAGCCGCTATACCCCAAATCTGGATAGCGTATCTCCAAGTGGGTGCCACAATTGCGTTGTAAAGTGCTCTTTTGCATCGTAGTGGAAGAGGACTTTTTGTGTTCAGAAGCCAATTCATTTTACTCATTTTAAAGCGGCAACTTTTAATCGTTTGGTTTATATGTGATCTAAATGTTAGTCGCTTGTCGAGAATCACTCCAAGATATTTCGCTTCACTTTGAATGATAAGGGGCTCGTTATCTAGCCATATAGCGGGTGGAGTCTTCCTCTTTAATGTGTATAAAACCGACTGACATTTGCTCGGATTTAAGGTAATATTCCACCTGCGAGTCCAGTTCTCAAGCAGGTGGATATACTCTTGTATCCCGTCAGCTACTTCATACTCACAGGATGATGAGTAAAATATTGCCAGGTCATCAGCGTATGAGGCGATTAGCATTTTGTCCTTCACAACAGCCTGCAGTAACTCCGTAGGAGTAGGGATGTCAGAAGTGTACAAATTATAAGGAAGCGGCGCAAGTACACTTCCTTGAGGTACTCCAGCTCTCATCATCCTGGCAGTGGAAAGCGTGTTTTTGATGCTGACTTGAAATCTTCTGTCCTCAAGGTAAGATCGTAATATTCCAAAATACGAAGCAGGCAGTAACATCTTAATTTTAGCTAGCAGACCGATCAGCCAAACTCTATCGAATGCCTGTTTGACGTCGAAAAATATCCCATAACAGTATTCATTGTCGTCGAAAGCTTTTAGAATATGGTTAGCCACTCTATTTACCTGCTCGACGGTGCCGTGTCCTACCCTAAATCCAAATTGATGGTCAGGTAAATAATTGTTATGTCCATTGATCCTTTTAGCCATCAACGTCTCCCAAACTTTGGCAAGAGTGGGGAGGAGGCTTATTGGACGGTAGGATTCTGGGTCCGACTCATCTTTTCCAGGTTTCCTGATCATAGTAATGAGAGCTACTTTCCATTGGGCAGGGAAGTGTTGTGTTCTTATTATGGCATTAAAAATCAGCGTAATAAAAAGAAGAGCTTTCCTTGGTAAGGCTCGTAGGGTAGCATGACATATTCTGTCATGTCCTGGGGCCTTTGACTTAGGAAGCTTTGTTATATTTTCTTCTATCTCATCTAATCTGATGGGCCTTATAGGCAAAGTCATTTGGAGTGGTGTGTCAATGATGCTGAGAGTTTGGACTACTTCTTCATCCGTGGCCAGTTTAAAAGGCGTAAATCGCTCTTCGAGGTGCTTAGCAAATGTATCTGCTTGTTCCTCTGAATTTGAGCAGTAACTACCATCATGACGCCTTAGCGGAACTAATCGATAGGGTTGTCTCTTTATGTTTCTGGTCGCTTTCCATAGGTTATATCCAGAATCAAGCTTATAGTCCAGAGCCTCTATTCTTCTGTCGAATGATTTCTGTCTGAATGTCTGAAGTGCCACTTTCAGTTCCCTTTCAGCCTTTTTCCAGACAGCCTTGTCTGCAGGATGAAGGGTGGTCTGAAATTTCCTTCGGAGTCGTCGCTTTTTAGAGAGAAGTCGAGTTAGCTCAGGAGTTAGCTGGTTACCTACTTCGTCATGTCTGGCAACTACTGGTTTAGGATTGGCTGCAGCTGCCGCAGAGTGGATTTTTGCCGTAATTAGGTCAACCGCGTGTTCTACATCTCGACCAGAGCATATCTCCATCTCTAAGTGAACCGAGTTTTCTAATGTTCTTCGAAAGACTTCCAAGTCAGTCTTCTGGCTGATGAGTCGTTGCACACCTTGAAGGAGCGTAGGTGTTGTGTGTAGAGTGATGATCAGCCCAAGATGATCACTTGAAAGGTCCCAATTGTCTGTAATAGTGAGAAGTTGATCCGGGACAGCTTGGTAGACCGCAAAATCCAGGCAGGAGGGAAGGCAATTTGAGTTGCCGGGATATCTTGTGGGTGATCCAGTTGCTAGTACTTTAGCTTTTCTTGAATTCAAACTGTTAACTAGTGCCTTTCCTCTTTTGTCACACCTTGTGTCTCCCCAGAGCCAGTGCTTAGCATTCCAGTCTCCACCTATTAAGAACCTTCTTCCTGCAGAGTTAAAGATGTTATTAAAATCTGCTTCTTCAATGTTTGTCGAAGGGCGGCCATAAAAAGCGCCAAATACAATTTTGCCGTGGACAGTATCAACTTCAATGGATGAGAACTGGAATGCGTTACATACTTGATTGTGTTGCGGGAAGTGGGAAAAACTGCGCCTTACAAGAACGGCACATCCTCCTCCTGGGTGTCTGCGTGTTGGCATAGAGGCCAAGTAAGTGTCATAATCCTGTATTTTAATTGTTCTAGGTGTTGGCAATCTTGTTTCAGTAAGTAATATTATCCCAATATTGTTTTTTTTGATAATGGCTTCCAACTCTGGTAGTTTGCTTTGGATACCATTGGCGTTCCATATTAAGATATTTAATGAAGAAATCATTTTGAGGTTAACGCAATGAGCAGGCGCAGCATTTGCGTCTGTGTTTCGGCGAATTTTGTATGCATATCTACAAGTTTGTTAATTGATTCACTTATGCTTGTCATGGCGTTAGCTATTGGATCAGACTTCTGCGAATAATTATGAAAGACTTGTTCCTTTGCGTTTTTGGGTTGTTGTTGAGGATCAGCAGTATTATTATTCAATTGCTGGTGTTGGATGCGATGAAAGCCTCGGGTTACATCTGCATACGAGACAGTTTCCGTTCTGGTATTATTGGCTGAAGGCAAATATTTTTTTAGGTTCGGAAAATTTCTGGAATCCAAGTTAGGGAATCGCGGAGGGTCTGTCATTTTTTTGTTTGACGTCAATACCACCCTTTTTTTGGTGTTAGTTCGCTTGCAGAGATCTTTGTACCATTCACAGCCTTTATAGTTGGCTGGATGATTACCTCCACAGTGTGTACATGTGGCAGGGGCGTCACGATTTCGAGTGCAATCTGCCGTAGCGTGTTGTTGACCGCATTTGACACATATATATTTTTTTCGACAAAAGTTAGCCGTATGACCATAATCCTGACAGCGTTTGCACTGTGTTACCTCGGATCTTTTTCTAGCGCTTTCAACAATTATTATCTGCCGACATAATTTTTTGATTTTTAAGATTTCCTTATTATTATAAGCTGCTTTTATATTAAGGAAGTGCATATTCATAGGGCTCTTAGTTTTATTGCTTATCGGATTATGAATATGCAATACTTCGTGTCCAAGCTTAGTTAAATTCTCTTTTATTTGACTGTTATGTGTAGAATGGTGAAGTCCTTTGATTACCACTCTAAATGGTTTGTCTTCCTTCAATTGGAAGCTGTAAAATTCAATTTTTAATTCGTCAAGTGTCTTTACAATGGTTCTGTAAGTGGGAATGTCCTTAGCCAAAATTCGAATGGTTGTTCCCATAGTTGATTTAATGTCAATATTGTCAATATTTATATAATGTCCCAAAATAGTCCAAATATCATTGACATTCTCTATATTGTGTAAAACGATAGGAGGGGGCTTTTTGGTTTTTATGTGTTCGCCTGCACATTCATCAGTAGGATCGGTATTTTTGGTATTAATACTATTATTTACTTGACCTTCTATATTTTGGTCAAAAGTTGGTGAAGGAGATCCTGACTCTACTACCATGTCATCATTGATCTCAATACCAAGAAGTTCGAATCGGTTGCTGCGATTATCGTCAGTTTTTTTTGGTTTGTCAACAGTTTTATTGATTTGGCCACTCCGAATTTTAGAGTCAAGAATGACCCTCTTTTGGTTTGTATACGGAGATGTAGCAATCTTTCTCTTTGTCGTCTTTTTCTGGCTTTTAAGAAGCCTTTGTGTCGCAGAGATAAGATGGTTTGCTGAATTGGACATGTTTGTCGATGATTGACTTACATTAAGCAGACCATCAGAGGCATCACTATAATTGTATTTTGTGTTGCCAATATTTATATCTGCAAAGTTCGGGGTGGCGCCTTTATTTTCCATTATTGGAAAACCCGAAATTACAATCAATCACACGCACGCGGTGAGCGTTTGAAGCCTCTTAGAAAAGAAATCGTAGTAAATTGGTATCAATGGTAAAAGCGAAAGTTCGTAAAAAAAAAATCGGAAAAATAATTTTTATCAATTTTAGAAACACAACTTTTAAAGCCAAGGTTACTCGTTTTTTTTGAATAAATAAAATTGGTTATAATAATGCGATTTAAGTCAAATATGCGCCGTTTTGTTCGATGACGAGTTCCCAACGAGATGCCAACTTCATAATGCCCCTCTTATAGAAGCTCGCTTTCCTATTGTCAAAAAACTCGGAGAGCCAAGTGGTAATCACTTGGTGCGAGATCCGGACTATACGGTGGATGCAAAAGAACCTCCCATCCGAGCTCCCGGAGCTTCTGGCGCGTCACCAAAGATGTGTGTGGCCTGGCGTTGTCCTGATGGAAGACAATTCGGCCTCTGTTGATCAAAGATGGCCTCTTCTGCATGAGTGCTGCATTCAAGCGGTCCAGTTGTTGGCAGTACAGGTCCGAATTGAGCGTTTGGCCATAGGGGAGCAGCTCATAGTGGATGATCATCTTCGATCACCTCTGCACCAGAACGAAAACGTTGAAACCATCGTTGTGCGGTGGAAATGGAAACTGTATCGGGTCCATAAACTGCACAAATTTTATTGGCAGCATGAGATGCATTTTTGCCTTTATCGTAGTAGTACTGTAAAATATGCCGTATTTTCTCTTTATTTTGCTCCATGTTTGCGACGCTATAACTCACGAACGACTAAAAGCAAACAACAGTTAATCAAACACGTGTTAGCACGTGAAAAGAGCTTTCCAAAAAGCTCTAGCGTGAACCGATGCGACGAATACAACTAGAACTACGCGCTTGCAAAGACAAGCTTGCGGAAATACCGCAAGACTTTTTTGACAACCTAATATATCTTGCATATGACCGATCGGCCAAAAAAAAAAAAGTTTTTTGAGCAACATTCGTTGTGTTTCGTTTGTTTGTGAAGATATTGGAACTTAGAAGTTTTTTAAAGTACCCAAGTACTGTACCAAATTTGATCAGAATCGGTTTTCTATATCGTATAGCTCTGATAGGACCGGTCAAAAAAAAAGCAAAATTCCACTTATTTTTATTTGTTTTTGTAGTCCATTTTAAGATGAAAAAATTTGAATCTTGGCTTTTTTTTATTTCTCAACTTTTTTTTCGGAGTTGACTAGATATTATAGATTCTATTATTATTCTAATAAGCTAAAACTTTAAATAAATGTTTATGTTTATTTGGCAAAAAGTTCCCTAGTCTCAGGCATAAATGAAATTTAAACAAATTGTCTGACAAAAAGACATAAAAAACCAACTTAAAAAAAACTGCAATGCAATAATAACCAATCAGAAAAAAATTTTTTTAAAAACTTTGTTTTGACGAGTTTTTGTAGGCGATGTTAGAGTTTTCAGGTTAACCAAATCATCTTTTGGCACTGAGACGACTCACGCTCTGGACTTTTAAATTGTTTCTTATTGGTGCTATTTTTAACCCGCTCAAAGAAAAATTTAAATTGGTTAGAAATAAGAAGTCTAAGTGAAAAGCTTTTATTCTCGCTCTGATAAAGGAATTACCAATAAGAACGTCAGGACTTTATTTTAACCCATTTTAACTGTTTGATTGGTATGAAATCAATTTAGAGGCGTGACATTCGCCTTAAATAATTTATTTGCAAAATTTTATTATTTTCCAGCACCAGGCCGTGGCTTCATATTGCGTATACGCAACGCTGGAATAGCCTCGATGAGTAAAGCGTAATTAAAGAATTTTATTATTCATGATGATTTATTTAAGAGGGAACATAACCTATTTTTAGGTCGAAAAGTCAAATAATTTAAATTTAACCATGTAAATTAACAGTTCAAATTTTGTAAAAAATGAGTTGTGTCCACGGACGCTAGAGTGTCAGTCAGGGTGTGCTTTGCGGGAGGTGGTAATAAGAATATGAAGGAATCCTAAATATATACCTTTAAAACAAAAACAAAAAACTTGCCGATATCTAACAAATAAGCGACATAAGAATTTTTTAAGCTGATGGAGAGAAGAGATTAAATATAATGCTTCAAATTGTTTGGAGCTCACACTAAGTTCGAATGAACCAAGAGCTGTATGAGCTATGAAATTCTTAAAACCATTATTCAATTGACCATTCCCAATGCAAAAGCTCAAATCTTATTCCTTACCTTAAAGTCGACACTGACGCTAGGCTATCGAGGCCGCTAAGGCAGGCCTTATTATCCGAAACTATCATTATCATTGGCGGCTACTCTTACCTCTACGTTATCAATATTTTCATCGCTGTGTCCTGTAGGGAGTCTTTTCGGCGGCTCACCGTCATGCAAAGTAAATCCACTTTCCAAGCTATTAATTATGAAGCACAGCGAACTCACAAGCAGCAAAATGACGAAAATATTTTGCAGGAAAGGTTCTTCCTTCGGGATCGTAATTCGTTACGATAGAAAATTTGATCAAATTTAAAACGTTATAGAAAAGTTCATTTGTTCATAGTGAAATGACAAATCTTATTAATCAACTGGCAGGAGATGTCAAACATCGATCCACAAAGTTGACCTATCAGATGAAGCTATCAAAATGTTAAATTTTTAAGATCTAGAACAGGAGTGTCTTAATCAATTTATTTTATTCTCCTAAACATATTGGAGTCCTTTGTCGGCTTCTCTATATTACCCATATTCTCATAAATTTAATTCAAACGAAAAATGAGTTAATTACAATGTGCAATCTATAATGTTACTTTACCTTTAAGGCCTTAACCAAAGACCTTGGAAAATATTTTTTTTCACTCATTGCAGGCATTAAAATTGCATTAAATTGCTTGGAAATAAATAAATATTCGCTGTAATTGCTTTTCCACGAATTCGTTTTTAATAACTTCAACAGTGGCTGGCACATTTGCCCTGAATCTTAAACTTGACTTAATATATTATATAAAGTACAACTGCAGCAGTTGGCTTTGGTGCACCAGTTACCGTCTCTTTAAGCCACCAACCACCAACACCCCCATCCCTCCAAACTGCATCTGAAATTCATAAACGAATAAACGAACATCAGGGAACTTTATTCATTAGCTCTCGCTCACTTCAAGAGCATCAACATTCAGCATTCAACTCGGTTCAACTTGGTTGAATGTTGGTCGTCCGTCGTTCGTAAACGAAATAAGTTTTCTACACGCCGTGTTCTGTTCCCCTTCCCCTTCCCGTCCAAACTTTTTATTTTGTATGTACTCGAATTTTTGGGTAGAAAAATTTAAACAAGTTGTCATAAAAATGTCGCACCGAAATCGCATTACAAGCAGTGCAACCATTTTGGCCATGGCCAAAATCACAGCCGCCGCTTAAGCCGACAACTCCCAGAGCTCGGAAAAGTTCTGCACACGCTCTTGGCATGCGTTTAAATCCACTGCGGAAGCTGCTCGCTCTGGCTTCAGTTCCTCTATTACAACTTTTGGCCCATACACTGCGAAAAATTTTGAATTTTTGGGAGTAGTTTTAAAATTTCTTGAATTTATGGTTTTTGTTCTTGACACGGCCGTAGAGAGAATAAATCTTTTCTTAATTCATAAAAGTACGTATAATTGTTGAAATGTGTGAGACAACATAAAAAAGTATAGAAAGGATTTCTGAGAGAATTGATGATTTGATAAAATAATAATAATACATTTCATAAAACTCTAAGCAAAAACTTCCCCAATGACTCTCGAGTCCGGGCCCCTCTGAGAGCTCCGGACACGGGAAAAAAGTCCCCGACCCCCCTTCTCTAGTCGGGCCTTGTTCTGGGCTTTGTTAGGTTTGACAAATTTAAGAAAAAAAAATAGTATAACTTGTTTTTAAATTGGTTGGGAATCTTAAGCGAAGTTTCTCAACTTAACATTGTGGATATTTAACATTATTCAGTTAGGTTAGACTTTTCGGTGTATTCAGAGTTAAAAAATGAGTTTATACTACTGAACATTTTTTCACAAACAATTTTTGTTGGATTAATTCGTTTCTTAAGGGTTCGGACACAGCCGCGTTTATCCACACACAAATTTTTGACTGTAGCAGATAATACCAGCAGAGAAAGATCTTGTAAAATCATTCAGTTTCTTGCCCATCAACTAATTTTGGAGAACCTTTATAAAATTCCTATTTATTTTGGTAACTTGTGGAAATTCAATCAAGTTCTTTGAAATATTCGTTTGTGCAGTGTTGCTTCAATATCGAAAATCGATGGAAATGTATCGATAAAGACTTACCAAAAAAGGATTTATTTTGACAAAATATTTTAAAGTAAATTCCGAGAACATGCACATGAATATATATTAAAGTCAGGCGCGTATCCAGAAATTGATCATAGGGGGTGAAATGTTCTTCGTGAGGCTTGCAAAAAACTGACAACCTACTATTCCAACTTTTGAGAAATCCTACCCCTTGGATCCACCACTGATCTAAGCATTCTTCAAGAAATGTTATCAAAATGTCGGGTTACAGTATTCCAAAGCTCAATGAGCCCCAAACAATTTTTTTTTACACTTTTCGTACCTTTTTTTTAAAAAGTGGGCTTATTTTGGACTTTTTTTTTCCAAAATGTGGTTTTTGTACCTAAGTCTAGACTTAAAATGAAATGTCAGATTTGTTCTGACCAAGCTAGGGAAATCGTTGTACTGTCGTGAATCCAGTCAGCTGTCAGAATGTTGATTTCTAGATAAGTTTTTTTGGAAAGTAAGCACAAATTAAATCCAGAAGTATATATTTTGTACCCAGTTGTATACTTTATTTTGAAGCTAGATCTATGACATATACCTATGCAGGAGAAATCATTTCGGGACGACATTTCTAACAGAATTGCCTAACAATTTAACTAAGGAAAATCGAAATTCTGATGATTCCAAACTGAAGAAACCTCTTAATATCTAGATTTTGGAGGTAGGCTGGGCGATAGACGTTTGTTTTACTTAAAAAAAAAAAAAAATTCCCAACTCCCATGATCGGGATCGCATCTAAGCTGTCACATAATGCAAACCGTCACTTTTAAAGGACGCATGGATTTTTGTTGGCCCTAGCGTCAGTTTCGAGAATGGCGTAACAGAATGGAGTTTCCTTTCCCTGTTCCCTACCCAACTAAAAAGTATATTACTCAAGCGAAAATTTCGTTCATCCTTCAAGTTGGATCCAAATTTTTTTCTCGGTGCTGCTCTTTCCGTTTAGCGTTGTTTTGTTGCTGTTGTTGGTGTCATCGTCATCGTCGTTGTCGATAGCGTTGGCGCTGGCGTTGGTGGCATCTGCTGCAGCTGCGGCAGCAGCATTGCGTGCAAATTGTTGTTTTGCATTGTTTGCCACAACTTTGCCAGCACACAACACAGAAATTTTCGGCTAGTACAATTGACACCTTTTGAAATGTGATGGCGCCAGCCCTGGGCAAGATTAAGCGGAGTTGGATAAACGGGCGCGGGGTATGGGTTGGCTGTATGCGTGTTTAGTACTTCAGCTGCACTTTAACAAAAATGTCTGACTAAGTTGAACTTGCAAGATGATGTGCATACAAAATGAGTTCCAGTTGGATTTAAATTTGTCGACTGTCCTAAAATCGTAGCCTACCCACAGGCGCCGGGCTCCTAAGCAATTAGAAGAAAAAGCCATTTTCCAGGCATAACTTGTTTTGCTCTCTTGCACTCGAGTGCGAGTGCTCAACTTTTTGCACACTAATTTAATAGATGGCATTGTTTTTCCATTTTATTGTGTGCAATAAAACAACTATGAGAGAGAACTAACCCGAAACTAAACGTGCCAAATAAGAAATTTTCTAAAAATTTTCCTATCAACTTTTGGCTTTTCTTTAAGTTTGTGTGCGCAAACGAAGCTGTAAAACAAGTTCTTTTCATTTTAATTAAACGGATGAGCAGCAATTAGCGAAATAAATCTGACAATTTCGCAAATGAGTCGGCTGGTGGCAAACATGGCACCAAGCACAAGGAGGACCCAGGCAGAGTTCCACAAAAAATGGCAACCCGAAATAAGCGAAAATGGGATAAACTGCAGCACGTTGAAAATGCTGGCGCGGAGTAAAATGAGTTGGCATAAAAAAATGTGGGGCAGGTTTTTCGCTTAAATACAATTAAAGTTGCCGACTTTGTTCGATTCCCAGACAATGGAGCACAAATGCAAACTCTATCCGCGTAGAACTTTGAAACCATTTAACACAGTGACTAACTTTATTTCCGGCATTTACTTTGACCTCGTCCGGAGTAACAAAGTGAAACACTTTTGGAATTACTTTAATAGTCAAATGGTTTTTGCCCTTTTCTATTGTTCTAGCTGTAGCTGTGTATCTGTGTAGTTGTATATGTATCTGTAGCTGTATCTGTAGCTGTATCTGTAGCTGTATCTGTGTATCATATGCAGATACACATCTGTACCTGTATCTGTATTTGCATCTGCGTATCTGTATCTGTGAATCTGTATGTGTGTATCTGTATCTTTTTTTTCCCCATGGATTCGCCATGAGGGGTGATAATCTTCAAAAGATGTAAGTGGCCCGTACCACTAATCATGCACTACTCTGTCTACGTACTAAATCTCAGCCCAGACACAACTACCACCTCCACACCCCGCGGGATCACCATCAAGTATTACTTCGCGGCGGAGGGTGGCCCATGCGCTCTCTTTCGCATCTTCTCAGGTCGCCCTGAATGCTTATAATGAGCTGGCTCAATTCTCTCCATTTCTTTGTTGAATCCGTCATGTAAATAATCAGGCCCTCTGTAGCAGGAACGCCGACTGTTCTTGTCGCGTACCTGGGGCATTGGTACATCACGGGCATAATGGGCTAGCCTCGTGCTTAAATCAAAAAATGGAGTACGTAAAGTCGGGCGCGGACGACTTTGGGATACTCTGTATCACTAGCTTGCAATAAAATCCAGTTCCTTCATAAAAAACCAAAATCAGAAGAATTTTAAGGCAACCATTTGTTTTTTTTTTGACCCATCGTTCCTATGGGGGCTGTATGATATACTTTAATATCTTAAAAAAGATCTGAATGCCGAATTTAGTTCAAATATCTTTACAAACAAACGAAACACATCGAATTTTGTATAAAAAACTTTTTTTGGACCGATTCGTCCTATGGGAGCTATATGATATAGTCAACCGATTTTGATAAAATTTGGTGCAATGCTTAAGACCTATAAAAAATCTTACAAGTGCCAAATTTAATTCCAATATCTTCACAAACAAAAGAAACACAACAAATTTTGTTCAGAAATCGATTTTTTGGAAGACAGCAAAAAATTCTGAATAAATCCGCGATATCTTTATTAAAAAATTAAATATAGCGAATTTTGTATAAAAAAAGTTATTTTGGCCGATCGGTCCTATGGGCGCTATATTATATAGTCAAACAATTTTGATTAAATTTGGTACGGTGCTTGGGAACTATAAAAAACTTTCGTATGCCAAATTTGGTTACGATATCTTCATAAACAAACGAGTTATTCATCTAAAACTTTTATTTTTTTCGAGGTAGTCTGAAACACCCCTATAATAAGCTATACAATTTAACCCTGATATCAAAAAAATAAAATAAACTTGTCTCCTATTGAATAATATGGGATATAATGTGAAAGTCCGGTTACTCTAGCTCTTACCATCTCTGAGATTTAGGCTTTCAAACGGACAGACGGACATGGGTATATCGCTTTCTCTTGGGGTGTCTCCGACGACTTCTTCTGTATGTTACATACTTGCACAAACTAATATATCCTTTGTACCATACGGTACAGGGTATAAAAATATATTTTCTATATCCGCCGTGTCCCGAAAAAAAATGAGTGACGTGAAAATTGGGCTGACCCACTTGCGCCCTAGCCAAGACTCAATATTTGGTAGCCTGTAGTTCCACCTTCCTTTTTTGGTAGGCATCCCACCTAGCTTGCCATGTTGCCAAAGACGCAACTCTTTCGGATCTCCGAATTACAAAATCTTAGCGCCGTTTTCGCCGATTTGCCACTCGTAATAATTCCGCATCTCCCTGGCTAGAAGATCAATAGGTACCAGCCAGCTAAAACTAGGGCTGCATCATCCGAAACTGTCCTCAATGTAAAGATGTCCCTGAGCGGTCGCACTCCGATTCTGGGTCCTCACATGTTGTATCTGTACCTGTGTATCTCTATCTGCTTATCTGCATCTATGTATCTACATCTGTATCAATATCTGCATCTGTATCTATATTTGCACTGATCTGACTGTTCCAAAGACAGTTTAATTTTTGGCCTCTAGCTCGCTTAGTCACGCGTGACTGGGCACTATGCATCGTTTAAAAAAAAGTTTTCCAAACTCTTACTTTGTCAGTGGTTCTTTTCACATAGTTTTCCCAGCTACTGTGGACTTGGTTTTTCGTACAACATTTTTTGGGGACTTACCGCAACCCCTCTCTAACTTCTCCGACCACATAGAGACATTTATTTAGTTTTTATTGAGAACGCTTACTTGCAGTTTTGTCGTGACTTGAGTCAGGGCTTAATGAAGGCAACCGCTAGTTGCTATTCCCACTAAAAGTCGGCACTTTTTTTCTATTTTTGTTTTTGTATTTAATTACGAAAGTTTTTTAATTAAATTACTGAGTAGAGAGCATCTGTTTCAAGCTGAGGTTTTTAACATAATGTGCGCAAATCACACTCACGTAGTCTGTCTGTCTGTCTGTGTGTTGTTTAACTGAGCAGCAGAGCAGAGTGAATCCCCTAACCTATGACAACATACACTATTTGTAATTGGATAAAAGACAATCAACTTACAAATATTGCCGTAGGTATTGCGCGTTCCCATCTGTGTAAAAAGTACCTCAACCTCGGCAATACCAAAAGGCTATCACTCAGGGGGCACCTATTTAATCAGCGCAGCTAATTATACGTACAGTATAGAAGACATAAGTATTCTGACATTCGGCGGCATTGCTCAGTTGCTTGTGGAACGCGAAGCCGTCAAGATGATGAGTTCAAGTTTTTTAGTATTCGCCATAGGCAGCATTGTGCTGCAGCTGAGCAGCGCCGAGCTGCAAATAGTCAAACGTGCGGAATGGGGTGCACAGCCAGCTAAGATTGATCAGTTGACGACGAGTGAGCTGCCACTGGCACGTGTGGTCATAGCTCATACAGCTGGAGCCAACTGCTCCGAGCAAGAGCTATGTGCGCAACAAGTACGTAGTTTGCAAAACTTTCAAATGAACGTTGCACATTGGGCGGATATAGGCTATCACTTTCTAGTCGGCAATGATGGACGTGTCTATGAGGGACGCAGTGTGAGCCATCAGGGCGCCTTTGCGTTTGGTGCCAATAAGGGCAGCCTGGGCATAGCCTTTATGGGCACCTATATAGAAGATGTACCGACGGCTGCAGCGCTTGACGCGGCACAGGCCTTAATAGAGCAATGCGTGCAGCAGGCACAGCTGAGTGAGAACTATCAGCTGTTTGGGCATCTGCAGCTGTCACCGACCGAGAGCCCGGGGCAGGCGCTATATGCGATTATACAAAAATGGCCGCATTGGAGCAGCACATACAGTAGTACACAGTAGAAAGACGCTCGCTCTCTCGTAGAGATGACCGTTCCTTACACATTTATTGTAAATATAATTATGTATAATTTGTTGCTTGCTTAAATACGAATACTTAATTTTGGTTGATCTTTTTATCTATTTCGGAACTGGCTCCAAATTCAGCCGCAATTACAATAATTAATTTTATGCAATTATAATTTTTATTTTTATTTTTTGCACAATGGCACAGAGCAGCGTTTTTTTTTTTTGTTTTTTGTAATTGTTTTTGTTTTTCTTTTTTGGACTGCTTGTGTCTTTGTGTGCGTGTTGCTAAGCTCCCCAGGGGCACTGGGCTTACTTTCACATTAATTTCATATTTTTTTTACATACAATTTATATGTATGTAGTGGAGATTTGAGACATCACATAGTACACAGAAGTATTCACTGATCCTCCACAAACGAAAAATGTCATGTTAAGACTAACTTTACAAAAAAGAACCAAATATAGATTGTACAGCGGCATAGAAGTAGAGCCAAGTTACAACTGTCAGCGTAGATTATAACGAAAAACAAAAATAAAGTTTGTAAAGAGAAAAGAAGAGTAACATAGATACAAAGATTGTAGCAGAAAGATTGGAAATATTAAACAAGGAACTATACAAAATTCGTAATGTACGCTTATGAAAATTTTACTAATATACGGCGCCATTTTGGGGACTCGCACATGGCAGCTGTAGCAGCCAGTCCCGTTTGGCCAGACCCTCTGCCGTCTCGCCCCGCTGCACGCATAGCGGCTGAAAGCAGGTGGTCAAACCCACGCTGGGCGTAAATTCAGCGCGCTCGCGCAGCTCCTCCTCAGTGGCAAGCATAATACAGTCCTCATCAATCTCCTCGCTATCCACATAGGCTAGCTGCTGATGCTGTTCGCGGCCATGCTGTACTATGTTGTCGCTATTGCGGCGAAAGGATTCGTCAGTTTTACGCAGGAAATTGTATAGTGCTACGCAACCGAGCACCACTTCACAGATGTGCTTTTCGCTGACGCGCAGCGGTTGGGCCAATATGGGAAACATGTTGCAGAGTATCCGCATGGTTTGCTCGGCATGTCCATTGATCTGTTCTAGCGCCTCATAAGCTGCGCTATCCTTGGGTATGTTACGTGTATTAAGCAAATAGGATTGAGCAGGCAACACAGCATCAGTGGCAAAGTAATAGCCCTTTCGGCTATGTGGTTCAACCTGTGCCTCCAGTGCTTGCATTTTGTCTTCAATGAACTGCGCGGCAGTGGTTTGTTTGTAAATGTCATTGGGCCGAGTGCTTGTCGCACGCTCGACTTTGACATATTGGAAATTGTTGTCGGAGTCCACAATGCCTGTGAATATGATGGGGGAACGTTTGCGTTCGTCGCTAGCGCTGCTTGTGGCATTGCTTTGCAGTTGTATGCTGCGCATGAACAAATTGCCCACGCACTGTGGCAGTGGCAGGTTGTGTTTGCGCTCCATATCCGTGGCAGCAGCTCGCCACTGCTCATCAGTCTTTGGTAGTTGCACATATTGGTCCTTGAGGTGCTCGTAAAAGCCCAAGCAGATATTGGCAATCATCTCGTTTATCACAAACTTCGAGGCACGGAAGCAATAGTTGCGACAGGAATGCACTTCACCTGATGAAATATAATATTAAAAATCTAGTGCAATGTTATGTTGATTTTTTTTGGTTACTACTAACCCGTGGCCAAATACTTGAGCGTGATTGCCAGACGCTCCTCAGCGCTGAAAGATTTCTTCTTGCGCTGCGGTGCGTACTGACTGATAATAGGTTCCAGCATTTGTACTAAGAGCCGAAACTGCCTCTCGGTAATGGCTAGGAAGTAATTCAAATGATAGCACTCATCCTTGCGTGACTGTAGCTCGCTAAGTAGATTCTCCTTGCTCAGAAATTCCGCTTGATTTTTACGCAGCCACTCCTTGGTCCATTCAAGTCGTCGCCTTGTATTCAATATGCCGGCCAGATCAAGTGCGCTGATTTTGGAGGTTTGAGGACGGGATAGCACTGAGGTGCGTGCTGCCCCACCTGCTCCGGTAGCTGGCAATGCATCGCCGTTGCGTTCTGCTCCCGGGGCGTTGCCATCGCCATTGTCCTGCGTGACCCCAATTGTCACAGCCACGCCTACGCCCACCTGATGACTGCCTGGGCCAGCGCCGCCACCGCCGCTGCCAGTGCGATTTACGTTCGGGCCTCCGTCACGTTCGCGCAGCACGCCAATAACCTTTAGTTTTATTTTGTCCATAAGAAGAATATGTGCTGGAATTAAGCGAAAATTTTTATGTGTTTGTATGCATATCAACATCACAATAAATAGTTCGCCATGTAGCTCTGTCACCCAGTCGACCGAGCAGCCCCCGCCCACTCGCCCTCGTGTGCACATTTGCGTTGTTGTGTAGTTGGGCGAATGTGTGTGTGTGTGTTTTGTGCAACAAATCGATTTTCACTCACCTCACCCTGCGCTGCTGCCGCTGCTCGTGTTGCTTTGCTGCTGCTGCTGCTCCCGTTCCTTTTGCAAGTTACTGGGACTCGTAGTCGTCGTCGTCGTCGTTGTCGTTGTCACTGTTGTATGTATAACCAGTTTCGGGTTCTCTAAAGGGAACAAAATGTGCGGCTGCTGCTGTTGTATAATTGTTTACGGCGAGTTCTTTTGTGCGTTTTATTTAATAGTTGAATTTCACAAAATTGCACGTAGTTTTTGCTTTTGCATCTGTCATCTGCTTCAACTTAGTCCCAAAACGAGACAAACGACAACGACTGTGACTGCGACAATGACAGCAGCTACGACGAAGAAATTGATAGCAATTTCATATCCTACTAAGACGTTTTAATTTTACTATTTTTCTTCGCTTCTGTTTCGTACACACTCGAAACACACAAATAACTTTAGCACAACATTTTTATATTTGATTTTTCACAGCGAGTTAGTTTTTTCAACGAATTTTTAACCCCACCAAGCTATTTTCTATTTCGCATACGCACGAAGAACCACTTCGTACAATGCTTGTTCGGTCAGCTGTTGCTTTCGTCGTCAGCTGTCGCCAAGGTTGCCATATAGTTGGCAGGCACAGGGTGTCTCAATAAGACATTTTTACTAATAAGCACAATAAAATGCAAACACCGTGGTTGGCATAAAAGTAAATTTAATTAAAATATTTATTAAATTTACAAAAATGATAAATGTTTAATGCTGCTAATAATTATATTAAAAAAAATTATAAATGTTTAACGCTGCTAATAATTGCATGCATAATTGTATTCTTATTGCAACTTTTGCGATAATTGCAAAATAATAAAAAATCGATTACTAACACGATATTAATCGAACCGGTTCGTTGCAGGACCTTTGATTTATTTGTAAATTTAGCTTACCCTCGAAATATTTAATTATCTTATTATTTTAATTCATTCTGTTTCGTTACAGCAGACTACAAATTTGTCATCTGGACCTTAATGCTGCTCTCCTGTAGCCTTTGCTGTTCAAGAATAAGGACTAAATCAATTGGAAGTTACTTTAAATGCAACATTTTTTTTGGAAATACTTTAAAGGCTTCAAGTAAAGCAAATATTGTAATTTATAACCTAACTAACTATATACATACTTAAATTAGCAAAGATGATTAACCCTTATCTCTGGTAACAATTGCATGCATAATTTGATTTTTAGCTATCTAACGATTTATTGAACCATTTTTTTCGATAATTGCAAAATAATAAAACTTCGCCAACGCTATTAATCGAACCAGTTAGTTTCAAGACCTTTGATTTATTTTCCAATTAAACTTACGCTCAAAATATTTAATTATCTTGTTATTTTAATTCATTCTGTTTCATTACAGCAGACTAAAAATTTGGCATCTGGACCTTAATGCTGCTCTCCTGTAGCCTTTGCTGTTCAAGAATAAGGACTAAATTAATTGGAAGTTACTTTAAAAGCAACATTTTTTTTGGAAATACTTTAAAGGCTTCAAATATATCAAATAATGTAATTCATAATCTAACTAACTATATGAATAATTAGCAAAGACGGTTAATCTTTATCTCTGGTAGCAATTGCATGCATAATTCCATTCTTATTTGCAATTTTCTAACGATCTATTGAGCCAGTTTGTTCGATAATTACAGTATAATAAAACATCGCATACTACACGCCATTAATCGAACCAGTTAGTTTCAAGACCTTTGATTTATTTTCAAATTGAACTTACTTTCGAATTATTAAATAACCCTTGTATTTTAATATTAAGAGCATATACTATAGTATTCAGGAGCCTTCGATGTGAGAACGTAAAGAACTTTAATCATAATAACAGTTATTTTATTGGATATATTTTAAGAATTATACTGTAACATTATAAATTAATTATTAATAAACTAAATTGTATCAATTGTAAAAGAAATTTAATGTATAGAAAGTTAATAAAATTAAAAAATGTAACAAACTTTTTATTGAGTTTTTTCTTTTTTAAGTGGAAGTTAAGTCAAATTCACGTGAAAGAGAACAATCAAAATGGACAACCCAAATTAAAAACAAAATTTTTAGTTCACGTCAGAGAAGACCAAATTTAAAAGCGCTTACAGCCATTAAATAAACAAAACCAACACAAATGAGCCTCTAACGTCATTTGCCACTCAAAACCTAAAAAAAATTGCATCAAAAAAAATTTTCAATGCTGAAATTGCAAACTACCAGCTGAGCTGGAGCACCAGGCAAACAGAAATCATTAGTAGGCAGCTTTAACTTGGTAACTAAAAGTATGCTACACTTTTTATTTGGCGCGCTTGAAAAAATATGTGTAGCATACTTTTAGTTACCAATTTAAAGCTGCCTACTAATGATTTCTGTTTGCCTGGTAGCTCAGCTCAGCTGGTAGTTTGCAATTTCAGAGTTGAATTTTTTGGTGCGCAGCCCCAGCCCAGCCCTTGCCAACCAATAAACAAAATCGATTAAAAATTTTTATTAAGCATTTTATTTGGATATTCATACGCGTGTGTTTTACAATACAAATAGTTTTCCATATTTTTGTATATTTTTAACACAAATATTTTTTTTTATTGATGCATATTTCATAATAATGGTCACACTAAAATATTTAATTATTTTTTTAAGTGTTTTACCAATACGCTGCTAAATGTGCCTTACGAAAATGTTTCTTGTTTTGTTTTGTTTTTTATTATAATTGCTGATTTTTGAAACATGCTGTATGTACTTTTTGGTATATTTGTTTAAATTGTAGCTATTTACTTTCGGTTTGCTTGCCAGCCATATTGTAAGTTAATTAATAATAATATATTCAATGTTAAAATATGCAAGCCAAAAAATTTGCTTGGTTCTTGTAAAAAAATGAGACTTTAAAAGCGTTTCACTTCTCAGGCCTAGACTTGATTTATTTTTTATTTTCTTTTTCTTGCGTCCCCATTTCATATGCTTCTTGTATATTTGCTTAAATTAAACTACAATAATAAGCGACTTTTTTTTATATATATAATATGTATTCTTTAAATATAACTACACAAAATTAAAAGCAACACGCAAGCACAAAATCGTCGTATTTTTTTTTTAATTTAATTTTAAATTTTAAACATTAAAGCCAATAATAGAAAATGCATAAAACAGCTAATGCTTGCCATATTCATACTCCAAAGGGGTTTTTTTTTAGATGTTATAAATATATAAAATATATATGTATTATTTTTTTTTAAAACTCATGCATGCATTTTAATGCATTTTTAATTCATGTTTATGATGAGAAATGTAAAAATTTTCTATTTTTATATTTTATTGAAAATCTGATGTTCAGCTGATGATATCCTTGCAGCTTTTAGGGCTAGTTACGCCTCTCTTAGTTAAGCGCCTTATCTGTAAGTAGAAAATGAGATAATAGTAAATTTGGTTTGCGTCTCTGTGCTGTAAGAGATTTGGGGCGGCGAGTGTAACTTTTTTTTGGTTTCAAAGTTGAGCTCTGCTGCTTCTAGTATAGCGACTCGAAATAAAAATTCAACTCAAGAGTAAAACTAAAAGCTAGGAAGCCTTGCTGCCATAATGCTTACCTAGCCAAAATTTCTATAAAAAGGAACGAGTCCATTTTGTCAATATTTCTTTTTCTTCTTCTTTCATCTGTCTCTTTGTATTTGACTTATTGGCGTTGTTGCTGTTGTTGTTGTTGTTGCTGTGCCGGCTTTGCGCTATCATCCTCAACCACCGTGGACTCATCATGCGACCAAAAACTAGCCGACATTTGTGAAGACGACATGCCACCCACACCCGGATAAGAATCCTCCATGAGCGTACTTGAAGCACAGCTAGTCACGCTGCCCGACATTTGCGAGTTACCGGCGCTGGTCTGATAAGTGGCCGTAGTTCCCGCCGAACTGGTGGTTTGCTCTATGCAAAGATTCAGTGAATCCACTGACTCATCTTTGGACATGTAGCTTTCGTCCAGTGGCAGCTCTTGTATGCCACCAGCACCAGCGCCCATTGTTGTCGTTGTTATGACGCGTGTGACGGTGTGCTCATGACCATCGGCATCGGTGCTGGTGGTGGTGGTAGTTGTGGTTGTCGTTAGACCATCACCAAGTGTTACACCACCGCCACTAACAAACTTTGACATCAGCTCCAACTGATCGTCGCCAAAAGATTCAATGCTCTCCTGTCGCGAATGTCGTTTGTCTATCTCCAATGAATCTATGTCCGAGCGTGTTGTGGCGTCCTTTGATATATCAAAGCTTTCTATGCTGCTCGTCATCATATCATGACTTTTGCTTATTTCCATGCTATCAATGCTATCCTTTTCGGAGTCTTGACTGTCAATCTTTGATTTCATTTCAGGCTCAAAGCCTGTCTCAACCAATTTAACTGTCATACCCTTACTTGCACAGTCGTCCAGTTTTTGTTTGAGCAATGCTTCGATGTTTTCGGCTTGGCCAGCGGGCAGCACTTCGGTGCGTGTTACAGTTCGTGTCACCTTGGTGACCACAACATTGCCAGCAGCTCCATTGTCGCTGCCATTGGATTTGTTGGATTCATCGGAACGGGAGAGCAAAGCAGCCTCCTCCTTGGCTTTTATTTCTATAAGATGCGCTTCAATGCAAGCATTTTCCAAGCCCTCAAACTCTTTTAGACTAGAAACGGACACATCATCGCCGGGAGCTGTACCGCTAGCACTATGACGTACCACATAGCGACGCGTAAAGCTGCCATTGCTAGAGTCCGTAGAGCCTTGATGTGTGCGATTACGATTCTCCAACGATATGGCTTGCTCTAGAGATTCAAACTCTTGCAAGCTGCTCATAGAGACATCATCATGCTCGCCGCGTGAGTGATATCTGCGTTGTGCTAGCACATCGTATTCGGGTGTGCTGGAGAAGGAGTCCTTGAAGCTGCTGATGCGACTGCTGCCCACTTCAAATTCACCATCTTCTTCTTTGATATCCTCCAGCACGGCGCCTGCAAGATCGTAGGGATAACGCAATTGTGTATCGGTAAGTTGAATTTCCACCCAACGCTTATTGGCTGCTGCTACGTCACTGGAATCGCTCTCTTCTTGCTGCTCACTGCTGCTGCTAGCTGCTGTAGGTGGACTTTCTTCAAACTCAAAATTGAGATCGTCCTTGTACAACTGCGAGCCCAGCTTAGGATCAGCGGGAGCCGATTTAATTATGATCTTTTCCACGTCTTCATCATGTTTTTCTTCATACTTTGTGGGCTTAATCTTTATGCTCTTGCCACCTAAATCGACTTCACCCGCTTCCTTTGCCACTTCTTCAATGATTACAAATTCATCGGAGATATCTGGCTGCTCCACCATTTCAAAGGAATCTGGTGAATCAGCTGCGCGGTCGTCATAGTCTGCACCTACTTCGGCGCGTTTCAGCTCTTCAAGCTTTTGCTTGTACTGCTCCTGCACACGTCGCTGAAACTCTTCCTCCTTCTCCTCTGCCTTAGACTTTTGGTAGGTAGCCGCATCACTGGCTTTGTTTAGTTGCTCCTCAGTGCGCACTTTGTACAAGCTTTTTTCAGGAAAAGCATCCAATTCTTCTTCCAGAATGGGTGATTTAATATCCTCAGTTACCATTATATCCGGTATATTTGAATAGTCTTGCATGTTCTGTGATGGTCGGCGTTCTTCTATTAAAGCGGCCTCTGCTTCCAGCTCCTCTGTGGCGCTGTCTTCAACAATTATTTCGGCCACAAGCTGAGACGGTGTAAATGGACGTTTTTCGAGCTCGAAACTATCAACCATTTCTGCAGCGGCTTGCTTCTTCTTTTTATGTTTACGTTCCTTAGGTGAACGGAACTGCCGTGCATATTCTGATTCATAGGGATCTGTATCGGACTCACTCTCTGACTCCTTGCCGCCTTCGCCGAGTAATGCAACTTCCTTCTCCAAATTCTTTAATGCATCCCCTGAAATAGCAGTGCTTTCGTTTCGTTTATGTCCACGACGCTTTGACTCACCTCCAGGTGGGGTGCTTGCATTGGAATCTTGGGGAGACTGGTCTTTACTTTCTAACTCTAGCACAAAAGTTGTATCTTCCGGCAATGATGTGGCTGCCTGTTCATCGTGACCGTACTGAAAACCTTCAATGCCAGTCAACGATGAAGAGCCAGCAGAGCCGATCAAATCCTCAAAGTTCTCTACCACAGTGTCTACATTTGAAGTACTCGACATGCTCACAGACAATATACTGCCTTCATCCAAACTAGATGCAAGTTTTGAATCATCAATCGATTTCCTTGCATCTCCAGGATAAAATAGTATGTCCTCTCCTTTTTCACTATCCCTAGGACTATCGACTTTGCCCTCGTCAATTGGATAAGCCAGGCCCCATGTGCGTTCAGCTTCTTTGGGCTTTGGATACTCTTCAATCTTCATGCCCTCAACGGTTTGTATCTCGCTTTGAGCTTCATCGTCAGTTTTGGGCTTGAAAATCATCTCTTGCGATCGTTTCATTAAACTCTGTTGTTCAGCATTTGGATATGCTTCAGCTTGCAAGTCTACGCCACTTTCATCGCTGTCATCAGTGTCAGCCCGCAAATCAAGCATGCGTGCCAGTTCATCCACTTCCATTGCATCAGCCTCTGTGGAGGAAGCTACCAAAGTTTCCGACAGTTCCGATACATCAATGCTGCCCAAATTGGCAGATGTCTCCGATTGTGAGTCCAGACTGCGCATGCTTTCGTGTGAACTAATGGATTTACCACTGCTACTGCCCAACGTGCTGACAGCGCTTATATACTCTGTGCCCAAAGCGTCTGTGCCTGTAGTGGTATAATCCCGAGCTGTCTGGTATTCGCTTGATGTGCCAGTAAGCAAATTGTCTACATCGGATGAGAGTGGCCGACTTTTGTGGTAGCTTTCGCTGGAGCTGGAGTTGTCTACATCAGGTATGCTCCAACGGTTTATCGAATCCGACGAGGACTCTTCCTTTATACGATGCACAACTACGTCCACCGGCTTGATGGTTTGATCTGAAATTACTTCTTCGAATGTGCTGGCAGTGGATTTATCAGCAGCAATTTCTTCGGTAACCACGCTGGCTGTGGCCAGCTTTTCCGAATAGTAGTCTTCCATTGAGCTAAAGTCTTCTGCAGTCTCCGTCGAAATAAAGCCAAGTGACGCTTGTTCTTCTTTGGCTGCATGTTCTTCCAAAGAGCTAAAGTCTTCAGCAGTTCCTGTGCTCACAAATCCCAAAGAGCCGTGATCGTCACGACGCTCCACTTGGGAGAACACATCTTGAGCATAATGCGCCATAGCAGCCTGTCTATTCAAGGTCTCCCGAATGGTCGTATCGAAGAGACCCTCTGGTGGTTGGGTGCCTTCAATGGTCGATGTCTGCAGGTCGGGTATGCCAATAAATGAAGACATATCATCGGCGTCACCGCACGTAGTGAAAGCATCAGGCATAGATGTAAGCTTATGGTCTAATGGTAATTCCTCTTGGACGATATTTTCCAATGCCTCCTGCACTTCTGGCAAACTTTCACGCACCAAAGACTCTTCGCCCTGGCTAATTGACGTTTGTAGCTGTTGTGGCGAGTGTACAACTTTTGGTTTCCCAGCAGCGGGTATTTCCTTTTCCGATATTTCCCACTCACTTTTTTCTAGCGGCAATTCAAATTTATCCGCAGACAGCGGCTTATCTGCTATGGTATTAACTATCTCAGGAATTTCTTTGCTGGATTCGTCAGGGTCTTCGCTGCTCGAAGGCAACACATCCATGACTGCGCGGCCACTTGAGCCAGTTGAGGTGGTTAAGCTCTCTTCGGTAGTTACCTTGGAAAGCTTAGGTTCATTATTCTTGTCTTTATCAGCGCTTTCAAATTCTAATATATCATTTCTGGTCTCTGAGCCTTGTCTAACTAGTTTACTGTCTACGGTGGGTGGAGCATCATCGCGTTTCATAGTAACATACTCCTTGAAGACATCATTGGCTTCATCAGAGTCTACCGAAAATTCTTTCATTAGCGATACATCTACGGCCTCAATATTCATGGCCGTTGCGGCTTCCTCCTCCTGCGGTGTACCACTCGTGGACTTTGTTGATGTTTTGATAATGACATTACGACTTGATTCGCCTATATAAAAGCTGGTGGTCTTTTCAGCGCCTTCGGATTTTTCAGTGTCTGCATCGTCTACCGATATTTCACTAGTCGGCTCAAAACTCTCGGTATGATCCTCTGAGGCAGTGGTGGTGGCTGTTGTTGTTGTAACTATATCGCGTAGCTGCGATCTAATCGACAATTCTGTGGAGGGTTCATCTGTCTTGGAGAGTTCCTCTGTAAAATCTAAGCTACGCAGACTAATGCTATCGGACTGTTCGCCCAGGGCAACTAAATTCTTGAACGAGTCCGACTGTTTAAGCGTTGCGGCCGCACGCGGCTTAGGCACCGGTTGGCTGTTATCGATACTTATAGTGTCAATCGGTATATCGGGTTGTTGCACTTGCATTGGAATGGTGGTTGTGCTAACAGTGTCTTCGGAGACGGGGGAGCTTGCTTTGAGTACGCGTGGTTTTGGTGTGGGTGTGTCGTGGCTGATGGAACTGGTACTGGTTTCTACCACCGTGGCAGCTGCTACGGTTGGTACGGGTGTGGTATCACTTGAGATTGGTAAATCGCCGCCTGTCTCTACAAAACAATAAGTGTGAAATAAAAGCAACAATTTTAAAAGTGTTGTGAAAGTCGAAAACATAAAAGTAGGAAGTTTTAAAACACCAAACACAAGAGGAAGCAACCAAACATATATAGGGGGATAGGGGTTATGCATATGTGACTAGTAAATAGTTAGTTAATAGTTTATAGAGTATAGAGTAAAGAGTATGATGCGTTTTGTACCAGAGAGATTAATATATTATATATCTTTTTTTTGTAGACATGCATATGAATATATAGTAAGTAAAAACTCAAACCAAAATGCATAATTGTTAGTAAATGAATGCAATTAGAGCTCAACTTGAACAAAAAGTTTTCATTGACCGCCATTTTGCATTTGCCGACATACACTTGGAAAAAAAAAGTTCAACAAATTTTATAGTTTTCATAGCGCTCAATATATGTAGTGTGCCAAGTAGGCTCTAAAAAATCTCCTCAAAGCAGTGGTCAGCACGAAAAACGCTTAGTGACGTCACGAGGACCACTGCTTCAAAGCAACCTTGTTTAAATTTAGTTTATTAATGTGTTTATGTGTGGGTAAGCTATTCAGTGATGATACCTGCGGTCAAATCTTGTAAATCAATATCATTATCGGGTGTTATTTGCTGCTGTGCCAAATCGGCCAGCGTATTGGTCGTAGGTGAGACACTGTCATCCCAACTGATCTTTGAGAAATCGCACTGCAGCGCGCTTAACTCATCTTCTTGCACAAGCGAATCGAAGGCTTCATCGAATTGGGCTGCTTGTGCGCTCACATCTTCCAAATTGTCGGTTAATTTTTCGATTTTTCGCTCGATGCGTCTTTGGCGTAAGGCGCTTTTATCTTCAACGGGGTTAGGCACTACATGATTGGGACGGGCAGCAAATGGGAACAATGGGAAAAACAATCAATACATGATAGGGAAGACTTGGCTAACGGGTCTGAACAACACAATGGATTATATTTTTTTTTTGGTTACATGATAGTTAACTGAGCAAGTTTCCTAAGGCACTATGATATAGTCTATATCTAGTAGCAGTAACTCATACGCTGGATTGAGTTTGGATTTTACCTTTTGTTGTTGTTGAGGAGAAGGATACCGCTGCTGCAGGTTGTTGTTGCTGCTGCTGCTGTTGCTGGGATATTTGTGTTGTTGTTGTTATGTTTTGGGCATGCAAGGGTAAATGTGGTATTATGTGCTCATCAGTAAAACTCATATTATCATCGAATGATTTTCCCGACATGGATTCAATGGTTGGCGATTTGATGACATCTACGCCGCCAATATCATCGCATGTTATGGCATAATTATCGCTTTCGGAATTGTATTCCTGTTTTATGGAATCATGACCATTGGTCTGCTCATGCAGTCCATGGCTCTCAATAATCTCAACGCTCTCTTCGAGCACTTGATCAACTAATATTTGCGCTTCTTCGCGAATGCGCGCGACAAGATCTTCAACATCACCAACATCATCATCACCAACATCACCAACTTTTTCATCATCTGTAAAACAATTGCACATATAGAGACAATATAGAGCATAGAGATTATGGCAAAAGAACACAAGATTTGAGATGAAAAGCGTAGTGCAAAATGTTTTGTGAGCAGATGATGGCGAAATGCATTGAAGTTGAAATTTGTGTGCAGAGTGCAGCTGATTTGAAAATGTGTTGATGTAAGCGAGAAAACCCATTTTTAGAGTAGCCTGGTTTTTTTCGGTATGTCTTAACTAGTTGTCTCAAAATGACTCTAATTGCATTACTTAGTAAAAATAAAGTCGAGAAAATTAAAATGAAACACATTTAAGACGATAGTTGAAGCGCTATGAGATGTACGCGCAAAAAATATATTCAAAAGCATGAATTTTAACTCTGGACTTACCTATATGTTGTGAAGCTTGAGCACTCTGCAAAATGGAAGAGTCAATGGTTTTCTCTTGAACGGTTTCTGTAAGCAACATATAAGATAATTAGTTTTTGAACTTGTTTTTCCACATAAAAACACAGAATATCAACTATTTAAACTACTTTAAATATAAGCTACAACGTAAATGATAATGACAGAATCGAACAAAATCAAAATTAAGTTTAAACAAACAGACTCCAAAGTAGTTTTTGTTAGCGCTAAGTACGTTAAGTTACTTGAAGTTAGTTGAACGACGCTTGAGTGTGTGATTTTGGGTTAGTATCGAGTAGTATCGAAAATATATATATAGGCAGACAGTAGCAATAAGAACTTTACAATTGTTTTGTTGCTGTGGTAAAAACTTTAACGATAATGCATTAAATGTTAAACAGTTTATTTGTTTACTTACAAAATGTTTGAGTATATGACAAAGGTTTTTTCTGTTTTCAGTTTTGAGTTTGGTTTGATTTTTTAAGCGCACACACACACACACATACACACAGCTACGACTAGTGTTGGTTAACGTCATTCAATTTCCTCCACGTGCAGCGGCGGACTCATCGGACTCAACATACTCAACATCGGTATGTGCGTCACGCAGCATGCCTTTAATATGCAGCTTCTCGGATTCGATATTAAAACTGCTGCCGCTCTTCTCGTGCACCACGGTATAGCTCTCGTTCAGCATATCGTTTAGCTCCTTGCTGTTGCTATTGGCCGCTTTGATTGGCGGCGGCTCGAGCACGTCCTCTGCATCGGATGGCAATTGTACGTCTTCTACGTCCGTGTTTTGCTGGCTTACGGCATCCTCTTTGAGCAAAAGCAAATGCAGCGGTTGCAGTTTGGACTTGTTGCCCGACTTGGCATCACGTTCGCTAGACACAACCGTATTTATGCTATGTGCCGCATACAAACGCATATTGGCAGCATCGATAACAGGTGCATCGGATATGTCCGAAATATCGGAAGCATTATCGCTTGATAAGTCATCGGCATCGCTGGCTGTCTGTGGCTTGGCCGCTAGCTTTAGCGGCTCCACGCGTTTAAGCCCAGCTGGCAGATCGCACTCACTCAAATCCATATCTTCACAATCGGTTACGCCCTCTTCTTTTGGCTTGGCTACCTCAAGCAGTTGCTTTGACTTGCCCTTGCTCAATGTGCGCGTCTTTAACTTCTTGCGTCGATTGGTGCCTGCCACAAATATTTCCTCCACATCGGTTACCGATTCTGCATTGGACTGCACTTCCAGGCGTTTAGTTTGTTGCTGTTTCATTACTTCATTGGCCACAATGACCTCGTTTTCGATGTGATGTTGCGCTGCAGCAGCTGCATCCTCTGCCACTGACACATTATGACTCCAATCTTCGGCACACGAATAGTCTTCAGAGTCTGTTTGCATAGTATCTTTTAGGTGATTGTAAATGCCAAACTCATAATTGCTATCCATAGGCATGACATTGGTTATGGTATCGCCAAACTTGTCTTCCTTCAGCTCGACAACCTCACGATGTGGCAAGGGCAAAGCGGCTAACGCTACTGCAACAATTTCCGGCAAAATGCTTTGCAAAGATGTATCTTCGCAATAAATATCCTCAATATCGGTCAAGCAAGTGCCATCATCGCCGGCAGCTAAGATAACCGCACGCGGTATGGGCTCTCGATCATTCTCATCATCGTCAAAACTGTCCTCTGCTGCAGAGTCATCAATGCCCTCAATATCGGTAAGCACCTCTTCATTGCGTGCAGGCTGCACTTGCAGAAAGCTCTTCTTTTCGCCCAGACTAAGACACACTTTGGAGTTGCGACGTTGTTGGCCACTAGCGTTTATAAAGGCCACATCCACTTCTGAGATGCTAGCTTCACTTATGCTGGCACTTTTGGCTGCAGCAGCTTCCGATACGCTTTCACTATCGCTACAGGCAATTTGGCATACCTGCTCACTGCCAGAAACTTCTAGCAGCTCATCCTCGGACATGCCGCGTGCAGCACGCACGCCGGTGCAATCCGACATAGCCGAGGCCAAGTCACTGATATCACTGACGGCCGACACATCTTCATATTCTTCGGAATCATCGTGCTGCTTCTCACCGTCGGCTATATTAACGCGCCCCTGATCGCCCATAGCGTTATCCAAGTCCACACACACAGACTTCTCATAGGCACCGTCAACTTCCGAGTCCGTATCGTAGTCCTCGCAGTCTGTCAAGTAGTCAGCTAGACCGTTTAGGTTTTGAGCTTGCAAGAAGTTGCCATCCATTATTTCGCAGCATTGTTTGCCATCATTGTCGACTGCCTGCTGGTTCTGTAGACCTTGTTGCAAAAACTCACGTAGCGATAGTTTGAGTTCGGGATAGGCTGTGCTTTTTTCATCGTCTTCGGATTCAGTATCGTAGTCCTCGACATCGGTGACATCATTTTCATAGGCATTTGACTTTTTTTTTGCTGGCACTTGAGCAGAGTTGCGACGTGAGCGCGGCTTAAGCACTTCGATTTGACTATCAAAGTCCTCCACATCGGTTACGCCGCCAGCGCCATTGTCGCCATAGTCCATGTCATTGCTATAGGAATTGCTGCCCGAGGATGAGGATGATGTTGATGCATTTTCGTGTGAGTGTTTTTCGCTGGTAACTGATATAGTTGGTAGTTTGTTGGACATCTTAATTGGTGTTGTTATATGTGTGGTATATATGATACTTTTAAATATTGTATTTAGTTATTTGCGTTGGCTATTTGCGAGAAACAAGTTGAAATTAATGTAAATAAAAGCAGTTTGTGGTTCAAAGGACAATATCAATAAGAAAAGTTGCAAAATAGTAAGTATGTATATAAAAAAATATGTATATACATATTTATGATGGGTATCGCGCCTAACTAAGCTAGACTATAAATTTCAGAGTGCTATTATTTGTATTATAAAAGAGTCTACTAGCAATTACCTTTTGAGCTGCTGCTCTTCTCCAACTCATGGCTCTCTCTTTGCACCACAATGCTATCGCTCTCGACTTGCATTTGTAGTGTTGAGGTTGAGGCAGGATCAAGCATGGTTACGGCTACATGATGATGATGATGCTGCTGCTGGTGATGTTGGTGATGCTGTTGGCGTCGCAAGGTCTCCTCTATAAGCGCTAAGGGACTACGTGTAGGTTTTGGAGAGCCCGGACTGGCAGCCAATAGACGTTCTGATTCACCAACGCCAAACAGTGGCAAGGCAACCGAGTCCGATAGACTAGAATCGGTGGTATCGATAAAACTGACATCAAACTCGCTAACGCCACGTTGTTGTTCGTTTCTGGATAGTGGTCGCATTGCATTACTGAGCACTTCCATATCAAATTCTGGTTGGCGATAGATCACCTCTAAGGGCTTGTCGGGACCAAAGGTTTTAGTAAAAACTTCGCTGGTCAGCACCTTGCGACTGTTGCTGCCGCCGCTACCCGAGGATGATGAGGTAGAACTTTTTGTACTATCACTAGATTTTATGGAACGCATAGTTATCACCTCGGAGTCGTCATCAACAAGCACGGTGCTGACAGCGCCAGTTGTAGCAATGGGCGCTTTGTGCAGCCGCACAGTGGATACACTAGCACCCACAGACTTTTGCTCCGATAACTTCAGATTGGTCAGCTCCTTTTCAGTTTTGCGTGTGGCTGCTTTTACGGAGCGCACGCTGCGCCGTGTGCTGTTCGAGGAGCCACTGGCGCTGGTGCTGCCGCTGGCTGGTGTGCTCGACTCGTTAATTGAATCCTTAATTTGCTTTTGCAATTTGGGCTCGACTATCCCTTGTTTGTTGTCGCCACGCCTTACGATTTTCTTATTGTCTAGCTGAGGTTTTGTTACGGTTTCATCACTTTTTCTGCCTAGCTTAGGCGTAGTCCTTGTCTTGGAAGTTACACTGGGTATGGGAACCTTTGTGCGTACCTGTTGTACCTGCCTGTTGTCAGTTTCTATGGAAGTTCTATAGGCGGCAATGGTTTTGGTTACATTTGCTGATTGTGCTTTTATACTTTTAGTTATTTGGCTCTTGGAACCTATCACTTGTTCTAGTTTTTGTTCTTTAGAAGTTTGTCTCTTATATAGGCGGTCGGTACTCTTTAACGACTCTTTGCTATCACTTCGGGATGCTCGTTTTTGCTTTCGTTCAATTGAAGCCGTTTTAGTCAAGGCACTTGTCTTATTATTTTTATCATGTTTTTGAGTAATCTTAAGATGGGCTGGCGCCGGTGACTTAGTCGGTGGTGCTGGGGATTTCGGCGGTGCTGGAGTTACACTGCGGGTTTCACTATCAATATTTAAGCCAAAACGCATATTGTGAGCTAGAGTAGGCTGCATATATCTATGTGTAGCAATGGGCGTCGGCGTTATTAATCTTCTAGATTCGACACGTTCTTGAGCAGGTTTCTCAAGTTTATCAGTTTCTTTTTTTGAAACTTTTCTAGTTGTCTTTAAACTAGTTTTCTTGGTTTGCTTTGCAGTCATCGTAGTACCACCACTACCCACGTTTTTATCCACCTTCTGTGTGGGACTTATTGTGCGTACTGCTGCATTGTAAGGTATTCTAGTAACATCTGTTTTAACTCTGGGTCTTGGTGTTGTGGAGCGACTATTTTCGCCTTGAGTGTGACTTTCGTAGAATATGGAGCTCGATGCTGGACTAGAAGATTTTTCGAAATGAATTTCACTAATAACACGGCTAGTGGCTGATGCCGAACTAGTCGTGGTAGTAGAACTTGTCACCGATCGCCTGGACTCAGTTTTAGTTCCCAACTTTTGCTGTTCGGCTGACGATACTTTCATTTGTTTTACTTGTTTAGTAGCAACTGTTTTTGGCTTACTTCTCAATACGGGCTCTTTTGAGTCCTTCTTTATTTCTAGCTTACTTTTCTGGGTTACACTTTTAGCTTGAGTTTTATTCAACGTGCCTGACTTTTCTGTGGATTTTTTAGCCAATTCGACTTTGGCGGTAGTAGCCTTTTTATCTTTTACTTTCAACTGAGTTTTAGCTGTCTGTGCTGGTTTCCTAACAAACGCATCCTTCTTTGGTTGACTCACTGCCTTCTTTTCATCATCTAACTTTACAAAATAGGCTACAGGACGAACTTCTTTGCTCTCACTATCATCTGTCCTTAACTCTAGTAAATTCGACTTAGCTTCAATTAATTGATTTTTATCAGACACTGTGTCTGAACTGGTTTTCACACTTTTTAATGTTTCCTCAACAATTTGTTCTACAGAACGTTCCTGAAGTTGCTGATGCTGTACACTTTTAAGAGTTTCATTTACGATCTTTTGTACCTCGGCATCACCTGCTCTTAGTGTTTCCTCCACAATCTGCTGAATCGACCTTGTGTCCTCAGACAAATCCACAAACCTATCATGTTCTACGTTAAATGAAGTATCTACACTAGTCAAGTTCATGGGTTTAGCCTTGGAACTGCTTTCATCACAACTATCTTTATCTGTTACAGACTGTTCAACTTGGACACCAAGAAGAGAGCTATTGTCATGCAAAGTCAATGATAAGGGAGTTTCTTCGCTTGTAATTTCCTGCGGATTTACAGCTGAAGTTCCCTGAAAGAAAGGTTTAGAGTATTGTTTAGGAGAATGCTTTCCGGTTTCTAAAGAGGGCTTTGGTGTTTCACCAACTTTTAGAGGAGACTTATCATCAAGCACACCCATTGGCTTCGATGGTTCGTCTGTTTTAATAGAAGATTGTTGGTCAAAAGAAATCAGACTTCTATCTGAAGATGTTATCGACTTTTCTTCTTGAATAGTCACTTGTGATTTTTCAATAATTGACAGAGAAGAAAACTCGTCCAACACGTGTTCTGTAGTCTGCCTCACTGCCGAAACTTTTGGCATATCTTGTGGCTTCGATGGATCGTCTAGTTTTAAAGAAGTTTTGTCGCTAGTAGAATCCACTGGCTTAACCGACGGAATTGGTTGAATAGTTGGTTCTATAGAGGGCTTTGGTGTTTCACCAATTTTCAGGGGAGACTTATCATCAAGCACTCCCGTTGGCTTTGACGGCTCGACGAGTTTCAAGGGAGTTTTGTCGCTAGTAGGATCCACTGGCTTAACAGACGGAATTGGTTGAATAGTTGGTTCTATAGAGGACTTTGGTGTTTCACCAATTTTCAGGGGAGACTTATCATCAAGCACATCCGTTGGCTTTGATGGGTCGTCGAGTTTCAAAGGAGTTTTGTCGCTAGTAGGATCCACTGGCTTAACAGACGGAATTGGTTGAATAGTTGGTTCTATAGAGGGCTTAGGTGTTTCACCAATTTTCAGGGGAGACTTATCATCAAGCACATCCGTTGGCTTTGATGGTTCGTCTGTTTTAAGAGACGATCGTTTGGCAACAGAAATCACACTTTTATCTGAAAAAACAGTCGACTTTTCTTGTTGAATAGTCACTTGTGACTTTTCACTAAGTGACAGAGACGAAAACTCATGTTCTGTAGTGTGCCTCACTGTCACAATTGGAGCTTTAGGCATATCATCTGGCTTTGATAGAACGTCTGGTTTCAAAGGAGTTTTATCGCTTGTAGGATCCACTGGCTTAACAGACGGAATTGGTTGAATAGTTGGCTTAAGGGGTGAGCCACCAAAACCTAATTCTTCATCGCTCTCATCGTCAGAGTATTCTTTAGACGAATGCTTTCCGGTTTCTATAGAGGGCTGTGGTTTTCCACCAATTTTCAGGGGAGACTTATCATCAAGCACTCCCGTTGGCTGTGACGGCTCGTCTAGTTTCAAAGGAGTTTTGTCACTATTAGGATCCACTGGCTTAACAGACGGAATTGGTTGAATAGTTGGTTCTATAGAGGGCTTTGGTGTTTCACCAATTTTCAGGGGAGACTTATCATCAAGCACATCCGTTGGCTTTAATGGCTCGTCCAGTTTCAAAGGAGTTTTGTCGCTAGTAGGATCCACTGGCTTAACCGTCGGAATTGGTTGAATTGTTGGCTTAAGGGGTGAGCTACCAAAACCTAATTCTTCATCGCTCTCATCGTCAGAGTATTCTTTAGGCGAATGCTTTCCTGTTTCTATAGAGGGCTTTGGTGTTTCACCAATTTTCAGGGGAGACTTATCATCAAGCACATCCGTTGGCTTTGATGGTTCGTCTGTTTTAAGAGACGATTGTTTGGCAACAGAAATCACACTTTTATCTGAAAAAACAGTCGACTTTTCTTGTTGAATAGTCACTTGTGACTTTTCACTAAGTGACAGAGACGAAAACTCATGTTCTGTAGTGTGCCTCACTGTCACAATTGGAGCTTTAGGCATATCATCTGGCTTTGATAGAACGTCTGGTTTCAAAGGAGTTTTATCGCTTGTAGGATCCACTGGCTTAACAGACGGAATTGGTTGAATAGTTGGCTTAAGGGGTGAGCCACCAAAACCTAATTCTTCATCGCTCTCATCGTCAGAATATTCTTTAGACGAATGCTTTCCTGTTTCTATAGAGGGCTGTGGTTTTTCACCAATTTTCAGGGAAGACTTATCATCAAGCACTCCCGTTGGCTGTGACGGCTCGTCCAGTTTCAAAGGAGTTTTGTCACTAGTAGGATCCACTGGCTTAACAGACGGAATTGGTTGAATAGTTGGTTCTATAGAGGGCTTTGGTGTTTCACCAATTTTCAGAGGAGACTTATCATCAAGAACTCCCGTTGGCTTTGATGGCTCGTCTAGTTTCAAAGGAGTTTTGTCGCTAGTAGGATCCACTGGCTTAATTGACGGAATTGGTTGAATTGTCGGCTTAAGGGGTGAACTACCGAAACCTAATTCTTCATCGCTCTCATCGTCAGAGTATTCTTTAGGCGAATGCTTTCCTGTTTCTGTTGAGGGCTTTGGTTTTTCAACTATTTTCAGGGGAGACTTAACATCAAGCACACCCGTTGGCTTTGATGGTTCGTCTGTTTTAAGAGGAGATTGTTTGTCAACAGAAATCACACTTTTATCTGAAGAAACAGTCGACTTTTCTTGTTGAATAGTCACTTGTGACATTTTACTAAGTGACATAGACGAAAACTCATATTCTGTAGTGTGCCTCACTGTCGCAATTGGAGCTTTTGGCATATCTTCTGGCTTTGATAGAACGTCTGGTTTCAAAGGAGTTTTATCGCTTGTAGGATCCACTGGCTTAACAGACGGAATTGGTTGAATAGTTTGCTTAAGGGGTGAGCTACCAAAACCTAATTCTTCATCGCTCTCATCGTCGGAGTATTCTTTAGGCGAATGCTTCCCTGTTTCTATAGAGGGCTTTGGTGTTTCATCAATTTTCAGGGGAGACTTATCATCAAGCACTCCCGTTGGCTTTGATGGATCGTCCAGGTTCAAAGGAGTTGTTTCACTAGTGGGATCCACTGGCTTAACAGACGGAATTGGTTGAATAGTTGGTTCTATGAAGGGCTTTGGTGTTTCACCAATCTTCAGGGGAGACTTATCATCAAGAACTCCCGTCGGCTTTGATGGCTCGTCTAGTTTCAAAGGAGTTTTGTCGCTAGTTGGATCCACTGGCTTAACCGTCGGAATTGGTTGAATTGTCGGCTTAAAGGGTGAGCTACCAAAACCTAATTCATCATCGCTCTCATCGTCAGAGTATTCTTTGGGCGAATGCTTTCCTGATTCTATAGAGGGCTTTGGTTTTTCACCAATTTTCAGGGGAGACTTATCATCAAGCACTCCCGTTGGCTTTGATGGCTCGTCCAGTTTCAAAGGAGATTTGTCGCTAGTAGGATCCACTGGCTTAACCGACGGAATTGGTTGAATTGTCGGCTTAAGGGGTGAGCTACCAAAACCTAATTCTTCATCGCTCTCATCGTCAGAGTATTCTTTGGGCGAATGCTTTCCTGATTCTATAGAGGGCTTTGGTTTTTCACCAATTTTCAGGGGAGACTTATCATCAAGCACACCCGTTGGCTTTGATGGTTCGTCTGTTTTAAGAGGAGATTGTTTGTCAACAGAAATCACACATTTATCTAAAGAAACAGTCGATTTTTCTTGTTGAATAGTCACTTGTGACATTTCACTAAGTGACAGAGAAGAAAACTCATGTTCTGTAGTGTGCCTCACTGTCGCAATTGGAGCTTTTGGCATATCTTCTGGCTTTGATAGAACGTCTGGTTTCAAGGAGTTTTGTCGCTTGTAGGATCTACTGGCTTAACCGACGGAATTGGTTGAATTGTCGGCTTAAGGGGTGAGCTACCAAAACCTAATTCTTCATCGCTCTCATCGTCAGAGTATTCTTTAGGCGAATGCTTTCCTGATTCTATCGAGGGCTTTGGTTTTTCACCAATTTTCAGGGGAGACTTATCATCAAGCACTCCCGTTGGCTTTGATGGCTCGTCCAGTTTCAAAGGAGATTTGTCGCTAGTAGGATCCACTGGCTTAACCGACGGAATTGGTTGAATTGTCGGCTTAAGGGGTGAGCTACCAAAACCTAATTCTTCATCGCTCTCATCGTCAGAGTATTGTTTAGGCGAATGCTTTCCTGTTTCTATAGAGGGCTTTGGTTTTTCACCAATTTTCAGGGGAGACTTATCATCAAGCACTCCCGTTGGCTTTGATGGCTCGTCCAGTTTCAAAGGAGATTTGTCGCTAGTAGGATCCACTGGCTTAACCGACGGAATTGGTTGAATTGTCGGCTTAAGGGGTGAGCTACCAAAACCTAATTCTTCATCGCTCTCATCGTCAGAGTATTCTTTAGGCGAATGCTTTCCTGATTCTATAGAGGGCTTTGGTTTTTCACCAATTTTCAGGGGAGACTTATCATCAAGCACTCCCGTTGGCTTTGATGGCTCGTCCAGTTTCAAAGGATTTTTGTCGCTAGTAGGATCCACTGGCTTAACCGTCGGAATTGGTTGAATTGTCGACTTAAGGGGTGAACTACCGAAACCTAATTCTTCATCGCTCTCATCGTCAAGGTATTCTTTAGCCGAATGCTTTCCTGTTTCTATTGAAGGCTTTGGTTTTTCACCAATTTTCAGGAGAGACTTATCATCAAGCACACCCATTGGCTTTGATGGCTCGTCCAGTTTCAAAGGAGTTTTGTCACTAGTAGGATCCACTGGCTTAACAGACGGAATTGGTTGAATAGTTGGTTCTTTAAAGGGCTTTGGTTTTTCACCAATTTTTAGGGGAGACTTATCATCAAGCACCCACGTTGGCTTTGATGGCTCGTCCAGTTTCAAAGGAGTTTTGTCGCTAGTAGGATCCACTGGCTTAACCGTCGGAATTGGTTGAATTGTCGGCTTAAGGGGTGAGCTACCAAAACCTAATTCTTCATCGCTCTCATCGTCCAGAGTATTCTTTAGGCGAGATGCTTCTCCCTAAGTTCTCTTGGGAGCTATAGGGTTTTCATCAATTTTGAGGAACTTATCATCAAGCACACCCATTGGCTTTGATGGCTCGTCCAGTTTCAAAGGAGTTTTGTCACTAGTAGGATCCACTGGCTGAACAGACGGAATTGGTTGAATAGTTGGTTCTATAAAGGGCTTTGGTTTTTCACCAATTTTTAGGGGAGACTTATCATCAAGCACACCCGTTGGCTTTGATGGCTCGTCCAGTTTCAAAGGAGATTTGTCGCTAGTAGGATCCATTGGCTTAACCGTCGGAATTGGTTGAATTGTCGGCTTAAGGGGTGAACTACCGAAACCTAATTCTTCATCGCTCTCATCGTCAGAGTATTCTTTAGGCGAATGCTTTCTGTTCTATTGAGGGCTTTGGTTTTTCACCAATTTTCAGGGGAGACTTATCATCAAGCACACCCATTGGCTTTGATGGCTCGTCCAGTTTCAAAGGAGTTTTGTCACTAGTAGGATCCACTGGCTTAACTGACGGAATTGGTTGAATAGTTAGTTCTTTAAAGGGCTTTGGTTTTTCACCAATTTTTAGGGGAGACTTATCATCAAGCACCCCCGTTGGCTTTGGATGGCTCGTCCAGTTTCAAAGGAGTTTTGTCGCTAGTAGGATCCACTGGCTTAACCGTCGGAATTGGTTGAATTGTCGGCTTAAGGGGTGAGCTACCAAAACCTAATTCTTCATCGCTCTCATCGTCAGAGTATTCTTTAGGCGAATGCTTTCCTGTTTCTATTGAGGGCTTTGGTTTTTCACCAATTTTCAGGAGAGACTTATCATCAAGCACACCCATTGGCTTTGATGGCTCGTCCAGTTTCAAAGGAGTTTTGTCACTAGTAGGATCCACTGGCTGAACAGACGGAATTGGTTGAATAGTTGGTTCTATAAAGGGCTTTGGTTTTTCACCAATTTTTAGGGGAGACTTATCATCAAGCACTCCCGTTGGCTTTGATGGCTCGTCCAGTTTCAAAGGAGTTTTGTCGCTAGTAGGATCCACTGGCTTAACCGTCGGAATTGGTTGAATTGTCGGCTTAAGGGGTGAACTACCGAAACCTAATTCTTCATCGCTCTCATCGTCAGAGTATTCTTTAGGCGAATGCTTTCCTGTTTCTATTGAGGGCTTTGGTTTTTCACCAATTTTCAGGAGAGACTTATCATCAAGCACTCCCGTTGGCTTTGATGGCTCGTCTAGTTTCAAAGGAGTTTTGTCACTAGTAGGATCCACTGGCTTAACAGACGGAATTGGTTGAATCAGTTTCACATAGGAGCTTTTGTCTTGCTTCAGTAGGATCCACTGGCTGTAACCGTCGGAATTGGTTGAATTGTCGGCTTAAGGGGTGAGCTACCAAAACCTAATTCTTCATCGCTCTCATCGTCAGAGTATTCTTTAGGCGAATGCTTTCCTGTTTCTATAGAGGGCTTTGGTGTTTCACCAATTTTCAGGGGAGACTTATCATCAAGCACTCCCGTTGGCTTTGATGGCTCGTCCAGTTTCAAAGGAGTTTTGTCGCTAGTAGGATCCACTGGCTTAACAGACGGAATTGGTTGAATTGTCGGCTTAAGGGGTGAGCTACCAAAACCTAATTCTTCATCGCTCTCATCGTCAGAGTATTCTTTAGGCGAATGCTTTCCTGTTTCTATAGAGGGCTTTGGTTTTTCACCAATTTTCAGGGGAGACTTATCATCAAGCACTCCCGTTGGCTTTGATGGCTCGTCCAGTTTCAAAGGAGTTTTGTCACTAGTAGGATCCACTGGCTTAACAGACGGAATTGGTTGAATAGTTGGTTCTATAAAGGGCTTTGGTTTTTCACCAATTTTTAGGGGAGACTTATCATCAAGCACCCCCGTTGGCTTTGATGGCTCGTCCAGTTTCAAAGGAGTTTTGTCGCTAGTAGGTTCCACTGGCTTAACAGACGGAACTGGTTGAATAGTTGGCTTAAGGGGTGAGCTACCAAAACCTAATTCTTCATCGCTCTCATCGTCAGAGTATTCTTTAGGCGAATGCTTTCCTGTTTCTATAGAGGGCTTTGGTGTTTCACCAATTTTCAGTGGAGACTTATCATCAAGCACTCCCGTTGGCTTTGATGGTTCGTCTGTTTTAAGAGGAGATTGTTTGTCAATAGAAATCACACTTTTATCTGAAGAAATAGTCGACCTTTCTTGTTGAATAGTCACCTGTGACTTTTCACTAAGCAGACAGAGAAGAAAACTCATGTTCTGTAGTGTGCCTCACTGTCGCAATTGGAGCTTTTGGCTTATCTTCTGGCTTTAATAGAACGTCTGGTTTCAAAGGAGTTTTATCGCTAGTAGGTTCCACTGGTTTAACAGACGGAACTGGTTGAATAGTTGGCTTAAGGGGTGAGCTACCAAAACCCAATTCTTCATCGCTCTCATCATCAGAGTATTCTTTAGGTGAATGCTTTCCTGTTTCTATAGAGGGCTTTGGTGTTTCACCAATTTTCAGTGGAGACTTATCATCAAGCACTCCCGTTGGCTTTGATGGTTCGTCTGTTTTAAGAGGAGATTGTTTGTCAATAGAAATCACACTTTTATCTGAAGAAATAGTCGACCTTTCTTGTTGAATAGTCACCTGTGACTTTTCACTAACAGACAGAGAAGAAAACTCATGTTCTGTAGTGTGCGTCACTGTCGCAATTGGAGCTTTTGGCTTATCTTCTGGCTTTAAAAGAACGTCTGGTTTCAAAGGAGTTTTATCGCTAGTAGGTTCCACTGGCTTAACAGACGGAACTGGTTGAATAGTTGGCTTAAGGGGTGAGCTACCAAAACCTAATTCTTCATCGCTCTCATCGTCGGAGTATTGTTTAGGCGAATGCTTTCCTGTTTCTATAGAGGGCTTTGGTGTTTCACCAATTTTCAGCGGAGACTTATCATCAAGCACTCCCGTTGGCTTTGATGGTTCTTCTGTTTTAAGAGGAGATTGTTTGTCAACAGAAATCACACTTTTTTCTGAGGAATCAGTTGACTTTTTCTGTTCAATAGTGACTTGGGAAGACTTAACATCAAGCACATCCGTTGGCTGTGACGGTTTATCGTAAGGTTTTACTTGAACAGAAACTACAACTTTTTCTGAGGATATGGTGGACTGTGTGTGGTGAGTAACTTGACTGTATTCCGTTTCGGAAAGGGTAGAGATTTCATGGAATTCTTGATGCATTTTTAGGGGAGTAATATTAGGAACAGACGAAATTGACTGAATGGGCCTATGGATATCAAATTGTTCACCTTCATAAGTTTTATGTGATGGCTTTGATGTGTCAATTACTTCCGAACTCGGTATGTCATTAGCAGATACAGTGGGCTTGTCTAAAGGAGTAGCAAAGTTAACTTGCAGTTTAGGCTCAGCAATTGTAGGAAACTTATCTTTGTTCTCAAGCTGACTACCAAAACTTAAAAAGGACTTACTCTCTGATTTTTTGTCTGGTGACAAGGAGGATAAAACGTCGAGTTTCTGCTCAGTTATAGACAATGATTTAAGCTGCTTAAGTTTGTCTTCAAGGGACACCTCTTCATCACTCTCATATTCTTCTTGAGGAGTCTTGGCTTTTGATTCAGATGGAAACTTACTATGCGTATCCACTAGAGATAATTTCGACATATGTGCAATGTCTGTTGAGGGAGGTAAATGTGACTTTTCTTCTGTAATATCAGTTGGAAACTTATCTAATTGATCCCTTTGCGTTGATTGCTTATCAAGCTGATCAATGTCTTTGTAGGACAACTGCTTAAAGTCTTTATCGATAGATTCGGATTGAGATTGTACTGTTCGAGTAGTGTCTTTTAGTTTTGTAAGATCTACTTCCTGCTCGAAACTCTTAGGAACTTCCTTTTGGATAAATTCTTTTTCCTGTTTAATAAGACTCTCTGTGGAAACTACATTAGGAGCAACATTTTTTTGCTCCAAGTCTTTAATATAATCAGTAACATTGTATTGAAGTTTCTCACTTTCTAGGAACTTTAAAGTTTTAGTTTTAAAATCACTTAAGGGCTCTAAGTCAGGTTCTGTTGGCAAGGGTTTTTCAAAAACTTTTGCCATATCTGCTACAGTGCGTTTTGAGCATATTTGTTCACAAGCCTCTTCAAGGTTCTCAAGGCTTGGCTTTCCTGCTGCTAAAACTGGAGAGCTAATTTTCTGAGCCGTTTGACTATTTCTAGCTAAACTTTCCATAATAAGATCCATGTCAGTTAAAATCAGTTGCTCTATTGAGGTAACGTCGGCCTTACGATCTATTGTTTCACGTTTTCGGGGACTAAAAGGTGTAGCTTCTAAGCTCGCTATGGGATGTCTGCGTTCAATATCCTGAACCACTTCTTTAACATTGGGCAATGTGGCCACTTCTATTCTACTTACTTTATCTTTGTGCTCACTAATACTGTCTGGTAAAAACATTGCCGTTTGCTTTGCTAATTGTCTATCTAGATCTAATACCTGTTCCTGTTCCTTTAAAGTCTTATCCGTTTCAACTAAGTCTTCAGCTACCTTAAAGGCCTTACGCTTTTCACAAATCTTTTCACAAACTTCTTCCTCAATATTAGCCATGCCCATGCCTGCATGTTCCATTGCTTCGATGGGTGATGCTTTTACGGACTGAGCTGGTGGCTCACATTTTACCAAACCTTCTAAGGTTAAATCTGCAGCAGTTAATATCTGTTGCTCTAGCTCACATATGTCTGGTTTCCATTGGCATGGTTCTCTTTTTTGCACCGCAAAAGGTATAGCCTCTACATCCGTAGCACACAACTTATCCTCAATACTTTGCACCACCTCCTTCACCAACGGCACCTTAACACCAATATCTTTTGCCGTTATTTGTGGTTGTTGTTTAACGTTAGGTTCCTCAGTTTCTATGCTACTATGGCTCTCTAAGCGCATAACCTTGCGTCTTACATCGCCACAGCCCATTATTTGCTCAAGGTAGTCCCTATCACTGGAGCTTTCTCTAGCTGTAGTATCTGTATCGTCGTCGGGCACCATTAAATCTACTTTGGTGCGCGTTATTTGGGTCTTCAGGGTCGTTGTTGTAGATGTTGTTGTTGTTGGTATTTTCGTCTTCGCAGTTGGACTACTTGTACTCATTTCTGAAAATGAGGTAGTGTCTTGTGAGTATAAGGTAACGGGGGGAGCTACCATTTGATTAAGCAGCTGTTCAGTTTCATCAGTTATAGTAAATGTTTCGGGTTTTACACTATGAACACTGAAGTGCTCTGTTTTTGTTTTTAAGCGTTCCAGCGTAGCAAGTAGAAGTAGAAATAAGGCAATATATATATATAGAGAGAGACATTTAACACCGATTACAAATTAACCAGACTTTTGTTGAGGTTTAGTTTTATGTACACAGTGCAGTTGTTGCGAGCGAGCATAGCATCACGCCGTAGCACTACAAGCTGTACGCCAAAACCCAGCAGCAGGCACAAACATGCAAGTTGTAGTACGATATAAAATTTTTTTTGGTTAGATATAATACTAGAGCTTTGTGCAAATGCATTTGAAATGGATAACGAATGAAGCACTCTATGCTCACGCAATGATTTCCAAGTGACTTTAGCGCATCATAATCACTACTTCCAACACTAGTTGCAAAGGACTGTGTCTAAGCTAACCAGTTTTTATTTATTAGGATCTGGGCTGCCCAGCTCTGATCATAAGCAAGTCCTTTGTAAAAATTTGTTTTCTATTTACTCTCTCTACAGCAGCTAAAACAAAAAAAGCGAAGCAGCTACAACCAACGAGTATAAAAATAAATAGAGTAAAAACAACGACCGTTAACGTTTACTCGCTGGTTTCGCTGTTGAACATTTTTTTAAATTTACTCGGGTCATTTAAGCAGCTGTAAACTGGAATGTTGTATGGGTATACGACTATACGACTCAGATTTTATCTGTGCAAACATTATTCTACCTGGTTGCTGCTGATGTAGTTTGCAGCAGACACGCATGCAAAACAACATCTGTTTAAATGACTCGAGCAAATTTTAATATCTGCTCAGCACTCGCTGAAAAGTCTATTTTTATACTCGTTCTTACAACATTGAAGAAGATCATATCATTTGAAGATCTCTATGAAAAAGATTAGGTTCAAGCAGTTTCGTTAACTATTTGCCATACAAATTTTACGGCGCAAAATTGAGAAAGTAGGAACAATATTAGATTTTTATGCTTCTGCTCGGTTGGCATTCAAGTGTAAAGGATATCTGTAAAAATATATTAAAGCGGAGCAAGCAAGTACAAAGATGAAGTATTGAGCTTTTGCTTGTGCTTTTTGATTTTTCATTTGCTAAGTTGACTATGAAAAGCATTAACCCCAAGCGAATCTGCTTGTCATTGGCTTTTTGGCAGCATTTTCAAGCCAAGTTTTGATGAAACGAAGATCCTAAGTAGTTGCCCACTCTGCTCACAATTTTTCAGCACAGCAGCATAAATATAGAGAGTAGTTGATGTTGCACTAGCACGTTTTAGTTCAAAGAAAGTAAATACATTGTGACAAAAAAGTTTCCGGAATTTCTCATTTAAAACGCAGCGCGTTAAGTATTTTTCAATATTTTGTGTTTCTGTATGTTGGTAGGACTTTACTTAATGACTATGCAGTGTTAAGAGAGTTAGCTCGTGACCTCAACATGTGTCGTGAGCACGGCTCGTTTGATTTTAGTTGAAAATTTGGGACGTAGCCGCTGGGCTTGTTCCGATCCAACTGAATTTTCTTCAAAAACAGTATTGGATGAAGATCGCGATGGACATGCTGGATGGTGCCAATTCAGATCCAAACTTTATGGGTCTACGAATACGACTTGCATACAAGTCAACAATCGTCCGAATGGCTTGAAAAAATTGAGAGCCAGAGCCGTTCAAAAATCAAGGTAATACTCATTGTTTTCTTCGTGGTGTTGTGCATCATGAATACGTTCCAGGGGGACAAAATGCCAATAAGGAGTATTATGTGACTGATTTAAGGCTTTTGCGAGAACGGCTCCGACGTATTCGGCCGGAAGTGTGGGCAGACAATTCGTGGATTTTGCACGACGATAACGCGCGATCTCATCGTGTCACGATTGTGAACGCATTTATGACATAACACTCGATAAATACTATCGACCAGGCGCCGTACAGTCCAGATCTGGCCCCGTGTGATTTTTTCCTCTTTCTAAAACTAAAATGGCTACTCCGAGGATTTTGCACGACGATAACGCGCCATCTCATCGAGTCACAATTGTGAACGCATTTAAGGCGATAAATACTATCGATCAGGCACCGTATCGTCTAGATCTGGCCACGTGTGACTTTATCCTCTTTCCAAAACTAAAATTGCGACTCCGAGGAACCCGTTTTGACCCTATACCGACCATAAAACAGAGTGCGACGAGAGAACTGAGCGTTATCCCGCCAACGCCTATAAAAAATGTTTCGAAGATTAAAAGAAGCGTTGGCATATGTATATTGCTTCAGAAGGGGCATATTTTGAAGCAGGCAAAATAAATATTGAAGAAGATTAACTATTTTGCGTTTTATTTCGAAATTCCGAAAACTTTTTTATCACAATGTATAATGGAAAAGCACTTGGAAATCATTCAGAAAATTCTAGTATTTAAATTCCGGACACTTTTTGGTCGCAATGTATAATGGAAAAGCACTTGGAAATCATTCGAAAAAGCCTAGTATTTAAATACACGCACTCCCTGCTTGTTGGAAGATCATTCAAATGCATTTGCTAGCAAATTTTCTAGTATTACTGCGTTTACTTAAAAAGCAAAAAATTAAAAAGTTTGGGCACACTTTTGTGGCAAGCATTGTAGCTTGCTTGTGTCATAAATATGCTATATGAGGTCGTGGATTCTTTGTTCGTATTTCTGCTGCTGCACAAAAATAGTTTTTATTTATAATTATTTATATAACGAAGCTGTCTAATAAATTTTGTATTACGTTTGCATATTTTCATTATAACTATTTAAGCAATATATAGTACAGAGTTTAAAGTTTTTGAGAGCAAAAGACAAAAAGATTAAGATTAGCAAGTACTGCAAGTAAAAGTAAGCCACGACTTCATATTTCATAAACAATACATAGACATAGTTATATTGTACATATTTGCACTCTTTTAAAGTTATATGTATAGCCAATTATATAAGAAAGCAATTTTTTTGAGGGGGTGCATACAAATCAAATTATTTCTTTCAGTGTAGTTGTAGTACGTAAAGCCGCAAATAAAAAATAAACACAAACTAGATGTTATAGATAGAGATAGATTATTTATAAAGACGCTACGGTGTATTTGCTGTGAGTTTTATGTTTTCAGCAACTAAACATTTAGTTACAATATTTTTATTATTTTTAAATATTATATGGAAAGTATGCTTTGTTTTCTCGCCAAAAAGTACGAAAAGCAACAGAATACAATATAAATACTTGCTGAAATGAAACTAAATGAAAAGATTGAAACTCAAAGCCGTGGTGGATTATTGAAGTGTTATATGCTGTACATATATTGTGATCGATTTGAGGATCAGTTGGGATTCACAATACACGTTACATTTGATATTGATATGGATCTTTTTTTTTCATTTTTTCGTATGCCAAAAGTGTTTATCTTAATGGAAAAAATCTTGTAGTTATATAGTAAAAATTAGTTAGTATGTCTAACATGTTTTATGGGCCAAGCTGTTTTTGCCCAATCAAAGTAAATATTAAGTTATGTAGTATATAGTATATTATGTATTGAATAAATTAACGTAGCTTGCAGTAGTTGTTAAAAAATTCACATAAATATATTTATATAAACTGAATTGCTTAAATAATTATTTAAAATTGCAAACGTAATTGTAGTAGTAATAGTTTAGAACGCATATACAATATTTTTTGGAACGACATAACGATACCCATCATTTATAGTAATTACTCTTAGCAACTTTTCAAATTGAGTATAAGAATTTTATTTTTTAATTTATGTAACTTACCATTAGTTAACTTAAATTACTGCAGTTAATTAGTTTAAAAGTTTATTGAAATATTTTAGAAAATTTCATTGATTTTTTTGTATTTATTTCAAACAATGCATTGAATGAACCACAAACAACAAGTTACTGCTACAATTTTGAATTGCTAGCCAAGTTTAAAGGCACGTAAAACACAACCAATATATGGATATTATATAAACGTGTTTACACTAAAAATTTCGCGTCTAAACCGTGTCGCGTTCTGGCTAAATACGAATTTCAAACTAAATCTGCACTATTGCTGCGCCCAAAGCTATGCTATGAAAAATGTCTGCGAACAAATTAAATTAAGTATACGCCAGCGCGTACGCTTTGGCTTTGTAGCTTTGTGGCTAGCAGCGTTGACTATCGCATGACATAAGTGCGCGACATTTAGAGAAACCCCCTCTAGTTTTATATAATAAATAATATTACATAAATCCTTTAAAAGCACATATATCACTGGAAATAATACGACTTGATGACAGCTGACCAACTAAATCCTTGCTTAACTCTCAGCCACGCGATCTTAGCTATCTTTTGTTTTGTCCAGTTTAAGCCAATGCACACTGGTTCAAGACCATACCAAAATGGACGTAACGTAATTCTTAAAGTAAATTCTCTTAACTAACTTAATGGTAAAATATTAAAAAAAAATGTAATAAATTGGAGATTTTAAAAATGTATATAATTAAATTTCTTTCTTACAAAGTATTATTGAAAAAGTAAAATTCTGGTCGGCCATATTGGATTTGCCATTTTGAATGCACCTCAAAACCCTTTTCAACATATGTAATGTTTACTATTCGCATGGCAGCCCCTGTGGATACCTCCGGTGGCAACAATGGTTCACGGATGGGTCCCAAACTGAGCAGTGTGTAGGTGTTAAACACCAGAATGGGCCACCATCAATGGGCATCTGGCCCAGAGTCTTTCAAGCAGAGATTCATGCCTAGAGATCTGCGCCCTTAGTATCCTTCTCAAGGGAACTAGGGGAGCAAACATTTATTTAGATAGCCAAGCTGCTATTAGGGGACACTCAGGAGTGGACGGTAACACGATCGCTGACGATCTAGCATGACAGGGTGCCTCCGCCCTGACCATATCTCCTGCGCCCTTCTGTAATATTGGTTGGACCACAATAATGACCATAAACCCAAATGGCCTGCAGGAGAACATAGGAGATACTGGTTCTCCTTACCGGGGCTGCATCAAACCTCTGGAGCTGATATGATCCAGACAAAAGGTCTTGGCAGAGCAGACTTAAAACATCTGGAAGCATACCTATCTGGCCACCACACTGTTAGATACCATCTACAGAAAATTGGCCTATCGGACTCTTCACAGTGTAGACTCCGTCTAGAAGACGATGAAACCACTAGACATATTCTCTGAGACTGCCCAGCGCTGGTATGGGGCAGTGCCAGCCACATGGGAAAGGAACAGATTAGTCCCTTCCATTTTAGTTCAATACCAACAAAAGACCTACTGCTATTCATGCGGAAAGCGGAGTTTTTTGCTTTAATTTATGGGTATGGTACAAAAGACCTTTGGTCGCAGTGCCCCACCTCTTTGTGAGGAACCCTTGGGGAAGAAAAATACTATTCGCATAACTCTTGACCCAGTGTGCATTGTCTTATCGATTTAGTCAGTTAGTCGGGAACTACGTTGACATTGCATGCCTTTGAATGTTATATATTAACATTGCCTAGACAGCAATAACAAAGGCGCCAGAACGTCAGCCGTTTGGTTTTCTCTCTGGGGGTTTTCCAGTTCTAGTTCTATGAGTTTCTATAAGCTATACAAATATATTGTGTTGTTCTACGTGCTGTGACCTTTGTCTTTAATTGGATTAGCGAACGAAATGTTGAAAGTGCAATAGGATTTTGGTTTTTGTTTTTATTTTATTTTTGGTTTGTCACCTACTACTTGCCACTAATTCATTCAATGAACTTTAATTTTAAGTTAAAAAATAATTTTTCATAGCTATAGTTAATTCGTTACAGACTTTTTTTATTAAGATACACACACTAGCAGTTTGTAACTTGGATTGAACTAAACGCGTTTTCTTTGAATCGATTGAATGAATGGGATTTGCATACAAAAAGCCTTTGGATTCAAAAAACAAAAAAAAACAAAATTGAAAGTGAACCGAAAGTATACAAAAAAAATATATATTAAAAATAAAACGTTTACAAAAATTTATTAAAATCAACTAATTGTTTAAAAACACTACAAATTGTGTTACAAAATTGATATACCAAATAAATAATATTTGGGTGTACAAAAAATTATCGTTTACGATTTGAAATTTTTACCAAAAAGGCAAACACAAAATTAAAAAATATATTCAAGTAAATATAGGTACATAACAATACGAATTGCATAGAATAGACAAGTCATTTGGAATGGCACTTACCAATTGTGGAAATGGCAGCCACACGTTCAAAGGTTGACTCGGTGGTCTTGTGTAAGGTTCTTACAGTGTCTGCCAGGTAATCTGCAATTGACAAAAAAATCGATAAGTCTACATATTAAAGCGTAGGCCCAGCAAATCAAAACGGAAATGGTTATAATCGCATTTTCGAGAGGTCGACATTAATTTTACAAACTCTGAAACTGTGGGAAAACCCACAAGGACGGGATGTGTTCAGAAATTGAGCGACTTTTTACATTTCACGAACTGCGTATATTCGATTTTCTATACATATGTTCAGGAAAAAATAAAGCCAACAATTCGCGATGAGCAGACAGGCTTCAGACCAGACAGGAGTTGCGTTGACCTGGCTAACACTTCGCATTATAAGCGAGCCACTGTACCTCCTGTTTATTGACTTTAAGAAGGCCTTCGATTCAGTAGACAGAGCAGCGATATGGCAAGTCATTAGCGAGGAAAGGAGTACCAGTCAACATCTTATCGATAATAAAAGCGATGTACGATGATGCGGACTTGGCGGTACTACACAATGGGAAAATTAGTGCACCTTTCCAAACAAACACCGGTGTTAGGCAAGGATGCCCCCTATCACCACTACTATTCAATATATGTATGCCCCAAGCAGAGCCCGGCGGAAAGTTCTTGTTGAAGCCCTAAGCTCCCTGAAGGAGTACTAAATGAAAAAAATACATATGTTCAAAACCATATAAAGTAGTCTCGTAATCGGCCATTACCCCCAGGTGCAACTCATCTTGGATATAAAGCGACTTTCAGAGAAGTTTTTTTCGAAACTACTTAATCAATATAATACTACCGAACCGTCGCATCTTAGCTCAGTACTTGTTGTATGACGTCACTAATCATCTTGATTCGTTAAAAGAGCCACAATCGTAACGAATCTTGACAACCATAACAAAACTCCCAGAAGAGCCAAGTACAATGGCAAAACTTGTGAGGAGACATTTTGCCACCTCACAACTTTGTTCCAAAATTGCCAATAGGGCAATAACAAAACTGCTTGAACTGCTTGGTGAGAGTAGCGGTGAAAGCGCTCTTACTCTCTCTCTCTCTCTGAACAAACCAGAGGTCTTTACAAACTGCATCACTGGAAGAGATCAAGGCTATGCTAATAAGTGCTTATCAGAAATGCTTCGAAAATAAGAAGGAGACAAGATAAATATTGATGAATAAATAAGGTTTTGATAAACATAAAGAGCCACCCTAATTTTTGAACACATCTTTTTTACCATTTTAACCGATTTAAGCTTCTGCCGAACAGTTTATAAAAACTTACCGCTCTCCATAATGCTTGGGGGTGACTGCTCTGTTTGCTTCTCAAGTTTGGTATCACTGGGTGTTGGTGGTGGAGTCTGGGAGTCTGGAATGTCGCTCGCTGAAAATTTAAATCAAATGTTGAAAAAAATACATAACTTTGAAAAAAAATTTGATCAGTTCTTACCTATTTTGATGAGTTCATCAGATATTTCAATTAATCCCTCGCTCATTTTCTTTGTGATAGTATCGCCAACTGATTTACAAAACTCGGCATCAGTCAGCGATTTACGTGGCTCAATGCGCACCGGTGCACTGAGTCCTTCTTCTCGAACAGAGCCAACAGTCTCACTAATCGGCATAGTTGCGCGTTTACCAAAGTTATCACTATCATATTCAGCAGACAGCTGAGTTTGTTGCTCCATGGCCAAGAAATCGGCGGTCAATTTGCGTGCGGAAAATGGTGATACTTCACCAATTGGCGCTGCTGTTTCAATGCCATCACCAAGCAGAGATTTGCTCTCCTGCTGCTCTAATTTAGTCATCGTGTCAGCCTTGTCGGCTAGTTCAGGTTGTATGGCTGCCGGTACTATGGCCACTGTTGCTGCCACTAAACTCTCTGCAATCTTACTATCTGTAGCCCCTGGAAAAGCTGTTGGTAACTGAGTTTGCTGTTCCATGCTTAAGAAGTCAGCCGTTAGCTTGCGCTCAATATGCGGCTCTATTTTCTTTGGTGCTGCCACTTGCTCAGTTGGCTTTGTTGCCGTTTCTTCGATTGTTTCCTTCACGGGTATTTTACTAGCTGGTGGCGCCATTTTTGCAAATACAATTGAGTCTGGTTCAGAGCTCGTTATGGATGATTGCGAGGATTCCGGCAGTAATGGAGCACTCGGTTGATCTATAAGTTTCTCGACTATTTCCGGTTCTATGGCTGTCGGTACTAAGGCCGCGGTTGCTGTAACTAAACTCTCGGCAATCTTAGTATCCTTCGCTTCTGGAACAGCTGTTGGTAGCTGAGTTTGTTGTTCCATGCTTAAAAAGTCAGCCGTTAGCTTGCGTTCAGTAAGTGGCTCCATTTTCTTTGCTGCTGCCACTTGCTCAGTTGGCTTTGTTGCGGTTTCTTCGATTGTTTCCTTTTTCGGCTCTACGACAGGTATTTTACTAGCATGTGGCGACATTGTCGCAAAGATAACTGTATCTGGTTCAGAGCTCGTTATGGAGGTTTGCGAGGATTCCGGCATGCTGGGCAACTGGGTTTGTTGCTCCATGCTCAGAAAATCGTGTGTCAGCTTGCGAGTATCAGCTGTAGTTATCTGCTCCTCGATTTTGTGGAATGTCTCAACAACCTCAGCTATTTTTTCGGCCACTTTATCTTCTTTAACAGGCGCCGCATGTTGTAGACCCTTTTCATGTTCTAAATGCTTCTCAGATTTCTTAAGTTGCTCATCTAGTTTATGGAATGTCTTGAGTAAATCTTCGACCTTTTCAGTCACCTTGTCAGCTGCAGCAGGAATTTCAGCGTCCGGTTTGTCTGCCACAGCAGTTGCCACTTCCTCGAGTGCTTTGATGTCCTTTACGACCACTTTCTCAACCGACTTTCGCGGCTCCACTTTGGGTATCTTGCTGGCCTGCACTGCTTTTGGCTCGACTGCAGTTAGAGCCGGTAATTGGGTCTGTTGCTCAGTTTGCAAGAAATCTTGTGTAATTAGACGCGCCGCCTCGTTTGTCTTAACTGGTATCTTGGACAAGGGTTTCTCTACCTTTGTGTCCGTAAACGATTCTTCCATTACAGCGCGTGGCGCAGCTGTGGGCGGTTTAAACTCCTCGCTGGCTTTTCTAACCAGCTTGGGTATTTGAGTTTTGGGTTCTATGCCGTGGAATTCGTATTTGACTTTTTTGGCTTCAAAGTCGGCAATTTTATCCTCAATATTTGTGCTATCGATCAGTTCGACAGTTTTAGTTTGTTCCATTGATCCAGTGGACTGTGCATCCTTAAGGTGTTTGATGGTCTCACTGACCTTCGTTGTTTCAGTTGTGACTTGACTGCTGGTTACATGACTTGTGGCTTGTTCGGCTTTGCCGTTTTCAAAGGAGCTTATAATATTTTCAACCTTTTTGCTGGCAGCTTCGGTTACCTCACTAATGACTTGTTCCACTTCCTTTACGGTTTCTTGAGGTATTGTTGCTGCTGTATAGCTCTTTTCCTTGAACTCTTCCACAAACTTCTCATGCACAGTAGTTGTTGTAACAGGCAGTTGACTACGTTTCTCGAATTCTAAAAAGTCTTCTGTAATATCACGCGCTTCTTGACGTGTAATGGCAGCAACACGGCTGATGCCGCTACCAACTTCCGTCTTTTCCGACTTCTCAGCCGTGCTTATATCTTGCACTATCTTGTCAACCTTAACTGGTGATAGCTGTTCTTCTTCCTCGGAACTTCGTCCGGAAGTCTTCAGCTTGTGTGTTAGCTCTTTGTCAAAATCACTTTTGCTGACTTCCACCGATTCCATTTTACCCATTTTCATTTTGATGACTTGATCGGGCACAACGGCAGATTTGATAATATTATCGGCGGGCAACTGCATCAATATTTCGGACTCGTGATGTGCCTTTTTGTCTTCAATAAGACTCTTGCGTTTGATTTCGGTAATTTCGCGGGTTATCTCCTTCTTTTGTGTAGAGGCAGGTATGGAACGTTCTATGGACAGACGTTTAACAATTTTCTCACGTCGCTCGGCTACAGTACGTTTGGCTTGTTCCTCATCGGATTCGGACTCCTCGACTTCCTTCTCCTCAGCAGAGTATTTCACTTCTTCGCGTTCGTTGATTTGTTGTATGCGCTTGCCTAAAAATAATTTTCAATAGGTTTAACAAAGTATATTTTGCCTACTCTGCAGCATACTTACTTTCTCTACGTACTAGCTCCTCCACAGATTCCGAGTTTTTCATAATATCCGTATCGTCAAACTCACGTGAATGCGTCAAGCGACCACTCTTGCACTTCTTCATTATATCCTCACGTCCAATATTCTTGAGCGCCGTCTCCAAAGCCAAAATATCATAGTTTGGCTTGTCCTTGTACAAACGTATCATGCTTTGGGCCTGGCGGGCAATGCTATCTGTATTTTGATTTATAATTTCATCGATCTCTTCCGCATTAATGCCTATCTCGGGCGCCAGCTGTATCCAGTCTTTGCCCAATAGATTCGATAGGTCTACTATGCGTATATCGCCTATATAATGATCATTTTGATGCTTGCTCAAGCTAAACATCGATGTTCGATAGGCAGTTGTTACCCGATCAGAGAACGCTGTTGTCGAATCGGGTATAACCGCTTCGGGCAGCACTATGTTTAGTATGCAAATCGGTTGTTGCGGCGGTTCGCCCTTTGCCACTTTTGGCTCCTTCATAAAGAGCGTGCGTCCTACAATATCGGCATGCTGATCCTTGACGCGCACAGTAAAAGGCAGACGATTTTCACGGAAGGCTTTGAACTGCAGTTGTAGCTGATCACCCGATTTGGTAACAGGCACCAAATTGCCAGCCATTTCGATGTATTGAGGCTTGCCCTCAAGCACCTCAACATCGCGGCTCTTGGCCACCTCAGTGTAAAGTTCGTGCTTCTCGAGCGTTTTATCCTCGCGATCATCGGTCATGCAAAAAACGCGTAGACGTGCCTCATGTGGCTCAATCTTTTTGGCAAAGACCACGAACTTGGCAATGAAAGGCACATGTATGACTTCCCTATGGGCATATGGGTTGAATTAAAGTAGCCAAAACTAGAGCGCTCAGTTTGTCAGATACTTACTTGTATAGTTCTGTGGCCATTTTGGTAGCGTCCGAAATGTTACGGCAATCCATGAGCCAGAAACGTGCCGATACCGTGGTAGTAAATGAGACACAGTCGTTGACAAAGGTTAAAGGCGTGGAGCCGGTTACGTCCTCCCATTGTGCGCGCGATGGTCCGCCTATTGGTTTAAGGTTTGAATATATTCAATCTTCGGGCTTATGACTTGGAAAATGTTACGCAAAGGCTATGTAAAACTCTTTGAAAACTCTACTTTTGTCTCATTAGCAGATGAATAATTCCAAAATTGTTTAACTAATTTTTAAACTAAACAAAACCAACTTAAAAGAATAATTTTTTTTAAGAGAGTTACGATTGAGTGTGTGTGTGTGTGAGTGTTTTTATCAAGTTAAAGCAATTATATGAAAAGAGTAAGTATTATTTGAAAAGTATTAAGTTATATTATGGCTTATATATATATAAGTATATATAGTTATATATAGTTGAGTATGTATATATAGTTTGTGTTGGTGAGTCGTTTTTTTTAGAGTGTACAAAATGAATGCATGTGAGATGCTGGACTGTGTGAAGTGTTGTTATTGTTGTTGGTTACTAGGGTTACCATAATTGTTATTGTTTAATTGGCGCATTTATTTTCAAGCATTTGGTATTTTTAGTATTTGTTTTAAGTTTTAGCATTTACAGAGGTACATTTATATCTTGCGCTTAATTTAAAGCTCTTTCGAAACAACATGCTTAAATGTTTAGATATTTTGTTTTAAAGAAAAAACTGTTTTAATGATAAAAACAAAAAAAGTTAAAAGTAGTGAGCGTGTCACGTGTCTTTTTGGTAAATGTGAAAATAGAAAAAACGTACAAGAACTTAAATTAAAAAATTAATAAAAATCATAGTCATTATTTACATGTAATAACAAAAGATTATAAGTATAATATTTTACATAATTTATTAATAAAAACTGTTTTGAAAGCAATGAATTTGCATAGCATTAAATTAATATTTGTAACTTCCTCAATAGCTTTTGGTAGTTTTTTTTTATTAATATTTGTAGTATATTTGTTTTCGGTTTCAGAAAAGTTCTCTTTGGTGCCACAAACAGTAGAAATTTTCGTCTATTGTTTAAGAATAATATTCATGTATATATTCTGCTTTATGTTTTAAACACAAATTATAAGCAATTACAAAAAATACCAAAATGTGAATTAAAAATATATAAGTACAAAAAAAAAAAAACATAATGATTAATCAATTGCTTTGTTTTTTTTGGAATACGGTTTTAATGGCCCAAAGAGCAACTTTAGGATTTAGTTATAACATTTGGTATTAAAAACCTACAAACTTTGTTATTTTTGGAATGAAAATGTGCAATTTGTATAAGGTACAAGTAGTAAATCTGCGTGCAGTCAGAAATTCTTTAGTTATTTTATATTTTATTTATTAGTTTAGAGAGAACGCAGCAAAACGATGGCAAGACAAGCTTAAAGTTCATATAAAATGTAAATTTGAAAATTGGCTTACTTCAAAAACTAAAACGCGAGGCCGTTGCCAGTTTTGGCAAAATTTTCAATAAAGCGTCATAGAGAAAAACTAATCAATGTTTGAAAAAAAGTAGCAGGTAAACCAACACTGGCTACTAATTATTTGTACATAAGGCCCTAAGACGCAACGCAACCCGAATTTCAGCATAACAAAAAAATACTAATTTAAAAAAAAATAATTTAAAAAATAAAACAAACATAATACAAGACAAACCAAATAGTAATAAAGAAAAATGGCTTAAAAGCAAAAATGTTTAAAAAATTTGTATCTTAATTTTTGAAACAAAAAAAAGAGAAATTTGCTTTGTTTTCAAATCATATATATGCAGAATTTTCAAATTTTGGCACTTTTTTTAACTTTGGGCAAATATTTAAATTTGCTTGAATTTGCTATATTTTTTTTTTTTGGAATAGTTGCTTAATTTTTAATGTAACTATATTTTTATTGTTAATTATTTTGGCATAGAACGAACAACTAAATATATGGAACAAATAACGAATTTTATTTTGTAAACTGTTTTAATTTGAAATTTCATACATGTTTGTGAATTTCTGATTTATTTTTATTTTTTGACAATTTTATAATTTTTTTTGTCATTTTTTTTTTGTTATTTTTTTGCTAGTTACCTTTTAGAGACCTTTTCCGAAACACACCTTCAATGGATTGAGAAAACAGAATGGAATGCGTGCACATATGCAATGACGCATTAGTACGAAATTATAGAACAATTAAATACGTTGTTTCAATTAAGAATTGAATTTAAGTTTTTTGGGTTTTTGTATTGTTCAGAAATCAGAAAATATATATATTTTTAATATATATAAAAATACTAAATGAAATACTAAAATCAAATATAACAAAATCAAAGGAAAATATACTAAAACTGGAACAAACACTGTAGTTGTTGTTGTTGTTACTGTAGTGGACACAATGAAACATGGATATATGGATGGATGGAGCTGAGATTGAGTGTCGGTGTGTGTGTGTGAGAGAGAGTGTAGTAGTATGAGCCGTTAATGGATGAAGAATGTCTAAGTGAATAATTTGAATGAATTATGTTTGCTAAGTACAGCTCTAGAGTTTTTTTTAAATGTTTACTAACTTGGGCAATAGAAAATAAAAGGATTCAGTTAAAAAAAAAAAAACAAAGTATAAACCCTTTGAATGTATACGCAGCTACTACACAGACACAAGCACATTGTATCATAAGGACCTGAGCATGATTATGAGAGCGAACTTCGATTTCGTTTGAGCACTTCAATTTTGGACTGTACAACTTTATGCAAGGTAGTTAGGAGGTATAGATGGTATGTTTTATATAATAGGTATATATAGTATATATATATAGTACTAGCAGCACATGATACTTGTAGTATGTTGTATATAGTAGATTATACTAGGCTTTTTTTTATAGACAACCAAACTAAAACAAAAACCAATAACGTAAGACCAAAGAAAAATGAAAGAAAACTAGGAAAATACATCAAAAAATGTAACACAAAATGAAAGCCTGAGAGATATTTAGATAGAGAGAGAGAGTTACAGTTTTTGTACTTATAAACAACAACTAACATAACGTAATGTTATAGTTAAAATAGTTAACTGCTTGGAGCACATTTCACAACAACACAAAAAACATAAGTAAAGAAATATCGGCCACATCGGCTGACTTACCTGTTATAGAGCACAGCAAACGCAGGGTTGGAGTATTGCCCGAATACTGATTGATCATGCCCTGGCTATGCGCCTTGGGAGCGGGCATGCTCAGTGTTATGGCCTTGTGGAATTTGCGGCGACGCGGCTCTACCGTAACTATAGGCGATACGGCAACGCCGCGACCCAGCAGCTTAGCCGTAAGATCGGGATCAACCGGTTGCGCCTAGAAATGTAACGAATGAGCGGCACTATAGACAAAAATCGATTTTTGGCCCACACACTTACACTTAAATGAGCGTAAAAAATAAGCTAAAAAACAAAAAATTAAAAGTACGAAATATGCGCCTATTTGTTGCATGATATATCTTACACACCTTATATAATAGTTTCAAAAAAAAAATATAGAAAAAAAAACAACAAACAAATGTTTAACAAATGAAATGAGTCTTGGGCTAAATGGTGAACATTTTCTTTTTGATTAGCCTTTATACAATGTTGGATATGCTAGTTGTGGTATTTTTTTTTTGGTATTTTCGGTTTTTTAAATACAGCTTACGCTACAAACAATAACAATGTTCAGGCCCATTTTAGTCCCAATAAATTTAGTCATCAAAAAAACTTTAACTACAACTTAAACACTAAATCAAATCATATAGAAATATTTTACAAAATGCAAATAATAAAATTCATTTAAGTTAGAAATTAAAAACGGGGCCATTATAAAATCGTTTTTTGTTTTTAGAGCTTGGCTAAAATGTTACAATTTCTATAGGTTTTAGTATCGCCTAAAGAATTTTATTACAATATACTTTTGTCTTTTTTTCGAAAAAGCAATTTAATTAAAAAGTAAATAAAATCAAAATTAATTAAAACATTTTCGTTGGCATAAAGTTTTTGTTGAACTAAATTTATTGGGTAGTACTGCATTTCAGAAATCTTGTATAATCTTATGCATAATTAGTTAAATAATCATATTGTATTTAGTTAAATATAATAGTTTTGATATCGCTATATACCTGTCTTATGCAATTGGACAATTGTAGATTATATATATTTTTGTTTTTTTAATTTTAAGCTTTAAGAAAATATGCATTTTGCGTGCTTCTTTTTTTTTGCCCTAAGTCTGTCGATCCATGATCTATTTGCTTTTTAGATATAAGTTTTTAAGTTTATGTATTCCGAGTATAACGCATAAGTATATATGTATTATTAAAAGTCACTAAAGTACAAGCTATTTAGAGTATTCTGACAGAGTATAAGTAAACTTTTGTGATTATACAAATTTTATAGGTTATACTTGTTATTGAAAAAAATAACATCCCGTTTGTGTGATCTAATATAAACAAACATACAACAAAGTGCACATATTTCATAAGTAACATTTAAGCCGTCTAGTTACTTCTCATATGACCGATTTCTCAGGCTCTGAAGGAATCAACATTACCTTTCAAAGAACTTGTGAAATCGTAGCATATAAATACAAATCATAATATTACGACTCACTACATTTACCGCGTAGTACATAGTATAAGTTCGGGTTAAATACTAGTTTAATTAAATTTGGTATTTTTTTGGAAAACTGTTTGGTTAACTTGATATTTTTTAAGGAAGTTATATAATTAAATGCTCGAGTATATATGTATGTTTATCGATAGATAAGCTTTTTCAAAATCGCATAAATATTTGTTAACCAGGGCTACATAGCTGAGATAATTCCTTTCAAACTTATCGGTTTGAAACAAAGTCTACGAATACAATCTGTGTGACCGAACTTTTTAATTTGTTCGTTATTATTTTTCAACTCTACTCGTTTCAAACCCATTTGGCAGCCCTGGCTTTAACTGCACCCCCAGCGATTTACCAAATAAGCGAGAAGCGCTTCTTTTTGGGCACATGATTAACGCTAATCTTGCGTAGTTTTTCAGGAGCAACGCCTTTGCGTGGTTTAAAGAGGTTTACCTGTAAGCCAACTTTGATCTTCTTAGTGAGCGCACCCTGTGGGAACACAGCCTGAACCTGTGGCACCACGGTGCTCGAAACCATGCCGCCCTCAGGTCCGATGGCATGCACCTCCTGACGTATGCGTGAGACAACGGCAAAGTACTGAGGGAAGTCGTAGGTCACAAAACGGCAAACATGATTTCCAGCCTGCTCCTCCAGCTGCGCAATTTCTGTACAGACAAATCAAAAGTGTTAGAAGGGTCAATAAGACTAAAGCCACTGCTTACCCTCCGGCTCAAAGCACTGCTGCATAACATCGTGTATAATCTCCTCGGAATTGTCTATGGTATGTTCACGCCAGGTTTCGCCATTGTCCGAGCGCAATATAATAATTTCGCGCTCCTTGCCGCGCAATGAAGCAAAGTGTGGCACCTCCATAATAACCGGTCCTATAAACTTGGTCGAACAGGGACCCAGCTCAAGCACACGGCTAGCCAGTGCCTCACCCTCCATCAATTGGGGTGGATGCATGGTGCGCTGCGGCTTTACATAGCGACAAGTAACACGTGTCGGCTGACAAGTGGAACGAGATGGTATAATCATGCGCACACCACTGTGGCGGCAGCCACGCATGGCACCACCACGTGCATCCACCAGAAAAGAGACCAAGAAGCTCTTCCAGGATAGCTTACGACTGCAATTGAGTTTGCATTAAGAACAGCCCAGTTTGACTTATTGTTATATGCTACTCACCCCACATGTGGTGGTTCATCGTGCACACCACCATTGGCTATATAAACACCATCAACATGGCTTTTTGGTGAGGTGCTGTAAACCTGAGCCTTGTGTGGACTGATCAGCTCTTCACCTATGGTTGGTGGCACACCGCTGGCATATTCAGCGCTTTGTGTCATGCGATTGGAGTCCATGCGCTCATCGCGTGTAACATCAATGGGTAAAGAGTCATCGCCTAGGGATTTCATTTCATCAACGGTCAAATAGCGATAAGGTTGATCGGAAAGCATATTATCTTCGCCTGGATTTTTACGATTATCGATTATTCGTTGCGGATTTTCAGTTGCATTCCAAGCACAAGACAAGTCCAATTGGCCATATATAGCGTGGTAATTTTTGTTGTTGTTTTTGTATTGGTGTTCGTGTTGTTGTAGATGTTGATTTTGTTGTAGTTTTTGTTGGTATTGTAATTGTTTTTGCAGTTGAGATGAGAGCGCGGTGCATTGAAAATAGAAGAATGCAAATGAGTTTGTTTTTAGTTTTCTAATTTCGTTGAGTCTTCATGCTTTCTTATATAGTTTATAATGAGATTATATTAATAATATATTTATAAATATAGATGATATGTGAATAAAAGCATATAATACATAGTTTATGGGGTGAATAATAGTACATATAAGTTTTGGTATTTGTACAAATTCATGCCATACGCAATGCAAGCAAAATTATTTCTTATGCTATGTTTATATTAAATATTTGAAGCTATGTTTGGACTGCCCTAAGAGCTCAAAATGGTTTTCAAAAAAATGTCGTAGCTTTCGTATAAAAGCTAAACAGAGCGGATATTGTAAAACCTGGCAAATCGTTCTTAAAACTTCGGAAAGTAGATAACCTTTGTAGCATTCTAAGAGATTAATTTCTTGCGGGATTTAAAAGAGAGAAGCGGAAACTGCAAAAAACTCGACTTGAGCTCAAACCCGTATAGGAAATCTGAACATATTGTATAACTAGTAATGCTTTGCTTATTAACTACAGAAGCTTTCGTCGAAATAATTAAATCCCGCCCAGGGAAGGAGATTATTCTCAATTCATACATAAACACATAGGTAACATACATATCTAAGCACGTCAGTTTGGTAAATAGATTATAATTTCTGGGTGTGTTTTATATAAATATACATGTAGATATATAAGGGGTGACCCAGAAACGTTAAAAAAAAACATTGCAAAATTGGTAAGGACACTTAAGTTCAACATTTCTTTCTTTTTAAAAAATACATTTCTGGGACACCCTAAACAAAAATTGTGTTTGATGAGTCTTCCGGAAAACTCTTATTTATTACATTTAAAAAAATATTCAACAATAATACGTAAGGAAGCTTCCTTTTTGATTACACAACAACAATGTAAGGAAAGTACTTTATACATTTACATCACGTCACGTTACGTTACGTGACGTTAGGCTATATGCGATAAGCCACATAAAGTGCTTAAGATTTTGAGAGCTAAATAGCAGAGTGGAACCAATTTCTGCACTTTATAATGCTCATGTCATATAGCTGTTTTAAAGTTGACCGACTTTAGAGACTTACTAGAGATATAAAGATTCTCGCCATGGTAATACGGTAGATAGACGTGGATATCTTGGGTGTGGCGTTCACCACTTATGCCATAGCATGTATCCAATTCCGAATTTGTGTCACCTAACGAGGGACACAAGCATGAGTACACTTAATTCGGATTTGGTATTTCACTTAAAGCTAAGGTTAAACTAGATTAAGTAGGTAATATTGTGGGCATTGTGCTTTTTGGCTGGCTGGCTAGCATGGCAGTGTCTAGTGATGATGATGCATGATTGTTGGTAACAAAAGTGAGTATAAGAACAGCAAAAAAACTATACATACCGCCCTCTTCCTCAGAGTCTGACATAAAGGATTCATGCATAGCCTCTGGAGCTACCACACGATACTTTTCCTCGGCCTGCGAAGCACCTGCAGCTGCGGCGTCATCTTCCTTGGTTATCGATTTTAGCGAGTCCAAGACGCTTATATAACCCAGCTTGCGTGCAATATGCAAGGGCGTCTGTCCATTAACGGTCTGAGCGTTGGCATTAGCCTTATGCTCCAAGAGCAGGTTTACAATATGGCAATGTCCCTGCTGTGCGGTCTGATGCAAAGGCGTATAACCAATGGAGGTGGCTGCATCCACATTGGCACCGTTCTGCAATAGGAAGCGTACCATATTGGCCTGACCAAAATGCGAGGCCACATGCAATGGCGTATATCCGGCCTTGGTAGCCATATCAATGTTGGCGCCATTGCGCTGCAATATTTCAGCCACATTCACATTATCCTCCTGAGCGCACAAATGCATGGGTGTTAGACCATTCTTGGCCGGATGATTAACCGCAGCCTTGTGCTCAAGCAGCAAGTTGGAGATCTCTGCATGACCTTCCTGGCTGCTCAAGTGCAGTGGCGTGAAACCGGCCTTGCTCTCGGCATTGGCCTGTGCGCCGTATTCCAGCAATGTTGTGGCTATATCCATTTGATTCTTGCGTGCTGCAATATGCAGCGGTGTATGTCCATTCTTGGCAGTAGCATGTGGGCTAGCGCCCTTCTCCAGCAAAAGCAAAGCCACATTTTGATTGTTGTAGTGGCAAGCCACATGCAAAGGCGTAACGCCATTCTTGCCCTGGGCATCCACGTCGGCCTCCTTTTGCAGCAAAAGCTGTGCCACCTTAATGTGACCATACTTGGCTGTCAAATGCAAGGGTGTGAAACCCTTCTTGGTGGCGGCATCTAAGGCGGCGCCGTTCTCGATAAGCACAGCAGCAACCTGTGAAAATAGATTTAAAAAAAGATATTTTTATAATTATTTAGTTTTGAGGCTTAATACATATGACTTGAAGCTAGGATTGCTAGTGCTGTGCACTGTCTTGCAAAACAGTGATCTCCAGGACCAGCCTTTGGATAACATAACTGTTATCCACTTTGATGTGTACTATAAACGTGACATAATACGCTCTGCTTGCCTTTTTTAAACGAAAAAATTGTGAGCTACAAATAAAATAAACAAAGAATTAAACAATTAAATGATACAATAGTTTCCAAGAGATATATTTATTTCGTGGCTATCAAATGATAAGAACTCAACACAAAGACGCAACAATAATACTCGATGATCAACATTAACATAAAATAAGAAGAAGAAAGAAAATTTCAAATTAAAATTAAAGTACTCAAATGAAAAACTCCTGGTGTCGTATCCAAAACAATTGCATCAGGTAAACCGTATCGATGTGATCCGTAATCTTTTTGGCTATTAAATCTTTTACCTCATCTTGGCCTTCCTTGGCCGCAATATGCAAAGCGGTATACATGTCCTTAGTGGTGGCATCCACCTGCGCGCCATGTTGCAGCAACAGCATAACAATGTCCACATTGCCCAAACGTGAGGCAATGTGCAGCGGTGTTTGTTGTTCTCGTGCACGTGCATCAACCTGAGCTCCATTGCGCAGCAAAATGCGTATGATGTCAGTCTAGGAAAAAAGAATTGCAAGAAAATGGAAGTCTCAATAAGGTGTCAGGAGGACTTATTGATACAATAATTCCCTGTTTGACCCCTTGTAGGGGCATGGGGATCTCTATTAATAACTGTTCGACCTACAGTTTATAGCCGAATCTGAACGGCGGTGTCTTTAATTAATAGACACTTTCTATGGCAAATAGCGGCTTTGAACTACCGACCTTCGCTTTTAGTGGCTAGTACGCTACCACTTACGCCACATGGCATTAAATAAAGAGTTTGAAATAACTCTTTTAGCTTCTACGTAGCCTTCTCAGTTCTACAGTACATGGAGTTATCGCTATTTAGTCTGTTCACTCACCTGATTCGCGCGCGCTGCCAAATGCAATGGCGTTTCACCACGCACAGTGGGCACATCTGGACTGGCATCATGCTGCAGCAAGTAGATGACAATATTCATACAGCCCATGAAAGCGGCCACATGCAACGGTGTCAGACCGCTCTCCGTGGTAGCGCTAATGCTAGCGCCATGACGCAGTAGCAATTCCACGACCTTGATGCGATTCTTTTTGCAGGCAATATGCAATGGAGTAAAGCCATTTAAGGCTCGTGCATTGGCATCGGCATTACGATCGAGTAGCAACTTGGCCACACGCACGTGACCACAGTGGGCAGCAACATGCAAAGCGGTCAGATAGTCAACGGTGACCTCATCAACCGGTGCACGATGGTAGAGCAAAATACGTGCAGCATCCACATGTTCACCCTGTGCAGCCATATGCAGTGGAGCCAAACCGTTCTTAGTTTTAGCACTGATGGGTGCACCTCGTTCAAGCAACATATCAACAACCTGCTCATGGCCAGAGCGAGCGGCACAATGCAGTGGTGTTAGGCCATCACGTGTCTTGGCCTCAATGTTACCGCCCTTCTCCAGGAGCAGCGAGACCATGTTGTGCTTGCCCCATTTGGCAGCCACATGCAATGGACTGATATTATGCTTGGCCGAGTAGTTAACATCGGCACCCTTTTGTATCAGCAAGTTGGCAATATTCTGATTGCCGTAATGCGAGGCAATGTGTAAGGGAGTAAAACCGGATTTGGAAGTTACGTCTGGATTGTGGTCGTTCTGTAAATAAAGTGTTCAAATTAGGTTTTTTGTGTTTTCGAGTTACGAAACTTTACTTACATCTAGCAGCAAAGTAGCTGCTTTGACATCGTCCTTTTTGGCAGCTATGTGCAGCGCTGGCAAGCGCACCTGGAAATAATCGAATTGATATTGTACAGGATGTATTAAACATATTTAAATAATATCAAGGTATAAATAGAAGCTAAAAATTTATTTAAGTACGCGTCTTTTTCGAACTGTGAAATACACATATCGTGACTAATCAATCCTATTGGCTATCGATAACAATCAACTTATTTATAATTAGCTATCGATATCAACAAACAGAAATAATTATTTATAACTGTTTAAAAAATGTGTTTTTTTGGTAAAATGGAACTAACCTTGCCACGTGTATCGCTTTCAAGGAGCACGGCAACGACTTTGTCGTGACCCTGCTGCATGGCCACAGCCAAGGGTGTAAATCCATCCTCAGTGGCAAGACTTTGATTGGCGCCATTAGAGAGCAATAGCTTGACTACAGTATCGTGATTCTCCTGCGCAGCCATATAGAGTGGTGTGAAGCCATTTTGCGACTGCACATTTACGGAGGCATTGTGCTGCAGCAGCAACTTGACTACCTCCTCTTGGCCAGCCAGTGAAGCAATATGCAGTGCAGTGTTGCCCTTCTTCGTGGCGCTGTCCACAAGTGCGCCACGTCGTAGCAGCTCCGAGACAACATGTATGTGTCCATCCTTGGAAGCCAAATGCAAAGCGTTCAAGCCGTTCTATATATGGTATAAAGCAGAGATTAGTTTAGAGTTTTTCTTTAGGTATTTTAGGGAGCTACCCACCGCATTGCTGGTGTTTATGTCAATGTTGTTTTTCAAATGCTCCAACACACGTTCCAGATTGCCAGCTCGAGCGGCACGCAAGAACGAAGTGTTGCCATCACCCTGCAAAAATAAAATTGGTAAATGGAATATGTTAATTTTGGCATTAAGTATTGCGTGCAAAATGTTTATTTATCAAGTGGTTGGATTAGAGGCATTGATTTACACCATTTAAAGCAAGAAAGTCCAAACAGGTTTACAAATGGAACGAAATAAAGTCTCAAAGTTGCTAGGTTCAAGTTGGCAGAAGAGAAAAATTTGAACATTTGAAAGAATTATATATGTATATCGAAAAAGAACGCCTGCCTTTTCTTTTTAAAAAGTTCTATTAATTCGATTTTAGCTATAGATAATAATCTTAACTGGTAAAATAAATAAATTCCTAAAATATGAATTTTAAGTCACAATTTTTACAGGTGAATTAAACTCATTCCCCAAAATACTCCGTCAAAAAGGTCAAAATTTAATTTTTTTTTTTTTTAACTCTTCAAACGCACTGCAACTCCTTGTTTGCTTAATATATTCAAAGCATTGCCCACGGTTACGAAACCACCAAAAAACTTGGCCAAAAAAAAATGAAGTCATATATCAACGGCGAAAAGCAGGAAACACTTGACACACCATTTATTCAAGTTCAAATTGCCGCTGGAAACGGTCAAGGCAAGGGTTCAAAACTATCAATGACGCCCTAGACGCGCAGGTGTATTTCAGTTCCACCCGACGCGTCGTCACTAAGCGACACCCAACTTTCCGTCCGTCCGTTTATACTCAACGCGATTTTTGTTTATGTTTTTTGCTTTCCAGTGCAATTTTCGATTTCGAAAATGACGTCATGTTGTGTTGCTTGAAATGCAACTGGAAGTTGCTTTCGCACTGGAAGCAGCTAAAATTCGCAATTGGAAGGAAGCAGTGTAGAAGTGACCGCAACTCAGACGCCAGGCAGACTCGCACCCAAGCTCAGACTCCTGGCCCTGTTTTGTTATTGCTGGAGTGTTTGCACAAATGACACCCTCAATTTAAGCTGTTGCAGTGCTGAGGCACGCCGACACCCGTTTGTCGTGGATCACCACCCCCACCCCTGGCCGCTAGGCACCGGTTGTCTGCAAATACGGAAGTTAGCTGCGCCTTTGCTACAGCACAAAAACCCATGGAAATGTAATTTCTAAAGGATGTATTCAACTTGATTCCTTGTTGATGTTGTTTGCACAACTTAGTGGAGGCCAGAGCATAGACGTGAAAGTTCAAAGGTACTTGGAGCTTATACTTGTGTATTATATTGTATAAGAGGCTCAAATCGAGTTCTTGGGTCTGAACACCGAACACTGAAACCTGACCTGAAGTGTGCATTGTGAAATCTTTGTTTGTTTGCTTTGAACTTGTTAGCTTAATGATTTTTAAGCTCAAGTGTCAATCATTATAATGGATAATATAATGAAAAAATCACAGTCATTAGCAGGAGTAGAAGAATGTGTGTACTGCAAATGACTCATAATATGGATTTTTTTCATCCAGCTCTCAGTGCGCCCCGAAAATGTCGCATGTCATCATTAAATCTAACCTAAATAAGAATCTCTATTATGGTAGTGGTACTACACTACCTGCTATAAGCGCACGCACGCAGCGCACCACACCCAGTTCTCCGTAGGTACGAGTGATACGCTTGGGGAACTATACCAACTGGCTTACTGTAATGGCCAACTGCAGCTGTTGTCATAGTGTAAGCCGAGCTATTTATAACGCATTGTCCTATTAAATGAAAAACTATTTAAAGCTCAAATGACTGCAACGCCCACAAATTAGCTTAACATGAAGTCAGCGCTGTACAGAAAAATCGATAATACTTTGAAGTCAGTCGAAAAGGGTGCGACTTCAAGGTCCTTAGCACGACAATTGTTCAAGGCAGGCATAAATCTTGGAGCTTTTAGTGTTTTTGCCACTATTTGCCAACATTTTCACTGAAACTACCGCAATTTGCAGCCAGACAATGAAAAATCGATATTTTGCAAAATGGACGCCAATATGGCTGCCGCCGCACAGTTGAGCATAAAAGTTTTCACACGCTCAATGTATGTGTATGTATAAATGAAAAGCTTATAGCTAATATAAAAATTACCTGCGCTCCATTTTCCGTAACCATTTTGCACTTAATCAAGTATCAATTACAAAATGTCTGCCACAAATTTTCACCTCAACGTATAGTATAGAGAAATTGTGTAAGCGGCGCACGGCGTATGTCGTCACTGCTTAGTCATAATTTTTCACACAGACTTTTCTTGCGCAACTTTTGTGCCAAAAATTCACTTAATTAAGCTTAATTTGTGCAATTCGTTATAATTTAATTTGAAATTTAAATGCACTTTTATCGATTTTTCCTTAGATTTTTACATAAGCTAAGTGCGAGGGTGTGTGTGTGTTGGTGTGCGACTTCGTGTGTATATGTATACGTGTGTGTGTGTGTCAGTGTATGTGTGTTAGTGTATGTCTGATTGGTTTCCTTTTTAGATTCACACAGAGTCGCTCTCGATTACACGCTAAGGAGCAGATAACTTTGCTGCCGTTTTCTTCAATGTTCAACTCCAGACTGGATGCGTTTTGTTAAATGAAAAGTCCTAGTAGTCGTGGTTGAAATCTGTCGGCAGGATTTTCGAAGGACCTGCGCACTTGACAATTCCAGTTGGAATTTTCGACTTCCAATCGGACAAACGTGTTCGCATGCGTGCGATTTCAAGGGGGTTGGTTTGGCTTTTCTTGTTTGGTTCTTGTGACAGAGAGCCAAAGAAGAGAGACAAGAATGCCACGTGCGTTTTGTTTATGTTTTGGATGACCGTCAGAGTCGATAATCCAGCCCAGCTGTATATGCTATAAGTCCCCGGCATTGAGCCTGGAAAACAACAATTTTATGAAAGCTTAACAAGCTGAGCTAATGTATCTCCATTAGAGAATGTTGTTTGATGTCATTTTGGCATACATATATCAGAATTCGTTTCACGTAGAAAAGTTTTTGTGATAGGAAACGGAAATTAGGATTTATGCTCATATAATTTAAATCGAAACCCCAATTAAATGGGGTATTTTGAAGGTTATCTTTGAGTGTTACTCATGTCTATTCTGGGAAAATAGTGGTTCTAGACGTATAGTTAGCCCTCCGTCTGACAAAAAGATCTGGGCAGATATTTTTAATTTTTGGACGTTAATTTAATATATTTTTACCAAGCATAGAGACTTGAGCTCTCAAGTACCATCCAAAAATATTATTGGATATCGATCTACCACTATCATAATTATAAAAAATTCTCAAATAAGGCCGAAAAAAAGGAAAAAAGGATATTATCAGGGGTGCCACAGAAAACCAATTCGATTTCAATTCCAATTCTTGGTGCCACAGACATGGCTAACAAGGGATTTAAAAAAACCAATTCGATTCAATTTCGATACAATTCCAATTCTTGGTGCCACATACATGACTATGAGCGGTTTTAAGACCGTTGTTAGCCATGTCTGTGGCACCAAGAATTGCAATTGCATCGAAATTGAATCGAATTGGTTTTCTATGGCACCCCTGTATAATTGAATTGGCGAACGGTGCCTGGCTGGACTTTATACATTCGTCAGAAGGAGGGTTAAGAGTCAAATTTGATCATATGAAATTAACTCGTAAAATGATATTGTGAATTTTAGACGATTTTTGATTTATAAATGGAAATCAACTTAAAATTTGTAATTATCCATCGTTTATTATCGTTATCATTTTTGAATTTTCTTTATTTTTTAGGTATTGGTTCCAAACTATCAAATATGCGTGAACATTTTTTGAATACTTTACAAACTCGAAAAATGTTTGGCCTTTTAATGACAAAATCTTATATTCTGCCTAAAACAGATAATAGGACTAAGGATAAGGATATGTTTAGGCACATACTTCTAAATCAAACACTTGATCTTTCCATCGGAGTCGTCTTCGTCCCCTTCGTCTTCCTTTGTCAGTTTTCGCTTCGAATACCTTCCTCGTTCTTACTCTCATGTTTATAAGGAAATATGTGAGGGTGCAGGGTTCTGATAGTAAGTCCTAACAACTCTTTTCGCAGTGAGAGGTCACTTTTAAATAGGCAGCCCTAACCTGGAGAACAGACGCCTTTGGCAACCGCTCATTCTGAGTATAGACGGTCTTCGCTTTACTGCTCCACGAAGACCTTACCGGCAAGTGTGGCCGAACCAGTAGCTATGCCACCGCCGACGTTGCTCTTAGTTGCAGCTACTAAGCCCCCTCACCACGTCAAGGTGACGATCCCCGCAAGGTTCTGCCAGACCAATTCTCAAAAAAAAAACTTCATTATTTGGGAAGGTGCCATTGTTCGACTTCACTATGCCAATATTTCTTAGATGTTTCCTCCAAGGTATTCCAGCTCCCAACCCGACTCTCAGGTCATCATCCCTATTTGCCATAGAGCTCCTGCCAGACCAATTCTCGAAAAAAACCTAATTATTTGGAAAGGTGCCAGTGTTCGAGTTCAGGATACCGATATTACTTAAGTGTTTCCTCCCAGATGTTCTAGCTCCCAATCCGACACTCACGACATCACCCCTACTAGCCATAGAGCTCCTGCCAGATGATGCTAATATTACTCAGGTGTAGCTCTAGCTCCCAATCCGACACTCACGTCATTTTCTTATAAAAATAATTGTAACTATTCCCCATATTAAGCGATTTTTCAGTAATTTTCACATCTACGTTAATATCCTCACACAATATTTGTACTATAATTAATTAAAGCAATTACCAAAGTAAACACAACAAGCCCTAAGTCCTACCCGGTTTCCAAAAAAATTAGTCCTGCTTTGTTGATTGAGCGTAAACAAAATCAACAAAAACTATAATTACTTGGTATATGTATATTATGTACATACATATGTATGTGCCCTCATCCGCAACCTTAGTCTGGTATATACAATCCACAGTTGGTTGAGAGGAACTTCCACGATACGCTCACTTGCGCAGTTTGCCGTGCTCAGCTGGATTTTGTTTACTTCCAGATTCGAACTTAGCAAATGCGATTCGAAAATCACACCCTTAATGCCCAAATGCGACATCTGATGCCTGGATGCAGTCACGTTTTTTCTCATTTTCACAATTTTGAAGTAAATACAAAGCAAGTTGTCAAGTTGTTGTTGTTGTTTGTTGGTAGCATTTTGTTTGGTCACAAATTAGGCAGAAACTCACCCTTTCCGAGCAGAGTGCACACGAAGTGGAGCAAAGACGACGACGAAAAGTCACCCTTAAGACTGGCTAGTCCGTGGAACTGCATTTTCATATAAACTGCAGCGTGTCCAAGCAAACTTGTTAAGCATTTCATGTTCTCTCGAATCACGTTGCAAGTTAGCATTAAGGTAGTGTTAGTATGCCTCGCCAGGTGCCGCACCCTGCCCACGCACATTTGAAGCCTAATTAAAGACCTTGCGGCTGGCTGGCTGGCTCTTGGGGGTGCTGTGGTGGTCTTTAACGCTTTAAAGCCGCTGTGGGTCTTTATCGTAAGCCCAAATATTGACTTATGCACACAAAAGGGGTGACATTCTATAGGGTTGTGTTTAGCCTATCTAAATGGCATGTTTGCATGTTACTTGCTATTAAAAACATTTTTATTGAATACTTTTTAAGGCAAATATTTGCCTTTTGGCAGAGCTCCACCGCCTAAACCTAACGTGTCAAATGGCATTACAATAGAGGTTCCACAACTAGCACTTAATTTAGTTATAAGGTTCTGAAATAAATTACAAGTTAAATGTGAGCTCTTTAAGAAAATTATAGATATAGGAGTGCGAGAGCTGCTTTGTAGATTTTAGGAGCAGGCGACTGACTGCCTCTAATGTTAGCTATTCGAAACTTACGCCTACCCAATCTTATGAGGCGGGATGACACTTTTATAAAGAGTTTTCTGGATGTATGAACCAGCTAAGACGAAGCGTGTTTGACGATAGATACCGGAGATAGCAATAGAGTCAGCTCATATAGAACTTATGAAGTAGTAAAGTTTTTTGATTTATTAAACTTATTGATACCTTCGCAAATTGTAGAAGTTTCACCTAATCTGTAAAAGTCATCCGGAAAATTGCGTGTTTATTACCAACATACCAAGTTCACTAAGATCAAGGCGAAAATTCTCTAGCTAAGAGGGTGCCGGCTGGGCAATGGACTGTGTACTGGCTCAAGCAACAGAGTCAGGCACTTGTCTGCCCTCGACGCTCTGGCCAGTGCATGGTCTAGTTGAGGCAACAGCGCAGCAGTATCCGGATTTCCAAGTCTGGAACTGCTACGTTGGAGCCATGGCCAGAGGTGGCTGGCATTAAATGCTATGGGGTAGTGCCCAAGAACAAAATGCAACTAAGCCCCCGCGCGCCTAAAGAAACAATTTGGGCTGGGATGTCACTGAAAAACGTGACTGCTACCACCACCGGGCACGAAGGGAATAATACCCCTCTGCGTGTCGCTAGCGAACACATCTAAATCTAACATTGTAAATCTACTGCCACAACAACAACGGTACGCGATGCCTAATTGTGACGCGGTTCTGCATTCCTTGCAGACTCAGACTGCGAACTACAAGGCCAATGGGGGACAGAGGCCAACAAATTGTGGAACACCTCATTTGCCGCTGCCCTGCCTTATGCGCATCAAGACTGCAATATCTATGAAAGCCCTGGCTTACCTCAATGGAAGAGTCAGCCAACAGGACAGCTCAAAAGCTATTAGCCTTCGCCAGAATACGCGCAAATGTCTCTCTTTTTAGAAAGAAGCTGCAGAGTATCCCATTGTCGGGCATCTCTCCTTCGTTTGTTTTGGTTAATGTGTATTAAAACCTGCATTTAAGTTGCCCTTCCATAAGCCAATAGCGAACTGAATTTGAGGAATTCGAAACGCATGTCTCATTCGGAATTGTGTTTGGAATGTAGAATATTTTAAACACAAGAATTGTTTGTAGAAAAATATACCCTGTACCTTTTTTCTCGAAAAAAAATCTTTTTATTCCAGCATATTACTTCCACGAATTTTGCAATTGTAACATTGTTTTTTTTTTCTGTTAAACTATATTCATACCTACAAGTTCTGTAAATTTGTAACCATTTTGATAAAATCAAGAGTTACGGCAAAAAATCAATTTCTAATTTCATTAATATGTTGAGGGGTTTGGGAGATAGCACAGTTGATCCATTGCGCGGGGTTGGGGGTCCAAATCGAAAATATTGATGTGGATTAGAGCCGCATGAATCAGCTTACAAAAATTTGTGATTCTAGGTCACTTGTTACCATTATTACGAAGAGTCAAATATTGTCACAGTTTATAGGCAAGGGGTGTTAAAATTTGTACATTAATGGATTTAACTTTTGTTGGATTTGTCCGATTTTGTTCATTATTGACATTCGGATGCACGAGTTCATGACTCATCGCACTGCAGATAAAAATATTAAACGGCTTGGCTAAAAATCTACTGTGGGGGAACGGGCAAAGATATTGACATGATTCAACAAACTTCAAACTTCTTCTCAGGAAATATGTGCGTCAGGTGGTAAAGGTTCGTGTCTCTAGCTCTTGTAGTCTCCGAGATCTAGGTGTTCATACAGACGGGCGGACGGACGTACAGACGGACATGGCTCAATCGTTACCCGACTTTATGATAAGCATTTTGATATGAAGGACTTGGGGTCTGCCACGGGGGAACGGGGGAAGATATTGACATGATTCAACAAGCTTCATCTTCTCAGGAAATATGCGCGTTAGAAGGGTAAAGTTTCGTATCTCTACCTCTTATAGTCTCCGAGATCATGGCTTTCATACAGACGGATGGACGGACAGACGGACATGTCTCAATCGCTACCCGACATTATGATAAGCATTTTGGTATAAAGTAGTTGGGGTCTGCCACGGAGAAACGGGTGAAGATATTGAATTGATTCAACAAACTTTATCTTCTCAGAAAATACATGCAGGACGAACGGTAGGACGGACAAACGGACATGGCTCAATCGCTACCCGATGTTATGATAAACACTTTGGTATGAAGAACTTCATGTCTGTCACGCCTCCTTCTCTGCGTTACATGCATTGCACAAATCTAGTATACCCTTTATAGGTAATAGGTATAGGGTATAAACACATTGCTTTTGCTGCTTCTTTCAGAAACATAAGAGGTACACCTCGCAAGAAAAAAAGCTGCCTGGGGGCATGTCTCTCTATGGGGTTCACTGCACCGAAAACAATATCACACACACATACACAGTCTAGTAGTATCATAATTTAAATACACATGCGTGTATGCAGTTATTTTTAGGACATCTGCACAAGCTGGAGCTGCATATGATTTATAGTATTATATAAAAGCATAGATATCGGCTAATAACTTACGCCCAGACTCTGCAGTGAAGGAAAGCGTTTCTTTAGCGTTTCCATTTAATAACAATACGATTTGTCTTATATACTATATATACTCTATGTGTATATACTATTAACTGGCTAGACGCATTGGACGCGCACACATCAGACGGCTAGCTAGCGATTTGAGTCGTTTTCTGAACACTGAGCACTGACTGAGCACCTCGGAGGCCACAAAACCCAAAACAAAGAGAAAATTGCCAATTTTCTAATTTTCTATTTTTAAACAAAAAAAAAACAACATTTTGTGGCATTACAAGAGCTTTTATTGCTTTGGCAAATGGTGAACAAGCCTTATATCTAGTTAAATAGAGAGTGGCGCTGGGAATACATCAATCTAGAGGGAAGCTTTTTTCGCACATACCCTACATGTGTATGGATGGATGTGTGTTTAAAATATAAATGTTAATGAGTTGAGAATTAGCATGTGTCTCTGGCGACGCCAGTAAGTTGTCATAAAATTGTTGATAAGCGAACTTAACAAGGCCAAGCATGACTCAGCGCAGCAAGGATAAAGATTGCGTCATTTAAAAGAGCGCCCTGACCAGCAAAGAAAGTACACTCTAGTAGAGACACAATGAAGGGCAATCTAATGGATGATGTAAGCAACTAATTTCCAAGCCAATAAGATGAGAACTCCTAACTGTAAAGGCAGCTGTAACCTGGGTAAAAGATGTCTGTGCGGGCGGGGCACCTTTTCAAGATCCATAAGTTTCGTCGGAGTTAAGATTTCAATCTAATGAAATCTATCGATTGACACACCTAATTCTTTCTCCCTTGAAGTAAAATCATTAATGGAACTTACCGCACTCTGATGCCCTGTTGGGCAGTGCTCATGCTTATTATGGTGCTTGTTGTTGGTGGTGGTGGCGGCGGCAGGATGGCCCGCGTGAAAATGTTGCTCATGCTGCTGCAAAAAGTAGTCATAATGGCCGACACTATGATCCGTGGGCGGCGAAGATAATTGAGAAGGTGGACTGCGAGTAGTTTGATGCTGTTTGCCATTGTTATGATGAGGCGGATGCTCCTTATGATGCTGTTGCTCCTTATGATGCTGTTGCTCCTTGAGATGCTGCTGCTCCTTATGATGCTGTTCCTTTTGATGTTGTTGCTGCTGTTCCTTGTGCTGTTGTTCCTTGTGCTGCTGCTTGGTGTGATGCGTATTAGCATGTGTCTGATGATGATGATGTCCATGCTGATGATGATTATGACCCGTGGGTGGTGTTGGCATGTTATGACCACTATGCGGCAAATGCGAGGTATGCTGTACACCAATTTGATGGCCATGATGATGAGGTACATGGCCTTGTGAGGCCTCCAGCAGGGTGGGCTGTATGTGTGTCACAAATTGGGCCATTTTAAGCCAAGTTCAATTAAATACACTATGAAGCACTTGGAAATCTTTCCCTACTTGAGTTACAACTTGCTTATTTAACACTATTGCAGGGTATTGCAATTTCAAGTTACACAAACGCGTATAAATAACATGCTTATATACTATGCGTATATGTATATGTATATATTTTTCATTTTTTGTGGGTATACTAAAACTGGGAGTGATGTATACAAAAACAAACACACACCAACCAACACACTCACACAAACACACTGTGTGTACTTTGACGCGACGCGACGGTCTTTAATGTACTCTAACAACGGAATGGTTTATATTTTTTGAGCGCTTTGGACAACCTTTTCGCAGGAGCAATGTCAAATGACTGGCACGCAGCGCATGGAATTGGACAAGCCAAAGTCAGCCAAGTTGCTGCGTAGCGCGCGTGTGGACTGGGAGCGCCTTTGGGTGGCAGGGGGTCCTAGGCTAGGCAGCTATCCCCGTATCAGCAGCTGCCTTAGATGTGTCGGACGGGATTTTCACCAAGCAGCAGCAGCTTCGGCGCATTGGCAGCTCAACAGCGTCGTCGTTTCTGAATCGTGTCGTCGCCCCCTTATTTCAGGGAGTCGTCATGGTATTGCGGAAGCTTTAAAGGACTCTGTGGTTTTTGCTTGGCGTATGACGTTGCTGATAAGAGCTGCTGGCGCCTAAATCTACGCAAAACAACAGCATTGATTTTATAGCTGACCTGGTGGTGGTTTGTTACGCTGGATTAACACGTTCTCAGCAACTCTGCTGACAACTCGAGGGCACGCCTAAATAGGGACGTCTATATTTAAAAACAAGTTTATGATGAAGTTTCTGTAGATAATAAAAGCCTGTGATAATTAATTTCAAGCATCCAGCAAATTTTAAAAATAAACAAATCACAAATATTTTGAGTTATTTCGCGCTCTCTGCATTGTTTTGAGTTTGTTGTTATTGCATATGCTAAGAGAAAAGCTTTTCGTTACGTTACGTTGCGTTACGTTGCATACGTAATGTATGCTCATTGAAAACTTTTTACGTTTGTGTGACTGCACTGTATGCATTCTCTCTCTCTCTGTGATTATGATGGTGTGTCGTTGCTGACTGACGAATAGTCCATGCCCTTTTTAGTGATGCAACTAGTTATCATTGGCATACTACAAGTAGCTCCAAATGGGTAAAAGCTAACCGGAGTGCCTTACCGACGTTAGGCAATCACAGAGTTGTTAAATGGCTTTGGAAACTTTATCCTTTTGCTTTATACCTGTTACTAGCTGCATAAGGGCGGTAATTAACAACGAAATCTAAATTTTACACAAATGGAAATCTTTCTAAAATAAAAACTATTTCGGAAAACATTTCGAGATTACAAACAGGTATAATAAGTTTCTGCTAATATATTTTTTAGAAAAAACAGCAGAATCAAGGTAGCTATGTTTTTCTGAGACTTTTAAAGCTAGAAATCCCAAACTTCACTTGAAGATGCCCCGATAATCAAAATATGCGTTTATAGTTATGTCAGGCAGATCAAGTTTTTCAAGTCATTCCGTTCCGCCGCATAATAGCTACCAGATCTAAAGTTACCATAGTCATATAGTATGTGGTTGAAAAATCGAACTTCAAAACATATAGTGAAAAATGTGTATTTTCACCACCTAGGAACGTCGTTAAAAAGACTATTCAGAAAAGTCTGAGTTACGTTAAAAGTGTTACTTAAGGGGTAACACCTATGTAGAAATTTCAGGAAATCTGGTTTTTTTAAACTTAATTTGTAGACAATTTGTTAGAAATATCTCGAAATGATTAAAAAAAAATTGCTCACCACTTATAAGCTTCGGGCGCATAAGGCGTGTTCGGTCCAGTTTTAAAACTTTAAACGCGTTTTTCACCAAGCAACTTTTTTTTGAATGGCTTTAGGAGTAACTCAGACAATTTTAATCCGATCGATTTAAAACTTTAACATACAGGGGTGCCACAGAAAACCAATTCGATTTCAATTCCAATTCTTGGTGCCACAGACATGGCTAACAAGGGTTTTAAAAAAACCAATTCGATTCAATTTCGATACAATTCCAATTCTTGGTGCCACATACATGACTATGAGCGGTTTTAAAACCGTTGTTAGCCATGTCTGTGGCACCAAGAATTGCAATTGCATCGAAATTGAATCGAATTGGTTTTCTGTGGCACCCCTGATAATCTAGTTTTTCATAATTTGGCAATGAACTACTTTGGATTATGTAAAAATAATTAAAACTGTTTATACCCTGTACTTAAAAGTTCAATGGGTATACTAGATTTGTGCAATGTATGTAACGGACAGAGGGAGGCGCGGCAGACCCCAAGTCCTTTATACCAAAATGCTTATCATAACATCGGGTAGCGATTAAGCCATGTCCGTCCGTCTCGGAGACTAGAAGAACTAGAAACACCAAACTCTACCAGCTTTTCCTGAGAAGATGAAGTTTGATGAATCATGTCAATACCTATCCCAGATCCCCCGTAGTAGATTTTCGTGGTTTTTGGCAATACCGTTTTATATTTTCATCTGAAATCCGCATCCGTGTGTCAACAAACACACACAAAATCGGACAAATACAGCAAAAGCTATAGTCAAAAATATACAAACTGCGTCAATATTTGACTCTACCTAATTATGATTTCAAGTGATCTCGAATAACAATTTTTGGTAAGCTGATTCACGTGGCTCTAATGAACAAATCCACATCCAAATTTTATCGATGCGACCCCCAACGCCCCGCAATCGATTTACCGTGTTTTCTTCCACATCCTTCAACATATCAACTATATATGTATAACCAGTGGCGGACCCACGGGGGTTTTCGGGTTCGGACCCCCCTTCGGGATCAGAAAACCCTAATAAAAATATTTTTCACAACTTTTTTCAATGGATTTCTCTGGACAGATTTCTTTGGACCCCCCTTACCAAAATCCTGGATCCGCCCCTGTGTATAACCTATCTATCGTACCCAATTTTGACTTTAAATATAAAATAGTCTTAAAAAAAATAAAAACAAACCATGCTACCGTAAATTAATAAGCGATTATTTTTGGTCATGTTTTTTTTTTAATATTTTCGAGTCGCAGGTAGGCCTGACGAGAGAGGGGTGGATCGGGGACTTTTTCCCCCGGGCCCGGAGCTGTCGGAGGACCCCGGACTCGATCTGATCGATCTGATGACTCGATCACACTTCAACAATTATGCGTATATTCATGAATTAAGAAAAATTTATAGGGTCCGAGATTTCCCCCGGGGCCCGGATATTCTCTCTACGGCACTGGCCGCAGGTTTTCTCGATTTGATATTTTTTTGAAAAATTATTTTTTATAGCTCAAAATATGTCTATCTATATCTACCCGAATTTGGAAAAGTATTATCTACACCATTAAAGTTTCTTTGAAAACAAATCAAAAAACCATGCTATTGTAAATTGATAAGGGACTGTTTTTGTTCATGTTTTTGAAAATGTTCAAGTTACAGATATTCTCGATTAGATATTTTGAAGGCTAACCTCAAGGCGCTAGTCTTAATGTAAAACTAAAGCTAACTAATCATTTAAAAATATGCATTTACTTTGCCCCAAACATTAACGAAAATAAATATGCCGAATTTTAGAGGGTATAAAAAAGTTCTCACCTTATATATCGTTTATTAGCTTTCTCTGCTGCTGCCGTTGCTTGGAGAGAGAGCACGGCGCAGAGTCCAATGTTCAACATCCGCTGCTGACGTCGCTCTGTTGTTCGCCGCATATTTTGTGCTTTGCAAACTTGTTTGATTTTTATTTCGCTCTCGAACGTCGTCGAGTGAGCTGCGCGACCTACATAAAAAGCCGAATTTCAATTAGATTTTTGCAATAACTCTTTCGAAACGATTAAACCAACTATATACCATATAAATAAAATATAATTTTTAGTTCAAAAAATTGCAGCTATGTCATTTTTAAATAAGGTAAGGAAAGCAAAAGACGACGTACTAGACAAACTTTTGTGACGTCAAAGCCTGTTGATCATTCAGACATGAACGCAGACATTTTCTTTTTTTGTGTCAGAAGAGAGGGAGGCCAGCGTGTTTAGATTATTACGCTTATCAAAAATACATCTGTACTTTGCCCCCTGTAGACTTGAAACCTACTCGCTGATGGCATCCATTTTGCACTTGAATTAATAATAATATTAATATTTCTATGAATATGTAATATCATTCAATTGGTTGTTTGATTGCAGCTTACAGCGCCCGCACTGCGCCATCTGGCAAGCCGTACTTACGCAGGCGTCTCTCATGTCTCGCCCACCGGCACTTCATTTGCCCTGACAGAGGAACAACAGCAGTTCCAGGAACTGGCACGTAAATTTACACGCGAGGAAATCATACCAGTGGCAGCAAAGTACGACAAGAGCGGCGAATATCCATGGGAAATTATAAAGAAGGCCTGGGCTTTGGGCTTAATGAACAATCACGTACCAGCGGATATTGGTGGCCTGGATCTAGATGTGTTTACCACCTGCCTTACAGCTGAGGAACTGGCATACGGTTGTACAGGAATAATGACTGCACTAGAAGCCAGTGGCTTGGGAGTAAGTTCAAACAAGCTGCTAACTGAAGTCTAAGCCGGTACTTGGTCCAAATACAACTAACAACCGGTTTAAACATTAAAGTAGTGTCGGCTTCAGTTCCAGTTTAATATTAAAATAATTCTAATTATTCCATTTTACAGCAAACGCCTGTGATATTGTCTGGTAACCCGGAACAAAAGAAAAAATACCTCGGTCGGCTGCTGGAAGAACCTTTAGTTGCTGCCTATTGCGTCACTGAACCCGGCGCTGGCTCTGATGTCTCTGGCATTAAAACACGCGCTGAGAAGAAGGGCGACGAGTACGTTATCAATGGTCAGAAAATGTGGATCACAAACGGTGGCGTAGCCAACTGGTACTTTGTGCTGGCACGCACCAATCCTGATCCAAAGTGCCCAGCAAGTAAAGCCTTCACCGGATTTATTGTCGAACGCGACTCACCCGGTCTAACGCCAGGTCGCAAGGAGCAAAACATGGGTCAACGTGCTTCCGACACACGCGGCATCACCTTTGAAGATGTTCGTGTGCCCAAAGAGAATGTGCTAATTGGTGAAGGAGCAGGCTTTAAAATTGCCATGGGCACCTTTGACAAAACCCGTCCACCTGTTGCAGCTGGCGCCGTTGGCCTAGCGCAACGCTGCCTTGACGAAGCCTTGAAATATGCACTGGAACGCAAAACTTTTGGCGTACCTATTGCCTATCACCAGGCTGTGCAGTTTATGCTAGCTGATATGGCCATTGGCGTAGAGACTTCACGTCTGGCTTGGCGCTTGTCCGCTTGGGAAATCGATCAGGGTCGTCGTAATAGTTACTATGCATCGATTGCTAAGTGTCATGCAGCTGATATGGCAAACAAAATTGCCTCCGATGCAGTGCAAATCTTTGGCGGCAATGGTTTTAACAGTGAATATCCTGTAGAGAAGCTTATGCGTGATGCTAAGATCTATCAAATCTATGAGGGTACCTCACAAATTCAGCGCCTTATCATTTCCAGAAATATGTACGAAATGGCCAAGGGAGGCGCTTCCAGCTAAAAGCAAAGAGAAGCTGTATAGCAAATAATAGTCACAGAATGTTCATCCTCATCCATAGTTTTCATGTATGAAAACGAACGAAAAATCAGTTTTATACAATAAAATTTAAGTATGGTCACTAAATTCTTGCTTTTTAAGCTACGCGTACTTCTTTAGGTGTGGGCCAATACGATAAGATACAGATGATAACGCCTCTATTTTGGTAACAACGCAAATGGTTTTGTATAAATAGTGGTTTCAATCTTTGTTTATTCTTAAGAATACGTTAAAATAGACATAAAAACAGGAATCCATGGCTGCAAAACATCATTAACCAGGCATATTGCAGCCGTTGGACAAACAAACAAATAAATTTACCTGACATAAATCCGTGCACCACTAGAACCAATTTAGATCATTTTCGTTAACGTAAAGCTTAACAAGTCCTTTGTGAGCCAACACCTTTGCATTATCTCCGAATTTATTTTGCCAAATATAATGCAAGGTTTCCACAGCACCGCTCATATTCTGCTCATCGATAGTAAGCTCAAAGTGTTTAGGTAGCTGATTTTGCTGCTCCAGCTTCAGCAAACGTATATCATCCAAGAGAAACACACAATTTACTGTCAACAAATCTCGCAGTTGTGGCAGCTCATCGAGTATATAGCCCAAAGCAACGCCAGTCAATCGCCCATTATCGCTAATATCCAGGTACTTCAGTTCTTTAGCCTTGCTTAAATACTGCGTAATCTTGTAGAAATGAACATCGCTTAAGCCACAACCACAAAGTTCTATGCGCAAAAACTTCTCACAAGTGCCAGCTTCAAAGAGCGCTACTAGGCGTTCAGCTAAGTCAAAGGCACCCTGCTCATCTAAGGGTCGACGTATGTAGCTTAAATTCAAGTGTTGCAGTCTACAGCTGTTTAATTTATCTGTCAGATTGCGTACAGTCTTCAGTGACAGCTGATTAAAGCTTATATCAAAACTCGTCAGTTGAGCAAAACCCAAATCAAAGTCGTACAATTCTGTGATCTCGCACTGCGCTAAATTCAGCAGTCGCAACGTTTGACCTGGCTTGCTATTGCAGAATTTTTGCAGCGTGCGTATGCTGCTGTTACCCAAAGGATTTTGACTAAGATTAAGCTCCTCAAATTGCTCCAGCTTCTCAATATCCTTGCAGCAAAGCAGCGCTTCAAGTCCCTGATTGCTTATGGCATTGCATTTTAGTCGTAGCGCCTTTAATTGCACGAGTGTGGGCAGCGCCTTTGCCAACTGCTGGCAGCCCTCATCCCCTATGAAGTTAAGCGAGAGATCCACCACTGTAAGTCCCGACTGATGTTGCATAGCTTTGAAGACTGCCTCTGTCTGTGTGGCGCGTAGCCAGAGCCCAATTATCTCCAAGGCCTGAGTAGCTTGCGCGCGTTCCAGCAGCAACTTAATCTTGGGCATTACAGCTGCAATATATAAAGTAATGATTAATATAAGTTTGCTTTCAAATATTAAGCTACTTTACGTTTTTGCTGCTGTTGGCATATCTCTTCATAACGCTGAGTTAAAGGTGTAATTTTCCAATCCAATACGGTAGCCAACAGCATGTTCTGTTCTAGTGCTACACATACTGAATCCGTCTCTTCGTAGGCAAATCCATCGGCAGTTTTAAGACGCAGCACAGGTGTAACACCCGTGAGTCTATAAAAAGAAAGTGTTATATTTTTTTTTTTTTCTGATTGCATTCAGTGATACTTACTTGTAGTAGCGCCTTGCAGCTTCCTCAGCTAACCATCGCATGTTAATATCTTGCAATCTTTTGCGTTCGATTGGCACCAGCAAAAGCTCATCCTGCACCTTAATTTTAAAACTTACCGTTGTAGCTAGCACAGGAGTCGCTTGAACTTTAATGGGTGATGATTTGGCAGGTGAAATGAGCAAATGTATAGCCGTGGTTGTAGAATCTGGTTCCGCCCTGCGTAAGCTTAATACTGAATTACCATCTAGCGAATCCTCGCCGCTGCCAAACGGACTCTCACTACGAAAACGAGAAAAGCCACTATCGAGCAGTGATGCTTGCTGTTTTGGCTTAAAGCGTGAAGAACTATTACTGTTTATGCTGGATGAGCCTGAGAGGGTGAGCTTACGAGCTGGCTTCTTGTGTTGTTTGGATGAACCACCATCAAACAAGAGCTGATACGCATCAGTTTCAATCGGCGCGTTCAGCTCTGTCTCCCAAGGCTGTGGAGAATATGCCGAATCGCGTAGATTCTCCTTAGATAGGTCTCGACTGCTACTGCACGAGGCTGCATAGCGTTTCTTTTTGCGTTCAGGCCCCAAGTCATCAATCAGCCAACAGTCAGCATCCACTTCGTCTTCGTCAAGAAACGCATTACGCTTCTGCTTAGCTTTACTAGTAGAGCTACAGGGCTCGTCGTCCAAATTATCATAACTGTTAGACGGGCGATTTGGACGTTTTAGCTGTGCCATCACATTGCGATATTCTTTGCTAGCGCTGAGTCCTCGTGGACTGGATTTCTTGGTATCCCCTCCTACGCATTCTTCGTCTTTGTCAAGAAACGCATTACGCATCTGCATGGCTTTATTAGAGGTACTGGGCTGATCGTCCAAATTATCATAACTGCTAGGCGTGCGATTTGGACGCTGTAGCTGTGCCATCACATTGCAATATTCCTTGCTAGCGCTGCTTACTCGTGGGCTAGATTTCTTGGTATCCCCTAATGACAGCCGATTGAGGGAGCGTTTACTCCTTGATACTATTATATCATCGTCCGAGCTATCATTATCTGATTTATTGCTGCGTATAGTATCTCTCTGCACGTTAGCGTTTGTCAAGGGTCGCGCGTTCCGCTCACTGCAAACGCCAATCTTAGATAGCGGTTCTAACAAAAATTTACGCAACTGCGCATACTGTGCCTGCTCGCCATCTAAAAGCTCCGCCGTAGTGCGCCACTTATCGAGCGCAGCTATACATGTCTCTCCATAATCATTTCTAACAGTAGCATCTGCACCGCGCTCTAATAAAAGCTCGGCCACATCTAAAAAACCATTAGCACAGGCATCGTATAATGGCGTAATGCCATCGCAACTAGTGCCGCCTTTATCATTGATGGCAGCTGCAGCACCATTGTCTAGCAGCAGCTCCACAATGTCTCGGTAGCCATGATTGCAGGCCTCATGTAGAGGAAGCCAACCAGCATGATCCCTAACATTAACCGTATGACCCTGTTTAATAAGTCGTCGCGCCAGCTCTAGATTTCCAGATATGCAAGCCTGGTGTAGCTGCGTTTCACCCTTGTTATTACGTTTGATGGTCAGCGTGCGACTCCCTCGAGTAATGCGCTGTGGGCGCGGTTTTTCCGTTTCATCCAAATCGCTAGCATCTGAATCAGTGAGATTATCCAAGCAAACATCGTCGGCCCAATCAGGCGTATTTTGCTGTAAAGCGGGTGCATCATTATCGCTGTCGTCATCGTCATCTTCTTCTTGAGTTAAATCAATGCCTTTAGACTTTGCATCCGCCTCAATATTCTCAATCAATAGACGCATGTCATGTTTTTGCATCAGAGACTTCAATCGCATAAATGCAATCTTTTGCAACTTTGTAGCGCACTCCCCTGCATTGGCCGCGAATCGAAGTGCTCTTTGATAGACATCATGTATAGTCCAAAACGGTTGAGACTGTAACTCACAAATCTCAGCAATACCACAAAGTGTGGAGAACGCCTCCGCGGGAACATCCTGATTTAGCTCAAACTCTTCCCACAGATATTCCAAAGCCTTTTCGTACTGCTTATTGTCTTTGTAGGTCTGATAGAGACTTACATAAATTGGCACCAGACTTTTCCCGGATTCGTTATTTAGCTGCGCGCTCTTAAGCATTTTTTGATAATATTCCAGCGCATTTTCATAGCTTTGCAAACTACAACAGCCATCACCCAATTTTTCATACAAGTCTTTAAGTTTGGGATAGTCTACAGAGCTCGTCAGCACCAATTCGTCCAGTGTCTGACAGATTTTCACCACTATGCGTAGAGTACGTTCTATTGCCGCGCGATCATTCTCATCCGGTGTATTCTTCTTATAAGCCTTTGTCAGTATCTGCTTAACACTGGCAAAGTCCCCCACTTTGATTAATATCTCTGACTTGGTAATTAAAGTTTCGCATATTTTTTTCACTTTGTCGGGCAAACGCTTGGCCGCTTCCAATGCTAAGTTGCAGTAACGCAGTGCCGAAGTTGCGTCGTTCTTTTTGCTATTGAACAGCAAACTCATCGAAATGTAGCACAAATGTGTCAACTCAAACAAATCGTTGGTTTTGCTGATTTTAATAGCTTTTTCTATATACTCAATGGACGCCTCGAAAGCACCCATGTGCTCTTTTACCACGCCAATGTTTAAGTAACAACGCGCTTGCATGTCTAGCTGTTCCAGTTTCGAAATCTGACCCGTCAACCTTAAATTAGTTTTGATTATGTTACGTTTTTCAAAAAGTAAATAAAATCAATTTAACGTACTCTTTAATTAAAAGCAGACTACGTAAGAAACTTATTTCCGCTTGCTTAAGTTGCTCCTTTGCAGACGAGGCACAGTCTGCTAGGCTCTGTCCATGCAACAGGTACACACGCCCCAATGTAGCGTAGGCTCGTTGTTGTTCTACTTTGTTTTGTAGCCTTTTCGCAATCTCTAAAAAAACAAGTTCTCATTAATAGGTTGCTATCCATTTTAGCCATTCCGAAACTTACTCAGATAGTCGTTAATATGATCTTTGGCCTGATCGTAATCACACAACAACGTACACATTTCACCCACCATTCGTTTAGCCTTAGCAGTTTCCAGCTCCTTACCCATGTTGGCATATATGGATGCTTCCTGCTTATATTCCTGAACGGCTTCATTATATTTTCCTTGTTGATTATAGTGATCCCCCAATTGCTTGCAAGACAAGGCCAATTGCTCACGATTGCCATCGCTGTACGCCTTTTCTTTACGCTTGATATAACGTTTTTCATCCATTCAATAATACTACAAGAGCGTGACAACTGACGCCACATAAACAGAATGCACAAAATAAATTAATAACAACAACATTTCACAACAAACTAAACATCTTGGCTAAAATTTCGCTTTTAGCGCGAATTTCTGGCGTTGCCATATTGCATAAATTAGTATTTTAAGTTTTCTATTAGTATTTTACTAGTATGTTATTATAAAGAATTTTGTAGGCCGCCTGCATGTTAACTGGTCACACTGCTAAGCACTGCGGTTCTGTTTTTTTATTGCTGCCGGTTTGACAGACAAAATTTTTCGCAGTTTTGCCGAGGTGATTAAATCATTTCTTATTTTAATAAATTCATTTTAATTTTGTTAACTAAGGACTCTACATCTGATGAAACATAATTTTTAGCATGTGAAAGTGTTTTTTCCAAATGAAAAGTTTGTTTCAATGTGCGCAAAAAAAATCGATAGAGAAAAATTTGGTGTGAGCTTCTTTGACATGACGTGACTAAAAGTGCTTTTCTTTGCAGCTTAGCAGGCTCTTATTTCGAAAAAGGAATATATATTACAACTATTTATCAATATTGTTGTACGTTTGCATAATTAATGTAAGTAGCACAAATATATTTAGACACTTAAGGCTTCTATCGATTTGGCATTAGTTTCGCTTGCAGCACGTTTATTGAAAGCGATGGCGAACAACAACTACGCCGGGTTCAATTACGGCGGCAACCAATATAACGCTGGCCAGGTTTCGTATCCAGCCGTGACCAATGCAACTTATGCCAATGCTGCAGCCTATCAAAACGCTGCTGTAGCTGCTGGCCAAGGTGGTTATGCAGGGGCCGGTGCGGGCGCTGGTACAGGCGGCTATGGTGGTTATGGTGACTATAGAAGTGCCATGCAATCCTATGACGCTAGCAAAACTTTTTACCAGCAATCACCGGCCAGCTACAACACGGCGTCAGCAGCTGCAGTAAGCAAAACTCATTATTCGGCACCGCCGGTGAAGAATGCCAATACTTCACAAAAGTCTGCTGGAAAATTGGAGAAAGCCAATGGAACACCCAAACCGCCTAATGTAGTGCCACCGGCTGGGGCACCTTCAGCTGCGAACAATTATAGCAGCTACGACACTGCCTTATATAGTGCGGCTAGCATGTATGTGGCTCAGCAGCATGGTCCTGCGGCTGGAGGTATGAAGCCAAATGGCGCTGGCTCAGCCAATTGGTATCAGCGCAAAATGGGCCCCACTATACCTGGCGCAGCAGCACTTCGTGGTTTACGTCCCAAGGCGCCACCACGCCCACAACAGCTCCATTACTGTGAAGTATGCAAGATCTCTTGTGCTGGGCCACAAACGTATCGCGAGCATTTGGAAGGGCAAAAGCACAAGAAGCGCGAAGCATCGCTCAAAATGCAGGCTAGTGCCACAACAACCACACAGAATCGTGGCAACAACTATCATTGCGAGCTTTGCGACGTGACTTGTACTGGCACCGATGCTTATGCTGCCCATGTGCGTGGTGCCAAGCATCAAAAAGTGGTAAAATTGCACCAGAAACTAGGAAAACCAATACCATCTGAAGAGCCCAAGAAAATGGGCAAGATTAATTTTGTGCCAGCAGCTGGTGCAAACGTAACTGCAGCAACTGGCGCAGGCAAAACTGAAGGAGCTGAATCTGATGCAGCCGCAGCTACTGTAGCCGCGGCCAACTCTGCTGAAAACATGGATGATAATCTTGACGATTCTCTAGGAGAGAATACTGACAATATTAAGCCAGTTGGTGGCGAATACATCGAGGAGGTTAAGGATGATGAGGGCAAAATTCTTAGCTTCAATTGCAAACTTTGCGATTGCAAATTTAACGACCCTAATGCCAAAGAAATGCACATGAAAGGTCGTCGTCATCGCTTGCAATACAAGCGCAAGGTGCAACCTGACCTGGTTGTGGACTTTAAGCCAACACCGCGCCAACGTCGTTTGGCCGAAGCTCGCGCTCAGCGCGCCCTAATGCAATCGCATCGTGGTGAGGATCATGAGGGTGGCGGCACCGGCAACTATTGGGAAGAACAACGCAATCGTCAATATAACGAGGAATATGACTACAATAACTGGATGTCACGCAGCTTTGGAGGTAAGTCTGTATAAAACGCAAAATAAATTATTTAAGTGAGGTGAATCCAAGATCCACAAAGTGGAATTATAATTAAAATTTAACTTCTTTGTAGGTGCTCAACGATTTGGACGTATGGGTGCCGGACCACCACCGCATTTTGGCATGATGCCTGGTGGCAATGTACGCCGTCCCGAGAGCACTGACGATCGTCATGCCATTGCACGTCATGCAGAGATCTATCCCAAAGAGGAAGAGTTACAGACAATACAGCGTATTGTCTCACACACTGAGCGTGCTCTGAAACTTGTTTCGGATGCGCTGGCTGAGCAGCCCAATGAAAATGGGCCAGCAGCCAAAAAGGACAAAACTGAAAAGGCTTCGGAGAAGGATGGCAGAGACAATCAGATCTTCTCATTTCACAAAGATGCCGATAACGGCGGCAATGTAGTTCGCATTTTGAAGGGCGTCATGCGCGTCGGATACTTAGCCAAGGGCCTATTGCTCCATGGAGATCAAGCAGTCGAGCTGGTTGTGTTGTGCGCAGAGAAGCCAACCGTAGCTTTGCTGCAGCGTGTAGCCAATCTTCTGCCTGATAAACTGAAGGATGTGGCAGGTAAGTTGCAGAGTATCAGACTTGATGCTCTACAAAAATCTAAAGATACTATGAAAAGTTTTAAAGTTGATACTTCGGTATCTATTTACAAGTATTTAAGTACTTTATGTGCCTACAGGGCAAACTTTTTCCAGAGAAATGGCTTGAGTGAAAAATGTAAAACCAAAAAATATAAAAGCTGAAAGCAACATGCCCAAAGTTGAGTTGGCCAATTTCACTCTGCCACAAGTGATTTTGGCCAAAAAGGCTGTACTTACTTAACATTTGTGTGATTATTTCGAAACGCGAAGGCAATATCAATTTATAGACAAAGCTCGCGCCGGGCAATTTGTATGGAAAAAGTATAGTATATATAGATATAAACAAAAAAAAAACAAATATATATATGTATAAAAAATATTGTTGTACATACTCTGTTGAGCCCTGTTTTGTTGCGGTGGAATAGACGCTCGAACCGCGCCCAACGACAGAAAATCAACAAAAGATAACGCTATTAGTCAAAATAAAAACGTATTTGCCGTTTTCAGCTTCTCTTTCTGCAGGATAATAATAGAGCCTGAGCTCAGTCACTCACTCTTGTCTATCAGTTAGCTGTCTGTGTAGCTCTCTCCCACTCGATAGCGAGCGTTTGTGTCCAACTGCGCTGCTTCTTCTGCTGCTCCTGCTGGTGGTTGTTGTGGTGGTTGTGGAACGCTCAACGGAACGTAACGTAACGGTAACAAGAGACTGCTCCGTCCCCGCAAGAGGAAGAGTTGTTGTGTGAAGAACAAAACTTAACAAAAGAACCTGAAAAAAAATACATATGTATAACCAAAGGAGTATATTTATACAAAGTTCCTTGATGCTCTGTAAGATTGAAAACTTCACCACTCACTTCCCACCAAAACAAGCAAACGAAAGAAACACTTTTTCTATGCCGAAAACTTTGTGTAAATAAAGTCCTTTGAGCTACTGGCAAAGCTGATTCAAAACCGAAAAACGGCCGCCAAGAAGCAATGCGATTGATCCACACACCGCGCTTATATACTACAATACATAGCATATATAGCATATATTATAGTATGTTTTTATAATATGAACCAAAATTGTTGTAACATTTGCCGTCCACACTGCAAACCATATTCCATGCGTTGTGTTTCGTTCAGAGCCAAGAGAAACCGTTTTGTGTGTATCAAACTTGATTGTGTAGTGAAAACTGAATACTGAATAATGAAAAAAATTGCGACCGAAATTTGCGTTGCGTATGGTAAATGGTATATCGTATAATAGTAGAATGCATATTATGGAATATAAAATGGTTTTCCTCGAAACCCTTTGCTGCCGCCAACAAATCAAAAATTTCGGTCAATGTTTTTTTGAATAAAAACTAACAACTCTTAACCACGCGCTGTAAATGACTAAGATCCCAGCAAACTAAAACCATAGAACAAAGAAAAGAAATCCAAGTATTGACTACTCCAAAAGTATAATAATGTTTGCTGGGAACACGATTGTGTATATTTTCGTGGAACGTAGGAAGAAACAAACATTTTTATTATTTTGCTTTATATTGTGTCATTAGATTTGTTACATTATTTCGTGGGATTAAACCTGGAATTATCTACCTACAATGTTTGTCTCTTTACTAAGCCGGAAAAGAATGTCGCATTTAGAGCGAGTTGCGTTTAAACTGTGGCCATTTCTAATAATCTTAATGCACTCTCCATTGCAGGTGATACACAAATCAACTATCGCGTTGAAGTTGATGCTGAAGAGGCCTCAGTAATTGTGCTGGATGAAATGGTGTCTGTCAAGATAACATTGACATCTCCGCTTTTACGGGAATCCAACGATGCGACTGTTAAAGTCGACGAGGCCAAGGCTACTGGCGATAATGCGCCCCTACCACGTGAACCCTGCTTGAGGGTAAGAAAAGTCTTATAATTTTAAACCTGAATCCAAGAATTCAGTATTAAACTTTTGCCTACCCCTTAGGCACTCGCTGATTTGCGTCATGCCAAGTGGTTCCAGGCACGCGCAACTGGCTTGCAATCTTGCGTCATGGTCATTCGCATATTGCGCGACCTTTGCCAGCGTGTATTGGCCTGGCAAGCACTACCACAATGGTCTCTTGAATTACTGGTGGAGAAGGTTATTTCTTCAGCCGGCTTTCCAATCTCTCCGGGTGACTGCATGCGTCGCATAATGGAAGCTTTGTCATCTGGTTTCCTCATCAATGGCCCAGGATTACTGGATCCTTGTGAGAAGGACCCAACCGATGCATTAATTTCGCTTACCAAGCAGGAGCGCGAAGATCTCACTGTTTCAGCACAGCTATTCTTGCGCTATATAGCTTTCCGTCAGATCTTCAAAGTCCTTGGCATGGAACAATTACCAGCCATGAAGTTTCCAATGCGTCCCTGGCGTTTAAATCGCAAACGACGCAGGTCTTCAGGCAAGACCGGTGGTGCACCCGGTGGAGATGCTGAGACTGCCGATGTTGAAGAGACTGGATCCGATGAGAAGGTGGCCAAAAAGGAAACCGTTGTGGGTGGAGCAGCCTAAAATGGCAATGTGCCCATTTCCAGTTAGCTCAAGAATATAATATATACAAGTTTTTCTCAATTAAAATGCGTATTAAGCGCCTAACTAACTAACACTATCTTCTTTTAATAAGTATTCAAACTAATTACGGTGCAACATAGTTTGGGCAGAACTTTACATGTCCAACATGCTGCCCGATCAACAGACAGTAATAAACGCAAGCCTAAAGCCCCGAACTTGCAATATTAAACAATCTTATATTGTATATTCCTAGAACAAAAAAATCTTATAATACAAATGTATTCATTTAGATGTGGAAGCATTGGCTCTCTATATATCCAATAGCGTCCACTTCACGTTTCAAACAAATTTTAATAAATTATACATATAAACAAAAAATTTATTTGGTTTTTTTAGGCCTTAGAATTATTTTAGCTTTACATGAATTCTTGCCATTTTGAACATGTCTTTTTGGCAGCAATGGAACTGTTTGAAGCTCCATGCCTGGAACGCTTAACACAAAATGGTTCCCCTTCGTTACAAGTAACTAATGCAGATGTTTTTGGGTTTTCTATAATGTTACTTTTGGAGTCGTCTACAAAGTTTGACCACTTGCTTTGACGCTGTGGCGCGGGTTGCCCAGAGTCCATCTGTGGCTTAGTTGATGCCTTAACTTGTTCCAATGCCTCTTGCTCGTACGTAACTGGCTGATTTTTACCACGCTCAAGATTCAATTGCTGCACTTTAGCACGACATTCAGCGCCAGTGCCGCGAAAGAATTCCTTAAAAACCGATTGTTTCAAGCAGCACATTTTGCACTCCCATTGGTTTAGCTTTTTTACAATGTCAACCTGAAATGATTATATTTATTACGTACTTGTATAATTAGTTATATTGGTACGGTTACCTACCTGATACCAGGAGCATTTAACACATTGTAAAACTCGAATTTCTTGCGGCATTTTTATATTCCTTGTTGCCGCCGCCTTAAGTTAAAAATGTCGCATTGCCAACTAGCCAAATTATTAAGGTGACCATACTTTCAAAAATGCTTACCAGATACTTGGCAACGCTGAGTTTAGCATAAACATTGCTGCAGCGACTGGCCATTGACTGTTTTCAAGATGCGATTGGTAAATAAAACCGAAATGAATCATAATAAGATAAATTAATAATTAAATATTTATTTAAAGTATTGCCTTAGTGGTGATCTGGCCAAGCCATGCTACATCATTACTTTCAAGGGTTTGCGCATAATGCTTGACTGCGGCCTGACTGAGCAGACAGTGCTAAATTTTTTGCCGCTGCCGTTTGTGCAAAGTCTCAAGCTATCAAATCTCCCAAATTTTATACCCAGCCGTGATCATGATCCTCAAATGGATGGCGAACTTAAAGAGTGCTGCGGTCGCGTATTTGTGGACTCTGTGCCAGAGTTTAATCTGCCGATGGACAAAGTGCTAGACTTCAGCGAAGTAGATGTTATTCTTATCTCAAATTATCTTAATATGCTGGCACTGCCATACATTACCGAAAATACGGGTTTTAAGGGCAAAGTCTATGCAACGGAACCCACACTTCAAATTGGACGTTTCTTTCTGGAAGAACTAGTTGATTATATAGAAGTTTCTCCGAAAGCAAGTACAGCGCGCTTGTGGAAGGACAAACTTCAACTGCTGCCCAGTCCGTTGTGTGATGCTTTTCGTGCCAAGAAATGGCGGACTATATTTAGTCTAAAAGATGTCCAGGGCAGCTTGTCCAAAGTCACTATTATGGGCTATGACGAAAAGCTGGATATACTAGGCGCATTTATAGCCACACCTGTAAGTTCCGGCTACTGTTTGGGCTCCAGCAATTGGGTGCTAAGTACAGCACATGAAAAGATCTGTTATGTCAGCGGATCGTCCACATTAACTACACATCCACGTCCCATCAATCAGGCGGCATTAAAACACGCTGATGTCCTTATAATGACTGGACTGACGCAAGCGCCGACAGTGAATCCAGACACCAAATTGGGTGAACTTTGCATAAACGTAGCTCTGACAATACGCAATAATGGCTCTGCCTTAATACCCTGCTATCCCTCTGGAGTTGTTTATGATTTATTCGAGTGTCTCACGCAGAATCTCGAGAATGCTGGTCTAAATAATGTGCCAATGTTCTTTATATCGCCAGTAGCAGACAGTTCGCTGGCCTATTCGAATATCTTAGCCGAGTGGTTGAGTTCGGCTAAGCAGAGTAAAGTATATTTGCCGGACGATCCATTTCCACATGCCTTCTATTTGAGAAACTCCAAACTAAAACATTATAATCATGTGTTTTCTGAGGGTTTTAGTAAGGACTTCCGGCAGGTAAGTACTAAAATGTTGTTTCATTTAATATCTCATTACGCTTTTGTTACTTTCCAGCCCTGCGTTGTGTTTTGCGGCCATCCTAGCCTGCGCTTTGGCGATGCTGTGCACTTTATTGAGATGTGGGGCAACAATCCCAACAATTCAATTATTTTTACGGAACCCGATTTTCCCTATCTTCAAGTATTAGCACCATTCCAGCCCTTGGCTATGAAGGCCTTTTACTGTCCCATTGACACCTCGCTCAACTACCAACAAGCCAATAAGCTTATCAAAGAATTGAAGCCCAATGTGCTGGTAATTCCTGAAGCCTACACAAAGCCACCTCCTTCAGCACCTAATCTGTTTATCGAGCAGCCTGATAAGAAGATTATTACCTTCAAGTGCGGTGAAATCATACGTTTGCCTTTAAAACGAAAACTTGATAGGATTTTTATAACCTCCGAATTGGCACAAAAGATTGCACCGCGCGAGGTTGCAACAGGTGTAACATTTTCGACGCTTACGGGCGTGCTGCAAGTTAAAGACAAGGTACATTGCATCAAGCCCTGTGGAGATGCTGTAAAAGATGAACCCGGTAGCAGTAATGGAACGTCAAAATTTGGAAATGTGCCTTCCAAAGAGGATGTGCTTAAGAATGTCAAGTACGAATATGGCAGCATTGACGTGGACGCACTTATGAAACGTTTAGCGCAGGATGGCTTTACCAATATTAAAATGGATCGCACTGGCGGAAATTTAACTTTACAATTGGTTAACGAAGACACTACTATCAAATTTGAGGACAACGAAACGCACATTATTTGTGGAGGAAAGCCAACACTGCGTCTCAAATTGCGTGATTCCCTAATGAAATGCCTACAAAGTTTTTAAATACACAACGCTTTTATTCATAAAAATTTGTCCTACTTACTGGCTTAAAATGCTAGAGCAGCGCGTGCAAATCTCATTTTCCACCTCATGCAAGCAAAATCGACGGCAACGCGGGCAAAGTGTATTGCTTAATGTCTCCAATTTAACAAAGGTTTCGCCAGATATGGTATCTTGTAAGTTTACACTTGCAACTTGTAAAATTTCGCACAGCTCCGAGTCTCTGATTGACACATTTCGTTTGTTTTGAAGTGCGCTTAAAAGTTCCAGCTGCTCCGAGCTGCCGCAGTTTACCGTGACGGACAAATGCCAGCTATTAACATCTCCAGCTTGTTGATTAATAACACGTTTAAGGTCGAGTGCTGCGTTTACAACGTTGTTGGCTTTCGCATCAAACCAATTCGAATTGGCCTGAACGTGTTGCTCATGAAATGCGCGCCCAGATTTATCGTAATAGCTCCAACTCTCTTCGACTAGGTATGGTGCTATGGGCCACAAGGCTTTGCACAGTTGCTTATAACAATGGCTTAAAGTATAGCATATGTCTTGCAATTGCTTTGCATCACCACAATATAAACGATCCTTTATCAAATGCACATATATAGCTGATATTTGATTTGTGACGAAATTTTGTATGCTGGCCACCACACGATTATATTCGTAGCAATTGTACTGCTTCTCAATCTGAAGAACAAAAGTGAAGTGAGACTTCTTCTTAGATCAATAACCTCACAGATACTCACCTCAGTTTCAAATTCCACCAAGCTGCTCAAGAGATACTTATTTAAATACGAAGTCTGTGTCAGTAGTGCTAAGGGCATATCTTTTTCGATTTCCAGAACTCCATTTAAATAGCGTAAGGTACCACGAACTTTGCTTAGATTTTCGGATGCCTGTTGTAGCAACTTTTCACTTACTATAATAGACATGTGCTGTGTGCCATGCAAGGCGACCCACCATCTTAAGACATCCGTACCATATTTCTTAGTTATTTGTTTTGGTGAAATAACATTTCCAAGAGACTTGGACATTTTATGACCCTTCTCATCTACCGTAAACCCATGCACAAAGAGTGCTCTGCAAGTTTAGATAGTCTTACTATATATGCATATCTTAAATGGACTTTGTCAGTTTAGGAACTTACTTGTAAGGCGCACATTCGCGTGCTGCTATGCTAGTAAGCAGCGAGGACTGAAACCATCCGGTAAATTGATCATAGCCTTCCAAGTAGAGATCTGCAATTTGCTGGTCTTTAAGCACTGCAAACCAAGTGCTGCCCGAATCGAACCAAATATCGAATATATCAGTGCCTTTTACTAAATCAGCTGCTTTACACTTCAGTTCAGCTAAAATTTGTTCAGGCACAAGTTCTGATATTGGTTTCGACCACCAGAAATCAATCGATCCCTCGCTGTGCACTAATTTGCAGAAATGCTTTATCAACTCGGCATTGACTATAACTTTGCCGCTATCTTTTTGGTATAGCACCGGTATCGGCACACCCCAGGCACGCTGTCGGGAAATACACCAATACGGACGCTTGTGCAGTTGCGTTAGCAATGCCTTTTTGTTCGCATCGGCATTAACACGCGGATAGATTTTTACCTGTTCTAGCGCCTTTGCTGCAGGTGCTTTTAATTTTTCAGTATTTATAAACCACTGATCGCTTGCACGTATTATCACAGGTTTCTTAGTGCGCCAATCTATAGGATATGAGTGCTCTAGCGTAGACGCATGCACCACGTCTTGTGCAATATGTTGCAGCACTAGTTTATCGCCTAGTTCTAATACAGCTTGATCTCGTAAAAATGGAGGCGCGTCCTGCGTATAAACGCCTGCATCATTCACATAGTTTTTTACTGGCAGCTCCTGCTGCAAGCTAACTAGAAAGTCCTCCGGTCCGTGAGCAGGCGCAGTGTGTACCAGACCTGTGCCCTTTGTATCTTGCACATGACTGGCTGCATAGAAGGGCAGCGCTTGTTCATGCTGATGTATGGGATGTCTACAACTGAAATTTTTTACAGCATCGCCGCTAAATTTCTGCACAACATCACAGCTCAGCTGTGTTGCAGCTTCAAAATCTTTAATAAGATTAGTGGCCAACATATATAGTTCATCGTGAGCACGTTCTGGTAGTCTTACTAGAGCATATTCCAAGTCTGCGTTGTAACAAATTGCCTGATTGCTGGGTAGTGTCCAGGGAGTCGTAGTCCAAACGAGCGCATAAATTAGACGAACATTCGGCACGATGCAACAGTCTGGCACACCATTCAAGGCAAAACGAACATATACAGAAGGGCTAATAAAACTGGCATCGTACTCTAGCTCAGCCTCCGCCAATGCAGATCTGCAAGAGGTCTAGTTAGTCTCTCGAACGAGATTATGCAAGACTTCTTACCTGGAAGAGGGTGACCAGTATACCGGTTTCAGGTCACGGTATACCAAACCACGCTCATAAAGATTGTAGAACAATTGTAATTGTTTCGATATAAGGTGTGGCTGAAAAGTCATGTATAGATTTTCTCGCTCCCAATCTGCCAAGACACCCCAGCTACGGAACTCTTCTTTTTGAGAATCAATGGCAGAATAAGCAAATGCACGTGCTGTAAAACAAAGGTTAGTATATATTCTTTAACTTATTTCTTATATTCACACATTTCTTGCGTATATCCAATGGATTTTTTGCTACATCGCCCGAACCCATTGCTTTCAACTCGATAGGCAGGCCATGGCAATCCCAGCCTGGAATATAGCTTATCCTTTGACCCTGTGCCACTCGCTGACGTAATGTTATGTCCTTAAGAATCTTATTGACAGCATGCCCCATGTGCAGCTCGCCATTGGCGTAAGGCGGTCCATCGTGTAGCACAAAACTGGGAGTGCTTTTGTGTTGTTCCTGGTACTGATACGCACTGGCAATTGTTTTCTAAAAAGAGAAGTTGGTCTATTTGTTATTTTGTTTGTTAGGATATAATCAGCTTACATTTAAAATGTTGTTTTCCACTTCCTCGCGTTTAGCTGCTGTCAGCCGATTAGGAAATTTTGTTTTTGGTAAATTGATTGTGTCTGTATATTTTTTAGCATCTTTTTTTGCTTCTTTCACAGAATATAAACGCACATTTATCCCAACACGAGCAACACGCAACATTTCTTAGGTTCATTGGAATCATAACAAATTGCAACCAGTTGATAACAGAATCAGCTGACTTTTAACATTAGTTCAAATTTTTTAACAGTGTTTCTTATAACACTGTTAATTGAATTTTGTTGTAGTTTTTGGCGGTTATTTAGCAAACATTTATTTACTTCTCTTTATGTTAAGGTAACATTGTTATACATACATAATTATAAAATTATTGTTGTGCAAATTAATCATTTTTCCTGTCCCATAAATGTTTGTTTAATGGACATGAGCAATATATGATAAACGAAAGCCGACGTTATATCGGGTTTTTTAATAGGGACGCCACAAAAGTAAACCAATAGGGACGGCAAACGTCGCAATATTTTTCCGCGCTCTCTTGACATTTCTCTTCAGTAAGGTTTGCCATTTTATCATAGAAAGAAATACGATGTCGAAATTATTAAATTTTACTACCGAAATTCGTAGTTAGTAGCCTCAATTTTAAGAGAGCTACGTTCAATTTATGGTGGTAATAATTGTCCTGCCAGATCAACAATTGAGCGTCTAGTGGAAAAATTTGAATCCACAGGCACAGTACAAAATGTTTCCGTGCCAGTGAGACAAAAAAGTGCCCGTAGTGTCGAGAATATTACTGCCGCTAGCGCATCAATTAAGGAAGACCCAAATCAGTCTCCCACACGTCGTTCTCAAGCGTTGGGCATCTCTGTGACGTCGTTGTGGTGAATTTTGCGAACAGATCTTGGCCTACATTCTTACATTGACGCAAGAACTGAAGCCGCTTGACCACCAGAAGCGTCGTATGTTCGTGAATTGGTCTGAGCAACAACTTGAAAATGATCCGAATTTTCATCGGAAAATCATTTTCAGCGATGAAGCTCATTTCTGGCTGAATGGCTTCGTCAATAAGCAAAATATGCGCTATTGGTGAATGGGAATCGCTCCCGCTCAATGAAAGCCGAATATTTTTGGCCCGAATTGGATGATATGGACTTGGACAATATGTGGTTTCAACAGGAATGTCACAATCGATTTATTGAAAACCAAGTTTGGTGAACGTGTTATCTCACCAAATGGCCCAGTCAATTGGCCGCCTCGGTCGTGCGATTTGACGCCGTTAGACTATTTCCTGTGGGGCTACGTCAAGTCTATGGTCTATGCCAACAAGCCGACGATTGATAAACTTCGTTCGAACATCGAACGTGAAATTGCAGCAGTATCGGCTGATTTATGCTGGGAAACCTTTGAAAATTGGGTTCAACATCTGGACTTTTGCAAGCGTGCCCGTGGTGGCCATGCAAAAGAAATCGAGTTCCATATATAATGGCATCGAATGTACTTTCACTGGAATAAAGAATTTCATTGTTTTATTTATAAAAAAACTTTTGAAGCGCCCTTATTAAAAAACCCTTTATATGCCCTGTCCAATCTTATCGCAGACAATGCGGAAGCACATTGGTACAAGATCGTTGCGGGAATCGTATTAGAAACCTTTAGGATAGCCGTCCCTTGTAATGTCATATGATCATTAATCGCATTTGTTACACACAAATGGTCCGAGAAAGGATATACCAAATGTTAATACGAAGTCTATTGTTCGTTTGGGGCTTCAAGGTAAAGACGGTTGTTAAAATTTAGGATTGAAAAACGCAAACCTGCCTCGTATTTCATAGCGTAGGTTTACATTTAGGCTAGATACTAAGGATTAAGTACACAGGTTACAATCACAAATAGGATATAGCAATGCCATGATGCCTAGTTTGATAGTTTGCTGTTTTTTAACAACTACCTCAACAATTCGGGCAAGGGCATTCCCATAAAGGTAATAGTTATTCTGTTCGTGACTTTAAATTATTGCCAAAGAAATTTTAGTCAGTTTGATTAAGCATTCAAAATTATACACTTCAACACTAAAACTTTACGTCTTCCTTATGCGATTATGGTAGAATCTACAAAATGGTCCGACAAAGGACCAAGCGTCCATTGAAGTGCATTATTAAATTGTAGGTTCATAAAAAAACACGACTGTGAGGTCTTTTCCATAGGTTACACAAATGTCACAGCCCAAAAATTACAAACTCGTTCAAATCCGTTTTTTTTTTGCACATGTAATACATTAAACATATATTTCAAGTTGCTTGATTGTATGTATATAGTACATATAGTATATGCATGTGTAAGTTTTTGTTCTTAAATTGATGTTTATTATAATTGAGTTTTGCTTAGCTTTTTCTCAAATACATAGATTTTTTATACATTTAGTAATTTAATAAAACAATATTTTCATAAAGTCAAAGTGTTGGTTTGCTTTGTGTTTGTGAGCGAAAGTGTACACGTTTGTATTTATGTATAGTATATGTGTGTAAGTAAATCCCTAATAAGGATAAGCTACTTCCAACTAAAAAAAATGTATGTATATTTTGAAGTTTCTATTGTGTTTAGTAATTAGTTTGGATTTAGTATAGTTGTGTTGTATATTTTATTTAATATTTCAATCATAATCATGTTATCAACATATTTTTGCAATTTATTGATTTTGGTTTTTACAATTTAATCTTCTTTTTTTTTGTCTATGCTAAAACTAAGCCTACACCTCCAACCAACTGACGCATGACCTACTACTTTATCCACTAACGCACATTCGGCTGGCCAGCTGCTTCTTAAAACTTGGACACCACAAAATGAATCATGCTTAATTTCCAAACAGGCGCCAGGCAGCAACAATTACATTAAATGATTTGAAATGTTTGCCGAAGTGTTTTATAAAGGAAAAAAGAAAAATTCCGTGTATTGGAGTGTGTAAATATATAAGCTAATTCTATATATGCATATTTTATATATATTTGTATATGTGTGTGTTGTTTATGTGTATGTAAAGTTTAAGGCTTTAGTCAATTCTAACGCCGAAAACAAAATTGCAATAAACTTTTCTAGCAGCAAGGATTACAAATATGCAAAATAATTGCAAAAGAGCGCTCAGCGTTTGCATCAGTTAAAACCTAAAAGAAGGAAACAACATTTAGTTTATTCTCGAAATTATTATTCTTCTTCCGACCACTTACCAGTTCTCATCGTACGCTAGTATGGTGTGTTTTTGCTCACTGTCGTCTCCCTAGAGCCAATCCTAGTCAGCTTTTGCTTCCGTAAACTCTTCTAGCGCAAAGAAACTGCCACCTGCTGCGCCACTACTACTGGCTGTGCTGGTTGCAACAGTTGCGGCGTCTGCGGTCTCATCTGCTTGAGCTTCTTCTTCTTCTGCGGCAGCAGCTTCCTTTTCCTCGGCATTTGCTGATTGAGCTGCTTCTAGGTGTTGTTGCTGCACTTGAACAATAGGCTGACCATCCTCAGTGTAGGAAACCGATACAGGTATGCGTGTGCCATCCTCACTGATGACGTGAGGTCCCTCCTCACCATCTTGGCCCTGTTGTATTATTAATTGACCTTCAGAGTTCAAGAGCGAAGCATCAATTAATTGCTGTTCATTGTTGTCGCCATGTACGAGCACCATTTGGCCGCTGCCATCGGTCATCATTTGTATTGTTTCGCCCTCTAGACCCTCGCCAGACTGTAATACGCCAACACTTTGCAGCAATTGTTGTATCTGTTCCGGATCTTGTACAATAATTTGATTGCCCTCGGCATCGGTCAATATATGGTTGTCTAGCTGCAATAAATGACCATTCTCATTGACAATAAACTTAATTTGTCCTCCATCGACCTGCGCTTGCATGCTCTCGTCCAGTTCCATTGCTACATGTTGATCACCACTTGTGGCTTCTGCTCCACCCTCACCCTCAGTCGCTGAAGTCTCAGCTGCAGTGCCATCAGCGGAATCTCCAGCATCAGCTGTGGCTGCATCGGGTTCTGTTGTCGGTGTATCTGTGGTATCGCGCTTCTCGCCACTTTCCTCGGCTGACTCTGTCGCAGCGGTTGTTGAGGCCTCTTCTTGACCTTCTGCCGCCTGCTCCTCAGCGGCCTTTTCATCTGCCTTTTCGCTTTCTTGACTCTCATGACCCTCCTTAGTTTCATCTTCGGATGCAGCAGCTGCAGCTGCTTCATTGTCGTCATCTAAACTGGGCATGGAAACTGGAGCTGCGGTGGATTTATTCTCACCGTTGTTGTCAGTGGCTTCAGCGCCCTCGGCATTGGACTTGCCATCAATGCTGGTCTGTGATTGTGATTCATCTTCACCCTGGTCTAGCACAGGCATATCAATGCTTACTGAAACAGGGGCTGCAGCTTCGGGCGATTCTTTCTCGGCCTGTTCGCCAGATGCATCCGGCTGCGGAATTGTTATATTGAACGTAATACCGCCGCTGCTCTGCTGTGAAGTTATAACCATTTCTCCACCAGCTGAATTGCCACGAGTGCTGTTTGTGGACTTGCTGGAGTTAACCTCGCCGCTGTCATTTTTTTCGGAGTGAAGTTTTTCAAAGAGACTCTCAATATCGGCTTCGGCGCTTTGGGATCCCTCATCATCTGCGCCCTTGCCGCTTGCACCATCGCCCGTGTCATCGCTGAGCAAAGCGGTGGCAGCTGAGTTTAGAGCAGCTGTATTGCCTCCTGCAATGCCTCCCTTCTTATCGCGACGATGTGTCTCCATATGGTGGTTGTAGTAGGTCTCTTGAATGAAAGTTAGCGAGCAGATGCTACATGAGAAAAAGCGTATATTGTTTTCAGTAGCCTCAGCGGTGGCTGCAACTACAGCTGCGGCAGTAGTTCCAGCTTGTGGCACCGAATCGCTTAGCGCTTCATCAATGGTCTCCTGTAGCAACTTCTGTGTGTTCATATTCTGGGTAGTGCCAGCAGCTTGTTGCTTACTTTGAGCGCCCGGCGAAATGGCGCTACCGACTTGCGGTCTATTATGCACTTCAAAGTGTTTGACCAGCAGCTCACGCTTGGGGAATGACACAGAGCATGTGCCGCACTTAAAGTAGCTGGTCTGATGCTGTTTGGCATGCACGGTGGCTGCCTCGCGTGTCTCAAAACGCTGCGAACAAAGGCGGCACTTGAAGGGCTTGGGCTTAGTAGGGACATGCTTACGCATATGCTCATCGAAGACACTTTTATCCGTAGACTTGAAATTGCAATGGTTGCACGTGTAGAGTGAGCTTGCGATGTCGGCTGCAGCTGCGGGTGTTGCTGATGCTGGTATAGTTGTTGTGCTGGTAACTAGCACATTAGTCGCATGATTGGATTCCATGTGCTTACGCAACGAAACATCGTTGACAAAATTGATGTGACACATGGCGCAGGTGTTATCCATGGCGGTGTTGTGATCCCGAACCATATGCTGCTTCATGGCACCAAAGTGCGGGAATATCTTGCGGCATGTTTTGCACTGGAAGGTCTGCTGCTTGCAGGTTTCAAAATGCGTGTTGAATAGACGCATGTCTGAGGTCTTGTACTCACAAGAGGTGCACTTATATATCTTAGTGGCTTTGCGCTGCTGTACAGTTTGTGTACCGGCGGTGCTCTGTGCGGCGGATGTCGCTATCTTAAGCTGATGTACTGCGCTGACTGTGAGAATAAAGATTGTGTATAAATAAGTGGGTCTCATGTAGCAGCAACAGTTGCTGTTTGTGTACACTCACCTGGTGGCGATTGCTGTACCAATTTACGAGTGCGTATCAAATCACCGCCTGCATTGTCTTCAATCGAGCGATTTGCGGCTCCACTCGACATTTTTTGCATTTTAAGGGGTGGGCTGGCATCCGAACCGCCACCGCTGTCTTCATTTATGCCATACTTCTTGTTCAACAGATTTAACAAATTGGACTTTACACGCTCCACATCGTTTTCGAGACGATCAAAATAGTTAACCAGATTCGTGCAGCGCGAGCAAACAAAATCTTCATTACTAACAATCACCATAAAACCCTCGCCCACCAGCTGGGCTAACTTTTTAGGGAATTTGGTCGCTGAATTAGTGGTAGCCATTTCAGTGAGTCGATTTTGTGCCTGACTAGTGCCCAGCAGCTCATCGCAAATATAACACTGCGCACCAATGGCACCCGAATCCAGCTCGCCAGCTTGGCCTACTACATTGGGACTAATGCTAGAGTTTGGCACGACTACTCTGTTGGTTTTAAGGACGCGCGACTGACCTGGACCGGTCACAGTGACGGCCCCGCTATTTAGCAAGTTTTTAAAATTGCGGCTTGTTGTGGTATTAAGTTGCGTGTTCATTGTGTCTGTGTGTGTCTAGCTGTGGCTATTTGCTGGCTATGTCTAGTATTCCGATTTTTTAAAGTGCTTTTCGTATCGTTTTAAACAAAAGCTGCTGCAACACGCGCGACCGCAGCGGCGATTACGAGGAGCGGGCAATTCGTTTAGATTTTTTTTCTTCTTTTTCACAATTGTTTGTTTGCATGTGTTGCGCCAATAATAAAATTGCGGCTTTGTTGCTTAACAGAACTGTAAAATATATTTTCTGTTGTTTTAAAAATAAAACGATTTGGTATTTATTTTATATTGTAAGAACAACATTAAGTTGCGATAAAAAATTTACGTTCTGTAGCCGCGGCGTCACTTCAACTGTACCAAATGCACGGCTGTATATTTTAGGGTTAAATAAAATGGTCTAGGCTTGCACCGCTCTAAGCACATGTAGTTGTCTCGCTCTAACACATATACGATATGTTTAATTATGGTGTAGACAAACATGTTGACTTCTTCCCACACTACGGAAATGGCGATTTCAACTAGGGGTGTATACACGTTCAGACATTCACACATGAATACATACATATGGCATTTGTATGCTTGTTTGGCATTTTAAAGAAGCAGCGTAGCGCTTAAAAAAATAACAAAAGTCAGCTTATCATTTTAATGTTAGTTTTCTCACTTTGTGTAAAATTACAAACAAAAGCATGTATGTGTAGAATCATTGTAGCTCAAAAGAAACCATTTAAATTTGAGCGGCATTATTCACCCAATAGATGGCGCCAGTGTATTTGGTTTGTTACTTTTTCGCTGTACATTTAAATAGATTTCTTTTTCTGTGACTGTTATTCATAAGACATTTATTTTTTTATGCTGTCTCCATTTATATTTATATCAAGTCAATATTCATATGCTAAAATTTATATTCAAAATGCATATGCTTACTTTAACATTATGACAGTCAAGCGTTTTTTTTGCCGCCATTTTGTGTTATAGCTGCACAGCTTGCCGCTAGATGGCGTCTGACGCGCCAATTGATAAATTTAAATTTTGTTAGTGATTTGGAATGCAAACGGCGGCAGTACACAAAAAAAAGAAACGATTCTGGCTGCCAAACGCCTGAACGATGAGGTAATCAGCATGCCGATAAAAAATACAAGCATTTAACTTGTGATAAGAAAAAAATAATACATTACTAATGAGACTAACATTAATATACTAACGATAAGATTCCAATGCGTTATTTTACTATTTTCTGTTTGCTTAAATAGATTTGTGGGCTGTGGGCTTTTATTTGGCATGTCCAAAATGCGAACTGATCATTGCCAATGAAGCAACTGCGACGCGTTTCTGTTAACTTTGACAAAACCGCGTGTATGGATAGCAGCGTTGGTTATCAGTGTTTCGATAAATACGAGGGTTGCTTTTAAAATTCGTCAAGCGTCAATACAAGAGTGTACACAGTTCGACGTTTTTCTAATTTCCCTTGAGTTACATACCAAACGTGGTGGCTTTAGTTTGAGTAGGTACAATTATACATTATTTTAAAGCCGTTTTCGGTGACTAATGTTTGTTCAACCCTCGTATTGGTGTATTGTGACTGTTATCAGTGCGCTGATAAATAATAATACGTCTATATGCCACAACTGTCGGCGCTGCTATTTGGTAACGAAGCACTTGGCCAATAAGACGCTTATTTTAATGGCAGTGCTGCAGTACGCAAACGAAACGAACAGCGAACACATATCAGCGAATAAATTGAAAATAACCAAAGTTTTTGTTAGTTAGGTTATAATAAAAGTAAGGCATTATCGCGCGGGTTATCGAAGAAAATAATAGCAACGTATTAAAATCGCAAAAATAAAATCAAATCAGTAAAAAAATAGCGTAAAATTTAATTGCCGGCCAGTTACGTTAACTGTAACGACTCAGCGTCCGGTTCGATTAGTTTTCCAACGGTGCTTGCCCAATATACACGCTTTAACGGTCAACTCAACGGTAACAACTCAAGCGGAAAACGCGCGCACGTGAACCGTTCAACGGGGTGTGTTTTTTTGTTGTAATTCTAACAAATCCTAAATTGCAAAATGTACGGACAAACGACGTCAATTAAAAATTTTCAATCTCTGAAAATTGCGGTACTAGCTGCCGGCTGGCTAGGAGTGGTATGTAACGGTACAAAGTGTTATAGAGAGCTTTAACTTGTCTAAAAATACCTAAATAGAACAAGCTGACAAGTTGTTGCAACAGTGTTCCGCCGACCTCATTGATAATTCCGATAACAAAGACATCTGTACTTGCAGATATTTTTAGTGATACGCTTTCGTGTTTGGAGTACCTTCTTGAATTTATTTACCCTTATATCATTGGCAATTTGATCAGCTGCATTTAATCAATCAGTTTTGACGCGTTTGCTTGGCAGTCCATTGTCAGTGTCAATGCGTCAAGCAAAGGCCCAAAAGAATTGACTCACGCGAACAAAAAAGTGTATTCACAAAGCAGTTGTCGAATTTTACATACTCTTACGCAAAAGTTAGTGCTAAGATAAGGAAACTCTTTCGAAAACGTCTTCTATGTATATCAGTTTTGCAGAAGATGTTCTATCTTCGTATATTGGCAGTTTAAAGTGTTGAACAGAATTTAAAAAACATTTAATTCATAACATTCAGTATGCAGTTCTAAAATTTAAGGCCATAATAGAAAAATTTCATAAAACAAATATTGTCACGTAAAAGGCCAAAAAATTTGGGCAAGTGAACGCATTTTACAAAACACGGTTCTCCTTTGATTTTAAAATTAGTTAACGTTAGCGCCGCTAGTTCACTGAATGTAGTCAGCCAGGTTCTATCTTCATTTATTGACAGTTTAAAGTGTTGAACAGAATGCAAAAGATATTTAATTTGTAACGTCCAGTATCTAGTTCTAAAATTTACTGCCGTAATAATAAATTTCATATAAAAAAATAGTCACGTTACGGCCAACAAATTTTTGGCAAGTCGACGCATACAACAAAACAGTGTGCACTTCTGATTTTAACGTAAGATGGCGCCACTAGTTCACTGGATGTAGGCAGCTCGGTTTGAACGTCCCGGTGTACCGATGACTACCTCCGGGTGGCCCAGATTTTCTTAGTACGATTGAGTTGAATTTTACAATTATTTGAAAGAACATCCATTATTGCTTAATCAAATATCATCAAAAGATAAATACGATTCCAAAAAACAATAGGAAAATAGGTTAAACATATGTATACCAAGTACAATAAATTTAGTTTTTACTTACAAAAAATGGCTTGGTTTTGAATTCGAGTGCTTCGGATTTTAGTACTTTTTTCAGGAAATGTCCCCGTTTCGCTCAAAATTGAGCTGGTCACACTAAGTATGACACTTTGCAGCTCAGCATAAAAGAATGAAGTTTCATTAAACATTTAACACTGCACAATCATTTAAATCAGATGGTTCGCAAATTAATAATTTATGCACTTAATAAATAAATATTGCAAATCAAAGCTGCCACTCGAGACCCTTTCAAGTTGGCTCCACTCTACCAACTCAAAATCACTCTACAGACTCAAATAGTATATTCAAAACTTTCGGACACTCTTACAGCAAAATTTTAAGGGTATAACAATAGTATAAAAAAAAAATTATATATTATAGTAAAGATAAAGCTCAGTGGCATGTTTTGTTGTTAAACAAACAACGATTACAGCCGATCGTTTTTATTATTATTATTTTCTGAAAATCCAAATATTATCACATCTATAGGTACAATCCATTATATGGATAGGCCTAACCATTACCGGTATTGTTGCCTATAACTGTGACATCTACGTCACAGATATACTGACTTATGGCTCGATGATCAAGACCGTCTTCTTTGACGTCTACTTCCATGGGAGCTGCAAAATATCAACCAGTTATTATCAGCAATATAATAGAACCGTATTGGAAAGTGTTCATACTGTTTTGGATCCCGACCAGATATTGATTTGGGACTGTGTTTATCTTGGCGTTGCAGTGTGTTGGCTCATCGTATCTGTTGTGCTCCTGACATGTAAGTATATATGTATGTATGTATGTATGTGTACATAGCATGTACAAGTAAATATGTAGTACATAGTAGAAGAATGTCGCAGTAGTAACAATTTAAACTGAGTCATCATCATAAATTACTGTGCCTAAAAGTCGAAAAAAGTTGGAATTTTGATATCTATATGTTGATATCAAATAAGTCTTTTTGACTCATTGTAAACAAAGGAATGATTAAATATTTATTTTATGTTGTGATGCGACATTAAAATTTTAAAGACATAAGACCAAAGTTCCATTGCTGGATTTTTTACGTATTGTGTAAGGAGTTGGCTAAAACCAAAGAATATAGAACTAGTTAGTTAGTAGCTCTATATTCTTTGCTAAATCCTAGTTAAAGGAGACGCTATTTAAAGGTTTTCGCTACTGGTGGAAGAAATAGTGTTAAGCAGAAATGTCTCATTCAAGGCCTTTTTACACTAAGAACTATTTTCTAAGCCAAGTTTTTTTTAATTCTATAGTCTGCACAAAGTATACTGTCATGTTCCAAAATTTCCCGGAATCATCGTCGTGACGCTCTCAGCCAACCGATTTTATGACTCTTTTTTCCTTAAGCTGCCAGACTTTAAAAATGTTGAAACAGGTTGTACAGTTAGCCACGAATGTTTTGACCCAATTTTAAAATGATTTCCGTGATATTAAAACAAAAACTTTAACCATTTGCCATAACTTTAAAAGAAAAAGCAAATACATATGTAGATAAATGCATTCCACGTTTTAGAATGTAGCACAACCAAAAACTTGTTCTTGTTATTGTTGTTTTTTTTTTTTCCATTAAACACAATCGGTATTGTCATTAGTTTTGATATCTTTGTTTACACCTGTCCAATATTTGCTTAATTTGATTCATTGCTAATTATTTTTTACGTTTTGCAACACTTTCAGATGTGCGCAAAGACAATGTGAAGCAAACGCTGGGCGTGATTTATACCTGGGCGTTCTTCCAGCTTGCCATCTGCTGCATGGATGTGGCACTGGGTGTAATCTTTGGCATTGACTACACACGTTTTTCGGATATGGCTTATACGTACAATGCTAATTCGATTAATATAGGTTATGTGGATCCAAATGGTGTTCAGCTTGTAGCAGGCGCAGTGGTGGCCATTTCCATGATGATCATCTCATTCAAGGGTTTCTTGCTGTGGCTTATAAACTTTAAGCTGCTCATCTATTTGTTTGTGTGTGCCATACGCATTGGCAATGATAAGGATAGTTCGGTAAGTATTCTCTAGAGGTATATCCCATAGATAGCTGGATGATGATGATGATGATGTCAGATTCAACTTAAGACTGCCGCTAAGAGCAATGAACACTTGCCAAAAATATTTGGTAAAAACGAATATAAATTTAAAGACTACGACGACATGTCTAAACTTGGCACAAAATACATGTGTACCCAATGCCTGGTAGCTGATAAGCGGGAGTCGTCGATAAATGGGTTTAGAGGGCGCTGATAAGCAATATTTGCGCTACTATGTTGTAACATACATACTTATAGCATAGTAGCATCATAAGATACTTTTCAATGCCGTCATAGTCTAATTGAACCTTTGACGCTCATTTGCAGGATACTTTGTTTATGCCGCGTAAGGATTCGGATGACATACTGACCACCAGGCCACCCATACGCGCCTACGAGGAAGAAAAGTAAGTTATGCATGTGAACATACTTTGTGCCCAGTTTCTAATGAACTTTTACTTTACAGAGTGGAAGTGCAGGCCTTCAACAATCAGGCCTTTGTGCCCGACAATCGCTCTATGGAAACCATAGAAGTTAACGAGGAGGCCATAGTGCGTGCCGCGCACATGTCTATGGATGCCAATCTGATGGATCGTCGTTTCCGTAATATTGATTCCTTCCAACAATATCCAGCACCACAGAACCAGGGCAACCGAAATAATCGTCACTCGCATGGGCCTGTGCAGGAGACGGTAGTTGTGGCCACTGCGGGCTTTCCCCAGCCGGACTACTCACCTGCAACCAGCCCCAACGGCATATTACGCCATCATAAATATTGAAATATTTATAACAAAAACAAAACTATGTGGCGCCATTAAGATAAGCAGTAAAGCTACGCATTTTAAAATTCTCATTTAAGCCTTCCCAGTAATACCAACAAAAATTGTATACACCGTAATTCCATGCCAAGTAATTAGTTCAAAGTTTGTTTTATCTGTGTGTTATGCATATTATTTTTATTTATTTATTAATTAATAACTATACAAATATGCAAATTGTAAATTAATAATATATTTATATTCTATTTACACACTGACAGTAAAAATGAAATTGTTTATTTTGAATGCGCTGATAAAGTCATTGCTGTCTGTTGCTGATTATGCGCAACCCCCAGCAATGATTTAATTGTGTTCGTACGAACTCAACTATTATTGTTGTTTAAAAGTATTAAATTAAACTTAGTAGCTAGCACAAAACTGCTTAAAATTTTATTTAACTATAAAATAAAATGTGCGCCCGTTTGTTTGAGCTGCATGCCTTAAAAAGCTCGTTGCTGTTTTACTAAACATATGTTTAATTAAGCAATCAAGTTGGCAGCGCCAAACAAACTGCCAAACTGTAGTATCTCAGTTGTCGCACACAGTTCAGCAAGTTCATTAAAAATTGTTAAACAAAATTGATAAGCCATAAGCGCAGCGTGAAACATATATGTAAATATTTTTGAAACTGTGGCTTATTCCACGATTTGACGTTAAACGTAAGGCGCGTGTTTTCATTTATCTCATTTGTGTTTGAGACGTGCACGCAGCGACACAGCAGCAGCCGGTAAATTTGCAGCAGTGAAAAAACAAATTAGTTTTACTTCAACATGGTTTTAATAACAAAGTTCGCACGTTTTGGCTTACAAGCCGCGCGCCAGGTGCGTGCCACGCCTCTGTTGACACCCCAGTGGCGTAGTTTCCATGTAAGCCTCATGCTCGACAAAGGTATATTATTTATGCAATCCCACAGCAGTTTTGCAGCCACTGTAGTGCTTCCAAAACTGCTAATATTTGCAATTGTACTAAACACATTTTATTTTTCCAGAGCGTCGTTACACAGAAAAACACGAATGGGTTGAATTAATTGAAAATAACACAGCCATTGTGGGCATTTCTAGCTATGCTCAAGAGGCACTGGGCGATGTTGTTTTTGCACAGCTGCCTGAGCCAGGCACTGAGCTCACACAGGATGATGAATGTGGTGCTTTGGAGAGTGTTAAGGCAGCCAGTGAGGTATACTCGCCGGTAAGCGGCAAAGTAACAGAGAAAAACAGCCAGGTGGAGGATACACCTGGACTGGTCAACCGCAGCTGCTATGAGAAAGGTAAGTCTTACAACTTTCAGTCTGCGTCGTTTTTTTCACTTAAGTGCTGTTTATTTTTTAGGCTGGCTTTTCAAGGTCACACTAAAGAACCCTGGCGAAGTGGAGAAACTTATGACTGAGGAGCAATACAAGTCGTTCTTGAGCAAGGCCGATGATCATTAGTTGGAAACTGCTACAAACACTAATATTGTAGATTTGTGCCTTAAGGACACACTATCTGTTACTATACTTCATACGCACACACACACATTTACACACATCAAACTCATCCACCCAAGTTGTTGTCGCATTTTGGATTTCGTTTTACGCTTTAAGAATAAACTATAAAGCCAAATATACGAGACTACTGATGACCTTTATAGACACTGTTTTGCTCCCCCACGAAATGCTGCCTAGTGATAAGACAACTTAAGAGAGTTTTTGGAAATTTTTAGCGCTCTCAAGTCATTGAGCTTATCAGTTGTATTTCACTCAACTCGAATTAAATCAAAAGCAGCTCAGAGATCGGAACTGGAACCGGAATTGAGTATAACATTGACAAATAACTCAAACTGGAGCATTGTTAGGAAATAGGAATTATGTGCGATAAAAATTGTAAAAACGTGTTTCATATTCAAAAATATGGAAACTAATAGCTGCATCTACAAAAAGTTTTACCAAAGAAGTACACCGTATTGGAATGGCTTCTGATATTTGAAATATGTTCATGTGAGTAACTTTGTGTCGTAAGATTTGTGATGTTAAATAATGAGTTGAATCCATTTATGCATTATTTAAAATTTGTATTGGGCGTATGAACTCTAAAATTGATTGTCAATTTATGTACACCTAATTCTGTTTTACACGGCAGATACGTTCTTCTCTTCTGTCATCATCGACTCCCAGTGAAGCATAGGGCGAACTCTATTACGCGATTCACGGCAGATATCATTCCTAGAGTAGCTGGCTGCTTGTAGTTCATGATCAATAGATCTTCTCCATGTTTTTGATGGCGCACCAACGCGACGACCTCTCCCCTGACTGTTCCAACGAAGTGCCTTTTCGAGCGAGGTTCTCGTTGGATCTCCGGAAAGTATGCCCAATCCATTGCCACTTACGCTCACATACTTCTACTGGCGCAGGTTTCTGATTAGTAACGTTCCAGAGATCTACATTACTAATACGGTTGGTCCACCATGTATATTGTAGAATATTGTATTGCGTCTGTTCCTCTCGTGCGTTTCCAAGTTTCGCAGCCATAAAACAAGGTTTTTGTAACAATTTTTCTGGAGATCCAAATTTCGCGAAGTATACCAAACGCCGCTTTCGCTTTGTTAATTCTCGTTGCAATATCTTCATCTGCACACTTTCCCTGACTGACCTCTTGGAGGGACAAGGGGATCTCTATTAATAACTGTTCCAACAGAACAGGGACATACAGTTTATAGCCTAATCCGAACTGCGGTGTCTTTAATTAACAGAGACTTTCTATGGCAAGTAGCGTCTTTGAGCCAGCGATGCCAGTGCTAGGCAAATGCACCAGTGCTACTGCGGATAATCGAAACACATACCTTCGGTTTTAGAGACGAGTACTCTATCACTTACGAAACCAACGGCCACTATGACTTTGATTAGCTTAAGGATTTTCGGCGGCATTCCTCGTTTTTCGAGAAGCCTTCAGAGATAGCGTCTGTTCACAATGTCGAATGCATTCGTGAAATCGATGAATGCTGTGTATATGGGGGTCGGGAACTCGTAGCACTGCTCTTAAACTATGCGGCCGGTATTTATCAAATCGACGCAAGAGCTGTTTTCTAGGAACCCAAACTGGATATACCATTTATTATGATGCGGCTGGGTATAGGGACCAAAGTTATGCCTCGGTAATTGTTACACTCTTTAGCATCACCTTACTTTGGTATTTTTATCAGAATGCCCTTGTTCCACGAGGGTGGAAGAACTACTTCTAGCCAGATTCCTTGCCTGAATGAGTGCCATTGCGATGCATTTACGATTGAACTTTGATTTTAATAACTCATACGTAGTTAATAATTTAGTGCACTCTCTAAAGATCAGGTTCTCAAAGCGTGGTGCGTCCATAACGTCATGTCATAACAAATTTCTTGCCTGCTTGGCGCACGACGCATCAGGTGATTACGGCTGATGGCTGATAAGAGCCGTACACACCTACCGCCGGAATTTGACAGCAACACGCCTAGAGATTCGACGTCTGACGATTTGGAAAATTTAAACAGAGACTATGCCCATCACCTTGCCAAAGTGTGGATGCTGATA